>JASVER010000023.1:2386290-2844438 GCA_030449065.1 Oceanodroma leucorhoa
TTCCAACCTTAATGATTCTATGATTCTATGATTATACATCCGCTACTCCGTTTTATCACCAAGACTCATCCTTTTATGTAAGTGTGCTTGTATATAGTAATCAAAAATTTGTGGCCTACATACATTAAAAAAACAGTTCTTCTCTTGGTCTCTGACTCTCAGTCTCCAGTTCAAAAGGAAGAGTTTTGTTCAGCCCTTTTGCCATGCTGTGACTTTGCCTTTTTCTGAAGTGGCAAAAACCAAGCCGAAATTAAACTAAGGAATGAAAGGGGAGGAAGAGAGTTGCCAGCAGCCCTATGAGGGAGTGATGGACATGGTTGACGAGCAAAGGGCCTGGAGTGACGTGACCAAAAAAATCACAAAATCAACAAAATAGGGCTTAATTGAGCTCACCTTCAGCATTTGCATGTATGCAAGGAAATGCCTACAAGGCACCATTATGGAGAAGTCGCCAAGAGCCTTTCTGGGAAATCAGCATGCTTTGGTGCCTCTCTGAACTGCATGTACACTAGTGCATGCAGCATGGGGGGAATAAACATGATGAGTTAGAGGCAGCAGGGCTATGATCTTGCCGGAATCATGGGGATGTGGTGGGATGGCTCACATAACTCGAATGTTGCAATGGATACAGGCTCTTTAGGAAAGACAGACCAGGAAAACAGGGAGGTGAAGTTGCCCTTTATGTAAGAGAACAGCTGGAATGCATGGAGCTCTGCCTGGGGATGGATGATGAGCCAACTGAGATCTAATGAGTGAGGATTAAAGAGGAAACCAGTATGGATGACACTGTAGTGGGTGTCTGCTGTAGGCCATCTGACCAGGAAGAACAAGTGGATGAGGCCTTCTGCAGACAGCCAGAAGCAGCATCATGTTTGCAGACCCTGGTCTTCATGGGGGACTTCAACCACCCCAATATCTGCTGGAGGGACAACATAGCAGGGCATAAGCAATCCAGGAGGTTCCTGGAGTGCATCAATCACAACTTCCTGACTCAAGTGATAGAGGAACCAACAAGGAGAGGTGCTCTGCTGGACCTCATACTCACAAACAAGGAGGGGCTCATTGGGGATGTGAAGGTTGAAGGCAGCCTTGGCTGCTGTGACCATGAGATAGTAGAGTATGGGATTGTGAAAGGAAGGAGGGCAAAAAGGAAGCTCACAATCCCGGACTTCAGGAGAGAAGACTCTGGTCACCTCAAAGATCTGCCTAGTGGAGTTTCATGGGATAAGGCCCTGGACAGAAAGGAGACCCAAGAAAGCTGGTTAATATTCACAGATGACCTCCTCCAAGCTCAAGTCTAGTCCGTCCCAATGAATAGGAAGTCAGGCAAAAATACCAGGAGGCCTGCATGAATGAACAAGGAGCTCCTGGCAAAACTCAACACAAAAAAGAAGTATATAGAAGGTGAAAGCGGGTACAGGTAACCTGGGAGGAATACAGAGACACTATCCAAGCATGCAAGGATGGGGTTAGGAAGRCCAAAGACCAATCGGAATTGAAACTGTAATCCCTGGCAAGGGATATCAAAGGCAACAAAATGGGCTTCTGTAAATACGTGATGATTTTACATGGTGACAAAATATTTTTGGGGTAGGCATGGGCCCACTGTTGAATGAGGCAGGGGACACAGGACATGGAAGAGGCTGAGATACCGAACAACTTCTTCTTTGCCTCAATATTTACTAGCAAGACGGACCTTCAGGAGTCCTAGGCCCCAGAGACCAGTGGAAGGTCTGGAGCAAGGAAGATATACCCTTGGTGGAAGAGGACCAGGTCAGGGAATACCTAAGCGAACTAGTCTGTTGCTGCTTTTTTATCTATTCAGAAGATAATTTGACATTTTTAATATCTTCAGTCTTGGAAAGTGAATATTTTGAGTCTTTGTTCTTGCAATGTTTTGTGTTGTCTTAGAGATAGCCATAAATCCTCACACTCGTTATTCCAAAATATTAACATTTGTGTTATCTTCTATGTATATAGATTCTGAAAATCCAGAAAAGAACAGTTAAAATCTAAACTGAAATCAACAGCTTTTTTGTCTGAGAAACAAAATATTTTATTTCTCTAATAGCAGGTTGTTGCTCAGTGTTACAGTTCTTGTTGGTAAGCTAAAAAATTGTCATAAATGCTGGTTAAAACCGAACTTTCTAAGTCAATCTATAAGTTTTGTGGTTTTAGTTCAGACATGTTCTTCTGGTAGTTATTCACTTTGACAGTGCAGTGTTATTTTGTCAAATCATTTTACAGTTTTATCATTCACTTGTAAATGAAATTCTAAACACCATAAGGTTGTGGTCTTTTTGTTGTTGTTGTAACTGATAAATAATTTCGGTCAATACAAGGTAACATCTTCCCTTCCCCTGTGATTTTCACATCTTATGCAAAAGCAGCTCCCTGATAATGACACCTGTAGGTAGTGAAAGTAGTTCTTAATTTGAGTCCAAAATAGTTTGATAGGTTAGCTCAGCACTGTATTGCTTCTTTTTTCAAAGGCCACCTGGCCAAGACAGTTTGAGTCCACAAAACCTTACTATGATTTACAAGCTCCTGTTTGTACTGCTCTGTTTGGTCTCGGTTTTTAGTGCCTAATTGGAGGCAGCCTAACAGGGCCAGATTTCACAGGAAGGATGCACTCACGTTTCTTTTTCAAATACTCATCGTTACTCATCTTTATGTCTCAAATTTGGGATAGTTGTAGAACAAAAATGTTTTGTTGCATGAATGATTTTTTWAAACATAATTAAAGCAATTAGATGTTTAAGAAAAGCTGTCCAGAAGGAACTTTTCCACTTTTGGGTGCTGTATTGATATTCTAAGTACTTTCGAAGTTTTGGCTGTCCTGTTATGTTTCTCATACTATAGTCTACTGCTGTTATGTTTTAACTATTGTTTTTATGTTAGTGTAAGTTAAAAAAAGAGGATCAATCAATATACTATGATTTTGGTTACAGCAGTATTCTGAACTATTTGAGGTTGAAAACCACTTGACTTAATTGCAGCCTTAATTAAGAAAAAGCCAGTGAACACACATAATTCCTTCTAAAAATGTATTCTTCTTTTCTCTTAGAGGGCAGACCAGAGAAATTTTCAGTGGGTCTCTTGGAGCTTCCTTTTCGAGTTGGAGTACCTTTTAATATTCCATTGGAATTGCAGGATGAATTTGGTCATGCAACACAGTTGACAACTGACATTAAACCAATTCTTGAAGCTAGGTAATACAACCATCTCTGCTTTTTTTTTCTTTTTTTTTGTCCTTTCTTCATGTGACATTAATATAGCAATTCTTTGAGGTTTSTCCAAGTGATATACTGGATACTTTTCACATAAATTAACTGCCATTTTTGCTTTTATTTTCATAAGAATATCTGAAAGTATCTTGTATATTAAAACACTGTTTATTTTTAAATTGATTCTGTTTTGTTTTCTGTGTATTTTTCTAGTGGATTGACACTGCAGTATGAAGAAATAACTGCAGGAGCAAAGTGCATCATTAAGGGTGTGACTGCTAAAGGCTGTATAAATAGTTGCCAGGGCAAGGTAGGCTAATGAATTTAAACTTGAAATAACATATTAAAAAAAAATAATAGGGCAAATAATTTTTCTGTAAAATGGATTGTCACATAGCATTATCTAAGTTTGATCTACACTAATGACTACAGGTATTTCTTGGGATATTTTCAGATGGTCTCTTACAGCTCTACCTGGAGCAATTTGTCTTTCCCACAGCTGCACTCTGTTAACCCCTCCCACTCTAGAGCTGGAGGGGCTGAGCAACTCATGGGTGTGTGGTAGAGTGTACCCAGCCAGCATGCTAAATCAGCTGTCTTAGTTTAAACTGATGCTGAAATTGGTTTAAGCCAAATCATCCTGGTGACTTTTGCACTGAAGTAGCACAGGGAGCATTGAAATTTTTCATTCTTGTAGTTGAGATGATGAGTAGTAATAGTCAGTACTCGAGCTTCTCTAGACGTTTCCAAAATGCTGTTTTCGCTTCTGTAGCAAATATATGTCATCCAAATCCAACCTGTTACTGATGGATTCTTAACACCTAGTCTGCTGCTAATTCACTGTAAAAACAAAAACATGTTACATACAAAAAGATTTCTTTCATAAAACAGATCTTAATGCTTCTCATAAATATAAATTTGAAGATTTTTAAAAAATAATTTAAAATCATGTATATGGCATATTTACACAGTATTCTAACCAGGTCCCAATCCTTTAATTTAGTTTTGCAGTCTAGCATAGTAAAGACAAAGCTAGGAACTGAGGTAGCTGAAGATACCTCATTATACTGTTGCTGTTGTTGCTTAGAAAAAAGCAAATAATGTTGCTGGTGGAAAGGTGTGTAAAGAGTAGAGGGAGGATATACCTGCTTATTGAAAACTAGAGGGTGTTGAATGTAATAAACTTTGTAGGTAAAGCTCAGAATTTAAGGTGAAGGGCAAGAATAATGACAAAAGATAGAGGTGGATTTTGGGAAATAAAGTGTGTAGGAGCAAGTGTCAGGCTGTGGCAAGACATAAATTTGGTGAGGGGCAAGACCAAGAGTCATTTAAGGAACTTGCAGTACCGAAATAATACCATACAATAATAATGGAAAAGAAGGGGTGTTATTTTCTCATGTTGCTTAATTGCATAAAGTGTTGGAGGCAATACAGGAACTGGCACTGAAAGCAGCATTTCTAATTCATATGAAAAAAGGACTGTTTAAGATGGTAATGAAAAATAATGGCAAAAAGCAGGATGGTGGGACAACAGACTAAAAAAAACAGATAATTTTAAAACATAAATACAGTGTAATTTTCAGTGCTTAATTTAAAATAAGCAGAGAAGAACATAGGAGAAATTTTCAGCACCTTAAAAGTTGATTTTGAAATGGTAGCAGAACAGCTAAAATATCTCAGAGAAACAGCTAGTAATAGGATTCTGGAAAGAATTTAGAAGGAGAAGGTGAATGAGAGAACAAAAAGGAAGAAATGGAGAGCATGGAAAAAATTGAAGTTAATGTTTTTCAGAGAAAGGAGTAAGGAAAAAAATGTCGAAGGAATAATCATGCCAAATGGAGAAGAGAAACGTGATTGAGATAGGAAATACAGAATATCACAGTCGTCAGTGAAGGAAGCACTGATAGAAAAGAAGGAAAAAGCAGACTTCATTTACTTCTATAGTCATTGATTTAACTCCACCCAAACCAGTCAAGACAGAAAGAAGTGTGTTTTGATTGTGGGTGGAACCAAAGAGAAAATTTTAAGACAAGTGTGTAAGCAATATCAAGACGACTGCTCCCTTATAGGATTTCGAATTCAGTCAGGAGGAGGGTGAAGAAGGGGGTTTAAAAAAGGAAAATAATATTTCTTTATTCTTTTCATTTTAAAGTACTGCAGTATACATAGAAGCAGACTTAAAAGCAAAAGGGAAGTAGATAAAGGGATCATGAAGGGTAAGGGAAAAGAACTTCCTTAGAGGACACAGATGTTGAAAGATTAAAAGGAATGAAGTTAAAGATGTAAACTGATTAATTAGAGGCAGAAAATAGTGCAGTATTAAGAAGAGAGTATTAAGTAAAAAATTAGTATTGCAGAAAAGGGGTTGAAACTAGAAGAAGGGAAGCATAAGAGAAGTATCTAGTGCATGAATACAAAGCTTGATTGAATGAACTACTGAAGAATTCTGTAACATTGCTAACATTAAACGGCAGCTATCAGCTATTCTGGTTTTCTATGTTTTCATTTCCTACCTTATTTTCCCCTTCTTTTCCCCTTTTTTTTCTTTTTTTTTTTTTTTTTTTTTCCCTCCAGTCGCCCAGCATGTAACTTTAGTATATTGTGCCTTCCCCTTTTCTCATGATTCACTATTTGGTTTAATGGGGCTCCAGCTGATATGTGCTGCTTGGCTTGCAGGCAGACCAGTATAGTTGGCTGGCTGGTCAGAGCTGGAGAGTTTTCATGCACCTGCGTGGCCTGCCATCAGCTGGGGAGCTCATATGTTTGATGTGGCTGCAGCTGTCATGCACCTGCCTAGGCTTCATTGCACTTTCTGCTTCTCTTACCCAGCAAACCAAAAGAATTGCTTGATTGTTTTCATCCAATCTACAAGGTGTTAATGTTGCATATACCCTGTCAGGCATGTAAAGGGCATAAGCCAGGATTATGAAACTAAACCTTTCCAGAGGCAGCATTTCTGAACATGTAAAAATGACAATTCATGAATTGCAACTAAATATTCTCAAATAGCAAATATATAAAATATGAAGTTCACCTATCTGCAGTGCAACTATTTTTTTAAAGTTGGAGCTTTTGAGATTATTGATTAGACTCCTTCATTCTCTGATTTTAACGTGAAAATCAGTTTTAGTGATGCAGTTCTACAGCAGTTGTTTTTCTTATGACCTTATTCAAAGACGAGATGGATAGTAATTGTGGTGCCTTGCTTCAGGCAATTAGCTAAGGAATAATGACCACAGAACTTGCAGACCCTTTCTTTACAACTACTTTTTTTTGAACTGATACAGTTTTTTCCACACTAAAACAGCCTCTAAGCAGGAAACCACAAGTTATGATAGCTGCTTTTAATGGGTTTAGAACCATGTAGTTTAACATGCAAATCCTGGATTGAATGTCTCTGGGACCAATAACATGAAAAAGACAGATTTTAGAACAGGAAAAAAAAATATTTATGTAGCAGTGCAAGAAAATTTGGATAGACTGCTGAAATGTACATATGTGTGAATTGACATGACTATGTGAGATAATTTATGATCTGATTTTGTTTAAGGTTAATATTTAAAATATTCTTTTCATTAGAACTTTAATCTGAAGGTTACTCTCCCTGGTTTGAAAGAAGACACACAAATCTTTAAAATAAGATTGCAGCCTGGTAAGTATCCTTAAAATATTTAGTGAATTTCTGTTGAACTTTATTCTGACTCTATTAATGAAATGCTGCTTGTCCCAAGAAGGTAAAATATTTAGTAAGACATAAAAAAGGATATTCTGGCTCATTGAAGTGATGACTGAAAAGCTGAGGGCATGTCATTCTTGGCAGGAATAACATCAAACTCACAGCCCAATCTTGTCTATTATTCTAGCAGCTGGAATTTTTCTGCTTACTTGAGATTGTTTTTTCACTTCTTTTTTAATTATTTTAAATCTTTTTCTAACCTAGCACCATTGAATGAATGGATTTCTTATCTTCTCGATTTTCTTCACCATTAAGCCTTTTAACGTGTACTAATCTGCATTGACCTGTTCTCCCTGTAGAAAACATCTTGTGAATGAGTAAGTGCTCATTCAGTTTCTTACCCCAGCAAAGGCAGTTGGGATTGTGTCTGAAATTTTTAGTGTTACATCTTGATTTTATCATAATGCAAGAGAGGAATATAGAAGTCTGTAAATCCATTGCCCTTACCAGAATTTTATGTTTTGTGGATGTCTTGATACTGAGGATTCCCTTACATGATACCTGTTATCGCTTGTTACCTGGATTTTTCTAGATTTGGGAGATAAGGTATAGTTTGAAGGCTGATTTTTGGCCTCCCAGATTACCAGAGTTAGGCTTTCCCATCTCATTTTGCAGAGAAATTGTGTACTTCAAGCTTTGTTAGACCAACAATGCAAAGTTTATTCCATTATTCTTTATCTTTTGAGGAGTTAAGGCTTCATGTAGAAAACGGAGTGGAACGATCTGACTTGAGAGATTGTATGGTGTATTGCTTAGTTATTTACCTTGGACTGAAGGCAACTTCATCCTTCATAACAATCTTTTGCTTTTGGCAACGTAGAGATGCTTCACTGCCTCTTTCTTCTCATTGTCTTATCCTTGGCTTTTAAAGCTGTTTTTTGAGGAAGGAGTGAATAAAAGCTATTTCAGTCTTTCCTGTTCTTCAACCAGTGAGTTTGAAATGGAAGTTTTAATGAGTGATGCATAAAGGATGTTTCTGAAAAATGGCCTTCTTTGTTCCTTCAGAACTTGTCTTTTAATAGTAATCTATTACTTCCTGCTCTTTTTTAAAACTGATAAAAYAATTATATGTTCCAGGGGGTAGACTTACTTTACTATCCAAGTAATGCCAACAAAATTTTCTTTTGCTTTTCTTTGCCTGCAAGTTGTAGCTGTGGTGGCTTTGGTAATTAAACTGCTGCATATCATGATTGATCAGATATCTCAACATTAATATCTTTGGTTTTAACATGTCAGGGTAAAGCTCCAAGTTTCTTTTTGATGAATGTGAATCCGTATAGTATGTAAATACCACTGTATCATGTGTTTACACCTTGTATGTGCTGAAGTTCATCATGTTTGTCTAACTATTCCTTCCTGAATTCATTCAAAAGATTGGTAGGTGGTATGTATTGAAGGACAGGAAGTGTCTAGAACTTCTTGGCATAAACCAATACACTTGAACTGGCGTAAGTGGTTTGTTACCAAAAGTATCTTGGTAGCTTGGCTTTAAGAACTTTTTGAGATAGCAAAAACTGAAATCCAGTGTCTCATAAGTTATCTAAAATATAACCACTGTTCTGCAATTGTGCATTTTTACAGGCCCTCCTCGTCAATTGAAAGTAAAACCAGATTCTGAAATTCTGAAGATTGAAAATGGTACAGCTTTTCCCTTTCAGGTTGAAGTACTGGATGAATCAGGAAATATAACAGCACAGCCAAAGTTGATAGTTCATTGTAAGGTAAACTGCATTTTGTTGTGTCATAAGGATTTCGATACTTGCTTTTTAAAGGTCTGGGAAAAGAGCCTATTTTGGCATCTAGATAGAATTTATCATCTTTCATAATGCTTTTGAAGTTTCTGTAGCTTGGTAGCCAGAAACTGTGACTCTCTTGCCTCATCTATTATGAGTCATTCAGTAAGTTGCAGAACCAGAGGAACCTGGCCTTAGAAATGGAAGAGAAAATTATGGGAGCTACATAGCCATACTTTTAAGATATTTTAGGTCATATTTGCCATATACAATGCTAAAATTTGTTCAGGAAAAAAACTTCATACAGCTTATTTTTTATTTTTTTAAAGATGAAAATGCAAGTCTAGTGCCTAAAAATAATACTTTTAGATATACTAAGATAAGACTATTATCATAAGCACTTATCTAAGTTCAAAAGGGAACACAGGTGTTACTGTGGCTTTTAGAAGATTTTAAAAAACTTTTGCCCTTTTGGACCTAGTTTTTTTTAACTCAGGAAAGTGACTTTTCCAATTCTAGTGAAATCAGTCTTCCAGCAAGAACGGGTAAACAAATAAAAATGTTTTTCCCACTGCAAGATAGTCTGCATTCCATTTACACTTTATATGCGTACATTTTCTGCAGTGGTATGATGACACGTTGGACTTGATATTTAAATTCTGTTTAATGTGTGATCTTTAGAAAATTAATGAAAAAGAGGTTTCTTTAGCACCTTAATTGAATGTATTGCCGTAATGGCAAAAGAGACTAGTGTTTATGTGTTAATACAAAACAGTTGAATAGATAGTAAATTTTACTTTTATAACTTCTTCCTTCCTCCCACACTTCTCTTATCACCTCCGAAAAAATATAGGTGTTGATCTTGCAGGCTTCTGGAAAACTGAAATATATCAAATTTTCTGTAAACGATCCTGTGTATATATTTGGACTTGTACAAATAATCATTTCTGGAATACTCCTAATAGTTCTGTAAAAGAAACCTGAAGTTTAATTTTACATTTTAAATAGTTTCTAGGTGCTTCAAACCTTCCTGTGTATTCTGTGGACTGCAGTAATGCAGGAACAAACATTTTAACTGGTCCAGTTATACATGTACAGAATATCAAGAAAGACCAGATGCTGAAAGCAAAGATTGAAATACTTGTAAGTATTGTTTGGGATGTTTGGATAAACAAAAGATTGAAAACAGTTTATTGTACTGTCTTGCTAGTGTACTTAAGTCTTTTATGAATCAACCTAACCCCCCAAAAGTTCATAAGCCTGATAATCAAGTGCCTGCCCTTTTTCCTCTCTAGGAAATCATAAAAAGGCAAAGAATTTTTTCTATTTTTTTCTTCACCTCTTACTCTTTTATTTCTGAAATCACTGAAGTGTTTCAGAAATATGCATTATTTCTGGAATTTTTCTTCCCCTTTTTACTTCCTGGATCCTTCTGACAAATTGCCTTCACTGCATAAACATTTAGAGCCAGAATAGGTATGGCAACATGTTCCCCAAAACTTTAGTGAAGAAGGATATATTTTTTCAAAGGTTAAAAATAAACAGTTTTTTGTAGCATTTCAGTCTTAAAACTCTTGAAGTTTGAATTTTTAAAATGCTGTTGAACATCCAGTTCTCTGGTAGTCAGGAGAGCCACACTGCTGGAGAAAATAAGACCTGTGGTGTCTTATCCTGAAAAATGTGTAAACAAGTACTAATATATCGAGATGACCTATATGAAAGGATACTTATGATTACTCTTAAGAAGTGTTTTGTAAATTGTATGACATAGTACTTTTGGAATAGAAAGCATTTTCTAAATAGCTAGCATCAGTTCTAGTATCTGTTAAAAGTTTTAAGTATTGTGGCATATCCTTTTGATTTACTTTTGACAAGTCAAGCTGATTTCATGTTTGGACACCTGGTCACACCTGGTAATCCCGAGTAGTGCCATAGGCTATTATGGAGTGATGTTTATGCATATATGTATATTTAATATCTTAATTATATATCCTTTTTTTTTTCCCATGTATAGAGTTGTAAAGATGTGCCACCAGTGGAAAAGATTATTAAACTTCTTCCTAGCAGTCATGTTGCAAGACTACAGGTCTTAAGTATGGATGGACAAAAAGCTATTCAAATTAAACATCAGGATGAAATTAATTGGGTTGCTGGTGATGTCATGCACAACCTTATATTTCAGATGTATGATGAAGGAGAAAGGGAGATACACATAACTCCAGCTGTGGCAGAAAAAATCAAGGCAAGTACTTTTGAGTAAACAGCAGCATAATATGGGGAGAGAAAACAATGCTCATTCTCCAAAATTCATAAACATCAGACACGAAATAATATCTTCAAGACTGTATTATTAAACATGGGAACTTCACTCTCTGCTTAATAAATTTTTAAAAATCATTTTATTAAAATTGTGTCCTTAATGAGGTAAAGACATTTAATGAAAT
The DNA here is from genome assembly GCA_030449065.1 of Oceanodroma leucorhoa. NCBI lineage: Eukaryota > Metazoa > Chordata > Aves > Procellariiformes > Oceanodroma > Oceanodroma leucorhoa. The sequence goes on from JASVER010000023.1 coordinate 2,397,431, forward strand.
GTTAAATAATACTTCAGGGTAGTATTATGAAAAGCAGGTTAGTAATTTCCAGTGCTTCTCCTAAACACAATAAAGTAATTCTGACATAGTTATGATTCTTCAGATCTGGGGTTTTCCCAACATTTAGGAACCTTGAATAGGCATGTTCCTTCACGAAGATTTGCTTACCTATCTTATCCCTCTGTCTGTGTACATATGTGGAGCCTAATACAAAGGTAGGGCTTCACCAAATATGTGACACTTTTTTTTAGTGAGGTTTTTCAGAATCAGATCTTTCCTAACTCAAGATAAGTGAGGGAAACTTAATGTGTGTTTTGTTTTGTTTGGGCTTTTTTTAGAGTAATTTTCTGTATTTGGGAAGATAGCATCGGTTACTGTTGGGAAATGCACAGGCTTTCCATTGAAAGCTTCTATTACCTGTATGTTACTTCAGCATATTTAGAATCACCACAGATGTATTATGTAGCTAGTCGTTAATAATTTAGCTTTTGATTAATTTAAGGAATTTTAATTTTAGGTTAACTGGACACCTAGAATTAACAGAGAACAGTTGATTCAGGGATTATTACCTGATGTGAAAGTACCAACATCAGTAAAAGATGTACGTTACTGCCTAATTACTTATCTTGATGACCATGTGTCTTTGGAGAGTGCGTTCACAGTCAGGTTTGTTCATTTGAAATACTGTTTTATGAATTATGTTGTTGGCAAAGGATTGTAGATCTGTACTTTGGGGTAAAAAAATCTCTCTACAGAAGCTGAAATAATGAAAGCAGTTGGCAAATTAACAGGGGAATGTGGGGTGTGTTGGTTCGTTGGGGGTTTTTATGCAAATTGTTTACAGATTAGAACAGTTCCTATGTGAAAGACTCCATCTACGATCTGTTCGTATCCAGCCCTATAATCGCTTTTGTAAGTATACATACACTGAAGATGATGATTGCTATCTTGAAAACTTTCAGTAAACGTTAGCTTATAGAATAACTAGTTTTACTGAAGAGTCAGGTCACTGGTTACCAAAGAGGAATATCACTATGAAGTTAATGGTTACCCTTACAGAGGTTATTACTTTGAAGCTAAAGATAGTATTTATCTAGCCAAATGCTGGATGCCTGCATCTGGTATCTCAGTCAAAAGTGACAGGCTGTAAATTGAACTTTAAAATTGCCTGTTTATCACTCCTACTGAGTCTAGGCATTTAGCTGTACTTATTATATCGTTATAAAGTTTAAGATGATTCTGATTCAAAATGGTTTTAGTGTATTTCATATGTTCTTAATAGGTTAAAATTAAGTAATTAGTTCACAGCACACTGATCCCAGGTGTAAATTTGCAGCAATTAGACATTTCACAGATCTGCAGTAGGAAAAAAAAARTTACATGACCAAGCATTAAGATTCTTTAAAATATTTGGAGCATAATGCTTGTAAAAAGCTGTCTATGATGCAGCACTGTCAGAGACAGAAAAATTTTCAGTTAAGTAGTATTTTCTGTTTTAAGAAGAGCAGAAAAGCAGACTGAATTGATACCTTTCTTCTTGAAAGGAAGTAGAACAGTGGATTGATTTATTGAATGTTTTTAATACATTTTTGCTTGTCATTGAAAAGCAATCTCAGATCAGGGAACTTCTGTTTAGGGGTTATTCTATTGTAGCTGTCATAAAAATTAACTGGTGGCCATTCTATTGGATTTTTAAAGGTCTTAATGTAATTTTTAGCTTAGAACACACAAAAGGAGTAAAAAACATTGTGTTGGGTAACTCTTAAATCTTAAATAACTCACAGATGTCAGATAACTCTTAAATATTTGGGGAGCCAGCACATCACATGTTAACCTTCRTCAAGTAAACGGAAGGAAGGGTTGAGATTGTTTAAAAGTACCCCAGAAAGTATTTTTAAGAGACTATTGTTAGGCATAGTTTAGGCTGATGATGTCTGCTTTATCATAGCAAAAGAGGAAATGTAAATCTGATTTTTCTTTTTTTAATGGTTGTTCATCTTCTCCATAATTTTTGTAATGTGCTCTGGTTTTGGTTTGCTTTTAAGGAAAAACTGTGTCGCTAAAAATTTTAAGCTATGTTAGTTGTAATCAGGTCCTTAAGAAGTCAGCAAATGCTTTCGTAGCAAGGGAGACTGTGATACCTTTGTATGTACATACCAGGATTAATGTTGATATTATAATTGGTTTTACAGTAATAGATGTATTTTAATATGTAGACAATTGTATGTTACTTTGGCTTAGAGGTGTTGAGGATGTTTTTTTCAAGATTTAAAATACTCCAAACTTTAATTCTGCTTTATCTGGTTAACTATCTGATCTATGGTAAAATACTTGTAGGCAAGTTATTACAGATAAGGTAAAATCCCATAACGTTGCTGTGGTTTGTTGTGTAAGTGGTGTCTGACAAGCTCCCCCTGATAAGATTGAGGTGAAAGCTACTGTGTAACTTGTGTGCACATGAGGCTTGATCCTCTAAATATATGAAACGATAAAATAAAAAAAAAAAATCCAGTCACAAATGAGTGATAACTGCTGTATGCTTTATCATGCCTGCTATTATAAGTGATTACCTTCATGAGAATGATTATAAGTGAATTTTCATATGCTGACTCAGACCACTTCCTGATGAACCCAAACACATTAAATGTAAATTAAAAGGACCAAACACACTGCAGATGGGTGAAGAACTACAAAGTGAAATTGGTGAGTATTTGCATATTCTTCAATTTCTTGTAAGATAGGTTTCTTTTTCTTTGCAGTTTATTAGCCTGTTATGTATATAGATGTCATCAACAGTGAATTACCTTCAACTATTTTAATATAAAAAACAGGTTTACATTCTCATTCATGGAAGTATGATCAGACTTCTCTAATTGCCATTCTACAGTTCTGGAGTTACTCTCCAATAAAATTTGCCTCTTAGTTTGTACATTGGGACATTCATCACACTGACTTCAAATTGTTTGTAAATTTTTGTTTAGTTTGTGTGTTCTGAAATCTTACAGGCCATAACAGCATTCAGACTATTTCAAAGGCATGGACTTCAAAGTGAAACATTTTAAGGTTAACTTTAACCTAAGAGGAAGGCACRCTAGGGATCAGTCTTCTCATTCTCCTTCGGTTTCTGTACACAGTTGCTATATGGCATAGTAAGAAATGAAAAAATTCTTACAGTATTTTGGGACGTTAAAAGCTTGTGTGTGAGTGAAGAAAAGCACATAGGACAATCTTAACAGGTTGAAAAACAGCTTTCAATTTTAAGATTTTTTTTTTTTTAACTTTTTAGCAAAAAATAACCTTTTTATTCAAAAAAAGTGGGAAGCACAAATATGTGATATGACTATRTTGGTATTTTTTTTATACCCTTTTGATACCCACAAGATGGGGGAATCTTACCAATGTATATAAATACCTGAAGAGAGGGTGTAAAGAAGATGGAGCCGGGCTCTTCCCAGTGGTGTTCAGTGACAAGACCAGAGGCAATGAGCACAACCTGAAACACAGGAGGTTCCCTCTGAACATCAGGAAACTCTTTTTCAGTGTGAGGGTGACCGAGCACTGGCACAGGTTGCCCAGAGAGAGTGTGGAGTCTCCATCCTTGGGGATATTCAAAAGCCGTCTGGACACGGTCCTGGGCAGCTGGCTCAAGGTGGCCCTGCTTGAGCCAGGGGTTGGACCAGGTGACCTCCAGAGGTCCCTTCCACCCTCAGCCACTCTGTGATTCAGTGATACTCATGTAAATTTTCTGTATTGTGTGTATGTTGTATACATTTATATTCCATATATTGTATAATGTTTCATTAAAGCAGCTGCTGAGGTAACCATCTTAATAATCATTTTAATCATCATCATCATCTTTTTTAACAGATGTAATGATTACAGATCAGTATGGAAATCAGGTTCAGACAGTGACATCTGCCTGTGTGAGTTCCCTAGGAGTTTCTGGGCCTGGACTTGATAAATCAAATTTGAAAATAACTTGGCAGGTATTTATAAGGTGTCATATGGTTTATTTCTCTGTGGCCTTTGTGTGGTAATTGTCTTAATTCTGTCACACAGAATTGAACCAAAACTCTGGAAAGGTAGTCAAATTAAACACTAGTTGGTAAGCTGTGAGAAGATAGACACTTAAAGCATTAAAATCATATGATCCTGTTCTAAGGAATACAGCAGCATCTGTTAAAAACCTTATCACTGCTGCAGCTATACAATATGGGGGGCAGTTCACTTCATGCTTGAGTCAGATGCGCTTTGTTTCTAGTCCATTGTTCTATATCTTTTCTTCTAACTTGTTTTTAGTCTTTTCTTCTGTGTTTATTAACAGTGATACAATTGATTTTGTGATCTTTTGAAGAGCCTTGTAGAATGGACTACTGATATTGTCTGCCATAGTTTAATTTAAAATTAGTTCTATACCTTTTAAAATATGTTGGCTATAACTAAGTTGTACATAACTCTTATAGATTGAAAAACAGGTTCCTGAGAAATGCTTGAGTTTGAAACTGATCGCTTCTTACACAAGAAGTCCATTTAAATTTAACAGAAAGAACAGAACTTGTAGTTTAATTCTTAGTCCACTGTGTCAAAGTAAAAACAGCAAATAGTGTCTAGCAATCATAAGTATTAAAATAACATATTGGAAAAACATGAATAAATTATACTTCCCTTTATTTGTTCTTGATAAAATCTTTTTATTTCTCAATAGGAAAGTACTCTAACAATGAGAGTAAAAGGTATTCGGTTTAAATCTTGTTTACTTGGAAGCAAAGAATTGTGCTTCGCTTGGCGTGAATTTTCTGACTTTCTCAGAGTAAATTTAACTGCAGGATCCCCTGCTAAATTGCAGTTTGTGGATTGGGCAGAGTTAGAAAAGGTAAGTTGAACAGTTTTTGTTTGGAAAAAAACAATGGGGTCACTAGTCAGCAGGTCTTTTATTTCCAGAGCTTTTTGGAGCACAGGATGCAAAGCTGAAAACCTTGATTTCTTAGTATTGATTCTTCTAAAAATTGTCAGAATATGACAGCTCTACAGATGTTTTTTTTTTATTCTGTACAGGATAACATAACAAGCAAAATTAAGTATTTTGCAATCTGTCTAATCATATAGGCATGTTTTAAATGGGACTGTAGATGTGAAACATTTTTCATACAATAGCTAACTTCATTAGTTTTTTAAAAGTAAACTTATTTTGGAGTAATCTAACTCATATGTGTGTGTTTACAACACTGTATTCCTTAGTATCTCTTAAACTGTTTATTCTATCCCATTTGCCCTTCTACAAATGTCTTGTCTTTTCTTTGGTGCAGCAATTTTACTGTGGGCTGCATCCTAACACCCATCTTCCACTTCGGTTTGCCAAAGATACTGTCCTTAATGGTAGTAATAGTTGGCAGCTCATCTCTCCTTTATCTGTTATTGGGTTTTTTTGATGTTTAGGATGTAAGAAGGCAGTCCCAAATTTACTTAAGTTCATAGTGTTTAGAGTCAGAAGATGGGGAAGGGAGTACAGAACTTGTATCAAATGAAAAATATAGAGATTTTTGGTACCATCCATTTATTTGCTGGGGGGGGAGTGTTTATTTTTCAATGTTTACTTTGGCAATTCAAGTGATAGTGCTGAAGTTGCAGCAGAAAGCAAAATAGGAGAGTGGAAGCAGGTAAAAGAAGATTGGATCTCTGAGTAGAGAACAGGAATAAAGATTGGCATGTTGGGAAAATGGAGAAGGAAGTTATTGAAGAAAAAAGTGAAACAAAAGGCTGAGGGAGTATCGTAACTTTTTACTCTCTAGAAAGCTGTCAAGGTATATCAGAAGATAAAGGTTTTAGGCGTGTTGCTCTTTCTACAACAAGGAAACTGTTTGATAAGCCTCTTCAGAAGCATGTCCTTCCTTTTAGCCACATCAACACGAGTAACACATGCAATTCAATTCAAGTAGTGCATTTTATAATGACAAGAGAATGTAAATGGGAAAACTCTACAAATACCTTCCTGGAGTTTTACAATTCTGTCATGGTCTAGCTGTTATGGGAGACAAATAGTATGGAAAAGGCAGACACTATTGCTCTGGGGATTCCTGACCTGCTATGAATGTCTGATATACCTAGAACAGAATAGTATAATGCATTTTTATCTCCTCCAGCCTGTTGCAGTGATTAATGGTAGAGAGCTGCAGAAGCCCCTTATTGTTCAGCTGTGTGATCAGTGGGGAAATCCATCTCCTGAACCTAATGTCAAAATCAGCCTTATGAAGAGTAACAACTTAAGGGTAAGCATAGGCCTTATTACGTGAACTTTGTTTAACACAAATTTCTGTTGTCATGTCTACATTATCTTCTTCATTTTCAAGACATTTTTGGAAAAGTGAATAAAATATTGTAAGGGCACAAAAAAATAATTAATCTCATATAATACTAGTATCAAAGAGTAATGTAAACAGCTCCCAGGACAGATTGCTCAGCTCCCTTTCATTATAACAATCACAAATATAAGAAAATTCCTATAGTACAGCATCCAAGTGTAATTAGTATACATTCTGGATCTTCTGCTGAATGTTTTTCCAAATTCTGCATGCACCCCACCCCACCCCCCGCTTTATCTGAGGTAATTTACTGAATAATAATAATGATGCTATAGTCCGAACTGGCAACCGAATCATTTTTATCTGGTGGTTCTTTGATTGTGGTTCCTGAATGTATGACTTATGGTCTGTATGTAAAGCCTGGTCAACAAGGTTTGCTCCTTACTTGATTATCTCTGTGAAAAGCATTGGCGGTATAAAACAAATTAAAACAATGAGGATGCAAATCTAACCCAAATTTAAGTGGTTACTGTCCTTTCCATGAGTGAGGTGTAAGTGTCAGATGGTCTTCACATTGGTCTGTACGAAGAAAGGAGTTTGACAGAATACTCCATTCATTAACATTTTGGTTCTTGTTATTGGAAATAAAAAAGTCAAACTGTCAAAACATTCCTAACTGTCGGGACAGAGACTTCTATATTGAATGCGTACGTTATCAATACAGAATTTATTCATCTGCCTCTGGACATGACATTTTTTCATGCAGGGCTGGTCTTGTTCCTTTTTTGTTCCTGCTTGCCATGCATTTTTGTCCCTCGGTTCTCTCAGAACACACAACAGACAAGAATTTTCTTTTGCTCACCCCTGAAGAACTGTGCCACAGCCTCACCTTTCCCCCAGTTTAACTATGCTACTATTACTTGGTTTTATTGGATTTTTTTTTTTTTTTTAAGGAAATGTCTTTATGTCTTGAACATTTTTCTTCTGGCTCTTTTGAATCTCTTGCCAGAGAAGTTCTGCCTCACAGTTTGGGATTATTTTTTTGTTGTTGTTTGTCCCAACTACTGCCTTTATGATGGCAGCTGCAACTCCTCGGGGCTTCTAGTTATGTTGTTCTTAAGAGAACATACAACCTTGACAGTAACACTGTGTGGTTGTGCTACCTGAGCAAAGAGATGTTGTGGTGGTATGCTGTGTCTTTTCAGATACTATGCCTTCCTTCAGGGAGGACCAGCAGCATGTCTTAGAAAGTCTGCATGCTCTTTATCCAAGTGGGATATGTCCAGGAGAAAGTGTTGTGAAAGCCAAGGTGGATCATTGTTATAATGTGTTTATTACAGTGYGCTCTCCCAGAGCTTAACACCGGTATCATTTCTAAGAGTTACTTTCATACATTAGCAGAGCAACCAGCTGCTATTTGCTGAACAGACATCGGATCAGTATTCATGATTACCGTGGAGAACCTCTTTAGAGAACTGTCTTGCCTTGGCATTTCAAATAGGTTGTATGCATACTCTCCCAAAGGAAATGAGAAGCTTCTGGGACCTGAAATTCTCAGATAAGCTGTCTGTCTGTATTTCACATCCCGTCCTCTAAGTCTCCTAAGCCTGATATTCTGCAGTTGCAGCATGCATTTCCTGTACTCCATTCTCTATCTTACAGGTCCAAAACTAAATGAGTATGGCTGAACAGAAACACTGTGGACTCTTACATGCAGCTCAGTAGTGGAAATGCACAAAGCACTGGTTTCTGTAAAAATTAAAACTTTCCATTCTGCTATGTACAGTAATTTCAAATACAGACTTATTTTGTTGAGTTGAATATACTCTGCAGAAGAGTTTATGAAATGTCTGGCAATTTTCTTAGTATCTCTTAGTATATCTTATATCTTTACAATGCTGCCTTCCGCTTGAACCATTAAGCGCACATTTTTTGCCATTACCTTTCTCTAGTGACATGGTAGGATAAATTCATGCTCCCATAGCTGATCCATTACAAATCAACTTTCACAATTTTTTTTTTCCTAACATAGTTTCATTCTTTTGACTTACTGACATGAGATTTGGGAAAGAAAATAATTTTGAAAGGAGATTGCGCACTTCAGGTATTCCAAAAACATTGTTTTTGTGCAAGTGGACACTAGGCACTTAGTCTCCTGAAATTTGTGCTGAAGTAGCAAAGGGAAAGCAATTTAATGCCAAACACGATTCAGATAATGACAAACATTTGCACCACATTGTTGCATTATATCATCAATGAAAAAGTTGRTTTCCCTCGTTAGAGAGGAATTCATTACAGAAGAACTCGGAATGTGTCTGTGGCTTCCTTGGCTGTCCTCCAAACTTCAAAGTTACTGTCTGGGGCTCTTTGAATACATTGACAAGGTATTTCTTAGGTAAGGCTAAGGTAGCATGCACACACATTTGCAGAAGAAATAGCTTCCGCTTACTTTATGAGTGTATTAGTATTCTTTAAGATTCACACGTGTTYCTGTGAGGGGATAGGCATTCTCTATCTGCTACATTGGAGTCCGTAGTTTCAAAAAGTTGTGGCTGATGAGGAAAGTGAAGTGATAGCTCCTCTGCCATTTAATGTGTAAAGGCAAGTATGACTTAATGGTACTGCCAATCGTAAGACTTCACTTTCAGTGCCAGGGAAGTTAGTGCAGCAAAGACAGGGTGCAGATAGAAAACACACCTTGAAGAACACCAGTGGCTTATAGGGGAATTATTTTCTGACAATGGGATTCAGCGAGAATTCCTTTAAGTCAATAGTAGAATTTATATTGACTTCAAAGGACTTAGAATCACACCTAATTAATGTGCTAGGTAAATAGGAGATGTACAAGGCGTTTGTGTTATTATCCTAAAACAACACTGACAAGAAGTTAGCTATCATTATTAGCATTTTATTAAATGCCATTTCTTACGCTATAGAGATTAGTTCTTGTTTGTCATTAAGTTCTGATAAATAAGGTAGTGTACTTCATCACTTGTCATAACACTTTTCTCTAGGTTGTCTAGCAGTCTTACCTTTTTGGCAGTGGGACTAGAATGGGGGAAGGGGAAGAAAGACACAGATGTTTTAGTTGTTTTTACTCTGGTTGAATAATTCTTTGATTTTTATTATCTGGGAATCTGTGCAGACTGGAGAAACACTGTAAAAGGGAATAAATAGTTTGTAGAAGGTTTTAAAATCTGAAAATATACTCAGATTAATGTGTGCTTTGGATGACATGATAGCATCAGTAGCAATCAAAGAAATAATGTTAGCAAAATATTTGAACATATTAATGAACAAAAATATCCTAATTCAGATAAAGTGATTGTCTTCAAAAACTGGCAGAGAAAATTCTGAAACTTCTTAATATTGTATTCATAACAGTGTATCTTTCCCTGATTTAGAGTGCAAAAATACAAAGAAGCTATTGCTCAAGTGGAAAGACAGTATGCAGGCAAATGAGATACACATTTTATTCTAAGACTTGATACTCCTTCTGTGTCATTGAAAGAATAAAAAAATTTTTTTTTTGACAGATTGTTCCTTCAAACCAGCAACATAAAACAGATGAAAATGGTAGGGCTAACCTGGGAGTTATTAGTATTCATGCACCTAGGTAAGTAGTGAAAACTATATGGAAAAAAACTGAGTTCTGAAATGTCGCTTGCTAGATGTATTTAAGCTGCGCATTTCATAAAGTGCCTACCAAGAATTAATCTAGAGCTAAGGTCAAACATTTATTATTTATATGCCAGTGGAAGGCCAGATAGTGAGAAATTAAGTGCTTAACTAAATAAAATTCAATAGCTGCTTCTTTTGGTCTTCTGAGAAGCTGCTGGTTTAATTTTCTGATTCCTGTTTTTTCTGGTCTTGGTAAAACACAGCTTATAGTTGTCAACCTGTACCTAGTGCAGATGGTTTCATAAACCACTTAAACGTTTGAAATATACAGGCTTTAGATGACCAGATCCAGATGTTATGCTTTCAAAGTAGGAACACATTTTAGGAGTGTTGAAACCCCACTTCCTCTGGGTGCTAGCCATTGTTTTAAAGGATTAGGTAAAGTGTCCAAAAGAATTCTAAATAAATATATTTATTTTTTCTTATTTGCAATAGAAATAGCGAAGTCTTGTTTCCTGCAGATGTGTGTCCTGTGGCTCCTGCTTCTTCGTGTCAGTCACCCTGGCTCCCCTTACACTCACATGTCCCAACTGACTTTTCAAATTCATTATTTCTATATCCTCCTCATGTTCAAAGTTCTGCTACCCACTCCATGTATCCCTGAGCTTTTTCTGCAAGACTATGTTCGCTTTAGGTAGCTTAGAAGCTAGCAATAAGTGCTTGTTCTTAACATTCTGAAATATTTCATGACGGTTAATATTTTTGCATTCGTATCTGCAGGATTTGACCCATAATATTATTTTGCCTTTAAAAGAAAATCTATTTTAAGTGCTATTGATGGTGCTCAGTGTATTTATAATGCCTGCATCTTGGTAGAAGGATGATGAATATTAGTTATCAGTATATTACTGGGGGTTAGAAACAGGTGTGTTCAGTGGTAACATCCTACATTTTATAGCATAATCAAAACTGGCTGGGCAGTATAGCCTCTATGCAGTTAAATGTCGTATTTCCAGTTCTGTTTGAAAACTTAAATTTCAAGTTTTTAATACTGTAAGAAAATGAGTTATTCTGTAGCAATGAAGTCGTCATATACTTGCAACGCACTTTGCTAGATGTGAGTTGTACACAGATTCACTCTTTGGAAACTGTCAAACAGAATGCTCCTTAGACAGCATTTTAATTAGCTGTGCTTGATTTCCACCTTACTGTCTTCTGCAACTTAAAGCTGAGGTTGCTAGTGTCTTACAGACAGGCAGTGAAACATGATCAAGCTAATGAATATTAAAGCAAAGCTATATTTAATAACCTAATATCTTAAGAATATCTTAAACTTATTATTTTACTTGTCTAACTTTGCATTAACACTTCCATTTTTTTCTTCACTACTGATAACTGTTAGATTTCTTTTTTTAATCATGCTTTCATGTACATGATTCAGACTTGAAGTCCGTTGAAAATTGTCTTTTCAGAAGAGATATTTCATAACAGTTTTTATGATTTCTGTATATTTCAGAGGAGAGCACACTTTACAGCTTAAAGCCACGTACAACAAGACCACATTAGATTGTCCTATAATCACATTAAATGTCCTGCCTGATCCTGAGAAACCTGTCTGCTTGAATGTTAAATATGACAAAAATGCTTCTTTTCCAGCAGGAGGTACCTTCCCTGGTAAGTATAAGGATTCTTTGGTGGAAACCAATCACTTTGTAAACCTATGAAAAACTATTTTGATGATTCTCCTGGTGTATTTTCTTACTTTTTTTTTGTCTGCTTTGGCTCAGTTCTTTGTAACAGCCGTGTCTGAGATGCCTCTCACACTTGGAGAGAAAAGATATGTACATCATCTTTGGAAAGCATTTCAAAAGACCTCTTATTTATTTGTTCCAAATTATTGGCTTTATCTATAGTCTGTAAATGGTAAAACTACAGAATCTCTTCTCTGTCCTTAGTGAAATACCGTATTTCGGTTTTTGATCTTCCCAAAAGATGATCTGAGCTAGTTCATGCATGTTTTCCCTCATCTTATTTTCTGTGGAATAGTAACAAAGGAGGTAGCTATGAAATTGTAGGCCAACTGTGAGCCAAGAGGAACCAAAAAGTGATCACAAGTACACTAGGGATGGTACAAAATATTCTTCTCTCTTGCTGTATTCTCTCACAAAAGGATGATCTTTGCTTTCTAACTAAGGCTGCTGAGTCATAAAAGAAAAAAAAAAAACAACCCGTCTCATGCTTTATATCCCAGTAGTATTCACAATAAAGAAAATAGTTAAAGAAGAGCAAGTTATGACCATGAGGAAACATCTTTTGCTAAAAGCAAAACAGAATTTGAAACCTTTGCTTTTTCCTTTAAGGAAACTTTAGCATGAATAAGAGACCTATACTAACTAATTCCATTAACTCAGGAAGTAAAAGTCGTCTTTACGATAACCATGGGAGATATGGTTCTTGAATTTGCCAGTGAAGTATACAAATTTACTAGTCCTTGTTCCAGAAAATTTTTCCCTTTGTAATTTGCAATAACACAATTTGCACTATGAAACCATGATATAAAGATATTCTTCAGAAAGCTGAAGTCCTGTCTAAATAAGTTAAATAGAAATCAAGTCAATTCTGTCACTTTAAATATAATACCATATTAAGGAAGGCAAAAAAAGACTTCAGTAACAATTTATTGAAATTAAAAAAAAAAAAAACAACAAAAAAAACCCCAAACATCTAAGACTTGGGAAGCCTGCTGTATTTTGTCGGTGGTACCTGTGAAGGAGAATAAGGTAGTTTCCAAACTATTTTTTCCCCATTTGATTGCATCCTTGGTTTAAAAAAAAAAAAAAAAAAAAAAAAAAAAAATCACATTTGAATCTTCAGTAGATGACTTTTAGACCTGTTTGATGAAGTAAATACTAACAAATTTCCTATATTGAATGGTATTCACTTAAGAATTATGAACTAATTTAGGCATGAAATTGCTAACTAACTAACTTTGATATGCTAATCCTATTTAATTTGGCCTTTATTTGAAAGAAATAAATTAAGGTGGCAAATCTGATGCAGTTTTCAAAAACTTACAGGAGAGGTCAGGGAAACTTTTGATCAGAAGATATGTTTTCAGTACTGGGCAATTGTTGGAAGGAATATAAAGAATATAATTAAGTTGATACCTGGATAAATGTAGAAATGGGATCAGGTTGGGAACTACGACTTTTGTACAGGAAAGTGGTGCCTTGCAAATGTGTTTGAAGGAGTTGACAACTGTGAGAAAGATCCTGCTGATATAGAGTACTTGGTTTCTCAGAGACCTTTTGGAAAGTTCCTTAACCAAAGGCTCTTAAAGTAAGCTGTGACGGGACACTGTCCTTCCTATACTTCAGTCTTTCCTTTGCCTTTAGGTGGACTTAAAACCAAAAAAATTGTCTTATCTAAGGAGTGTTTTCAGTTCTGTTAGTGTTTCACAGTGTGATTTCAATGTAAGCATCTGAATTTTTCCCACCTGTTCTCTGTACTCCTTTGTAAATGCTAAATTCCCAGATAATAAACGTCTCTTAAAGGTGACCAAAAAAAAAATCAGAAAATCTGCTTCATACAAATCCATTTGTTGTATCCCAAGCCTGTATGAAATACCTGCAACATCTTCAAAATTGAGAACAAAAAGGATTTATTTGTAGTACTAGGAGTTGAGAAGCAGAATACCTCCCACAAATATGAGGTTTATGGTGTGGGGGCTTGTTTCTTGACCAAAGAAGGTTCATGTTCAAAGATAATTACACTGTCATAACTTGATGAGCCAACATTTTTATGGAGATGGTTTTGTTCTTTAAAATACTTYATACAGTGTTAAGAACTTGACTAAGTTGACAAGGTATTTTAGTTTTTCCTAGAGGAAGCATCCTATAGAATCRTAGAATCACAGAGTGGTTTGGGTTGGAAGGGGCCTTTAAAGATCATCTAGTTCCAATCTCCCTGCCAAATAGACCTTTTTAAAATGTAGTGTATAGTATAAATCAACCAGATTTTGAGAGAGGAAGAGAATTAAACAGCTTGCTTGGGAGATAACATAGTATATATGACATTGAATTTTGATATAAAATTAGATATTAAATTCCTTATTAACAGCCTCATATTTAATTAACACCCCAATTATTGGGTTTACTGGTGAACTCAGGTACACCTGAGGGCAGGCACTGTAATCTTGGAGGAAGTCATACCCAAATTTTTCATACACATCAAAGCACAGTCCTTCCTCAAAGTGCAAAATTCAGTTCTACATGAGCAGTGCAGCTTCACCTAGATGCTTGAAATCCACCTGTAACCATAGTGTCAAAGTGCTTAGTTAACATTTTCAACTAGAAGAAGGGTGGCTTTATTCTAGTTTGGATTCCATTTCCTTCAGACCACTAAACTTTCTATGGAATATATAGGAAAAGCTAAATTTTTAGGATTGCGATATAAAATGGTGAGTATTTTGACTGCAGAACCAGTCAACAGCAAGTGGAGGAGTGAAACGTGTCCCTCTATCCTACTTCTAACAGATTTAAGTATGTGATATTAGTCTGTAAGAAGTAGCCAAACTCAGCTGCAGATTCATAGCCTGAGTCCTTCTTTTTATTACAGTGTGGCTAATAGATGGGGAAAGTAGTGGTGGTGGTGGTGGTACAGTCTCTTTCCAACTACTGCGCCTTTCTATCCAGTAGTTCAATAGCTAAAGCACTTGTGAAGGAAGAGGGAGATCTGGATTTTCCTGTCCTTGGGGGAAGGAATCAGCTACTTAGCTAGCTAATGATTGTTCTTCCCTGAGAGCAAGAAGAAGCCTGGCTTGCTATTTTGACAAGAATGATAATCTGGGAAAGGCAGACTTGAAATTGGAGTGGTTTTTTTTTTTTAAGTAGTCATTGGATAAAGTAGGTGGGATTTTTTTCTAAGGATTGTTACCTGGTCTAATTACAGGGCTAGGGAAAGGAGGTTTTCCATATCTGGTTTTCATTTTTTTGTTGTTTGGGTTCTGTTTAGATGAGAGTTTTGTGTGTTTTTCTTCGAGGTATGAGGGAGAGACAGAAATTCAYGGAGTTTGATCTTCTTAATTCTGAATAAAAATAATCTTGAAAAAATGTTGTCTTTCATTCTACAGATTTTATGGTTAGTGTTCTTTCTGAAGATGACAACATTATTAAAAATATTAATCCAGCACGGATTTGTATGAAAATGTGGGAAGCACAGAGCAGCGGAACTAGGATACCAATTGAAGTAAGTCATGAAAATGCATTTTCAAAATGGACATCAAAATGCCGGCATAGGACAAATATATTTGCAGTAGAAACTTTCCTTCATTTAACTTGGATCAATATCCTGTTCTAGATTTAAATAACAAGTATTACATATCAATCATATTTGTTTATCAATATCTGTCCTGTTACAAGTTGTCAGACTGTTCAAATGTCAAGACTATGGTAAGGACAAAAACGCTACTGCTCTGCAGAAGCTAACTAATAGCAGGGAGACTATTAAAAGTTGCCACCCTGAATTTTGCAAAGACAAGACTCCAAGAATTAAGAATATGAAGTTAGTGTCTAAATTATAGGTGATCTCATTGACTTTCTGTATGCTATCAGTACTGCAAATCATTAAGACATGATAGCATATTACAAGTAAGGTACTTTAACTTGCAGTATATTGCATTAAATTTTTTGCATCTTTCTTTTCAGATTACATTTAGCTGTAGTAAAGTGAAGGATGATAAGGAAGATGGCTTTTTTTACTTCAGGTATAGCAGCATTTATTTTACAATTATGTATTTTGTACAGTAAGTTGCATCAGTAGTTTGAAATAGAAACAAGAGTTTTAGGTTTTGATAATAACAATCTGTTGTAGAATTAGTATGATACAGTGCTATGAAATGGTAAAAGTTATTAGCAAGATGCAGTGAATGTGAGGATTGAATTCTTCCCTAGATACATTTGACATTTGTTTAATCTGAGAGTAGAAGAAAGGGGTCTAAGATAATATATTAGAATACGTGATGAGAAATACTAGCAATGAAGGGACTACGTCATCTGCTTGTCATTTGTCTAGTAACATTCCTTAATTCTTTTCAATGTTACGTTCAACTGCTGCAGAATTGCAGGCTGGACAAAGCRGACTTAACTGATTTAATACTGTCTGTTAATCCTGAACCATGACCTTGGCCTTGTCAGTTTAGTGTCTTTCCTTGGGTTACTTATTCAGAGATGGTGTCTTAGATGACAGGCAGCAGAACTAGAGTTCACTGTAAGCTGGTGTCTGACTGCCACATTCTTTCTACATCTATTCCTGGCAGGCATGCTATGGGATCAGTTAAATAGCTGTGGTACTGGCTGTTGATTCAGCCTCTTGCCTCCTAGGAACACACTTTCCTTCTGCTTTTAGAAAGCAGACTTTAGGATTACCTTAATGCAGCAGATACCACTGTTACACAGCAGATCCTGGTTCCTGCATCAGAGGAAGAGGCTGCTGCAGCTCAGCTATGTCAAGATACCAGGAACATCTGAGTGGCAGCACTTTAAGAGGTGATAGGAAGTTTCCTAACTTGCATCTCAGCTGTGGCTCTCCTCCCTTTCGAGGTGCATAATAAAGTTCAGGAAGCCAGGCATCCAGTTTGTAATCCTTGGTGATCTATGTGCTTTCAAGACCTTGAGGTAGCATTAAGTCTTCAACACATTTTTTCCTGGGGAGCAAGTTAGCTGAGGCTTAAATCCAGGGTTCTGACCCAGCTTGATATGCAATGCAAATGTACTTCCATCTGTAATTCCCTCTGTCATATCCAGCCAAGAAACTATTCCATCTGGGAAGGCAGTTGATATGACCTTTGTTTATTTAGTCTTTTTAGCTCCTCAGATGGTGTACAGCAATGTAACGTATTTGTATCTGAAGAGATAATATCTCTTCATTTAAGAGATTACAACTAATTCAAAAAGCTATTTCAGCATGGCTTTTTGTATCATTACCAAGATCTGTCTTTACCTTGAATGMATTCGAGGTTCTAAAGCCTTCTAAGGCTGAGTTTGGCAGCTATAGCACAAGGAGACTCCCAAATAAGGGAGCAGTTTTGCTTTTAACAGAGCAGAGCTTTCTGTGTGGCTAGTCCAAGGTTATGGAATGAACTTGTCCAGAAACCAAGGATCACTGCAGACTTGCACCAAGTATGAGGTACATTTCTGTGACCTTGGTTGTTCTGAGAAACTCTTAGTTACAGGTGTAGTTAAAACATAAGAACTCCCTAAAACATTATCAAAACAAGGCACTCTCCATCATGTATTTGTACCTCCAGAAAAAGAAAASTAGAATAAATGTTCTCCTGTGAAAAGTACTACAGTGGTCAGTGTGATATAAACTAACCTGTATAGAGTTGACTATGGAATTACGAAAATCTTGACATTCGTACCTGTAGTTTACTAGTTGTCCACAAATGTCCAGAAATAAAATCCCCAGCCTTATTGAAAAATCTGAAAAAACAGACAGTAGGTAGAGACTACCCAGTAGCAGCCCTTGTAGGAAAATATGTATTACTCATTGCTGCCAGTGTCTGTGGCATCACTGTCTGCCACCTGGTTTCTCTCAAGTTTTCCTGTCCTTGGCACAGTCACAGATGGTTTTCATCTATTTAACGCCAATCAGTAACATGGATGCTATTACGCAGTCTTACAACTTTCATAGCAATTGTGCAATTTCTTCTTTTTCCAAGGCATATGTCTGGTTAGATGGTGTTCAGCCATGAGATCCTTAGCAGATTATTTACAACTCAGTTTTTTAATGCATCCTGATAAGGCAGATCTTAACCTAGATAAAATGCAGAAAAGAAGGTATAATTGTTCCTACTCTATATGAAATACAAAAAGGAAAAGTCATGTCCCATTCTAGAAATAGGTAAAACTTGGGGATTTTGGTTTTTTTCAAGTTAAACATTCCAGGGAATCTTGCATCTTACTCCTTCCCAAACAAAATAAGAGGAAAGAAATTTCTTAATGTTATTGACAAAACAGATAAAATGCTTTGTGTTGAAAACAAAAATCTCGTTAACCAATTCAGGAGTGCCACAAGTCATCCTCTCAGAGAAATGCCTGAATCTTGGTTAGAGACTGTTTGCATCTCTTCAAAAGTTTCTAAGCATTTGTAAGTGACTGCTATCCCTTGTTAAAACACTGCAGCAGTCTTCTGGATGCTGTGTGGCCTTCCTTGCTAGTTGAAGTTCTCTTTATAACAGCAAAAGCACAGGCATCTGTCTTCCCTTCATATTTTAATGTTAGGGGTTCTTTGCCAGTAGTCTGCACTCTGGAACACTGTAAGGTAGCATGAAAACTCTTTTCTCTCTCACTATCCTCAGCCTTGGCCACTGGTCCAAGTCACCCAACTTTGTACACTTTCTGAGTAAGAGAAGGAATTAGCTACTCAGATTTTATGTAAATTCAAACCAAATGATTATATTTGGAGAGCATTTGTTGTTGTTGCAGATCTAAACATCTCTATGCTCCGTTTCAGTAGCTTTATGAAAATTCATTGAATGGAAAGTGAAATGAGGTAGACTTGCAGATTTCTAAATAATAGGGCCACAACAAACTTCCTGTCAGCTAGTAGAGACAAACTCTTGGAGGAGACTTTCTTTATCCAAGCTTCCAAAAGCCTTATTCTAGTTCTTGAGAAACTTCTATGGCGTTCTTGCAAAACTTCTATGGCGTTCTCACTGAAGGAGGAGTATTATGGAGGAGTACTAAAATGCATCATGCCTTAACAGGACTCTCCAACTAGTTTGGAGGACTACTCAGAATTTGAATTGCTTGCATATTTACATACTTGTCAATATTGACTCGCTTTTGCTTGATTTTTGTTATTGATTTATTTAGGGATAAAGTGGTTCCAGAGAGAGTGGGCACTTACAGTATCCAGTTTACCTTTGCAATGGATAAGACAAATATACTCAGCAGTGACCAGGTTTGAATCTATAATTAGTTACATGTAGCCAAGAACATATAATACAGAATTATCTGGGAGAAATATTGTGATGCTTTGTAGATTCAGAATGCAAATACTTTCATGTGCAAGCTTTGTAAAGTATTATATTTTTATTTTTGATAGTTATTTCAAACTGTTGATTATCGAAGTATGTTTTCATTAGGTTTTATAACTAAGCAGAAATTTTGTGGAATAACAGCTGCATAATTTGCAACCTAGTAGAACTGTTTTATGGTCATGCTAAGTTATTTCAAGATTGTCAGTAAATTTCACATGCGTTTGTTTTGGTATTTTTTGAGCAACCCATGTGTGCAGGTGAATTGCAGTGAATTATATCAGTCTTTATTTTGTTTTGTTTTATTTTATTCTTCTTCCTTTTTCTGCTAGATTATAGTTGAAGTTGTACCTAATGACCCTGTACGCTTGTTACCCGATTCTTTACCAGCTACTCCAGCAGTTTCCAATGTTCGGACTCTTACTAGCCGTACACTGGTCAAGGATTTACATCTCCATGTAATGGTAACTATACTTTAATACAAAATCATAATTAGGGAAATATATAAGACTGCTAAAAGTATGTTGAATTTTGCTGTAAGGCATTGCTGCTATCTCTTTGCAGATTAACTTCACGAAAAAGATGTAAATCAGTGATTTCCAGTATATGACTGGTGCATCTTGTTTTATTTACATACAGATGACCAAGACTAAAACATGCAGTCCTAGCTGTCAGGCATGTCAATTGAAACCCATTTCTTGTTGCCACAGGAAAAAAATGTTTCAAGAGTAGATTCTAGTGAGAAAACACTTCTATATACAGCAGATGTTTCTCTCTATGATTTTTCTTCCAGGAGACAGTTTCTCTTAGAAATCTTGTATTACAAAAAATAAGGTTTCCTGAACTTTGAACATTCACAGGGATACAGGGAGATCACTTACCAGTTACCGCCATGGGCAAAACAGACTCGACTTCTGGAAAATTAGTTTAATTTATCGCCAATTAAAATAGGTTTGAGTAGTGAGAAACAAAGACAAAAAGAGTAAAGCAATGCCTTCCGCCCCACCCTTTCGCAGGCTCAGCTTTACTCCAGACTCCTCTGCCCTTCCCAGAGCGGCACAGGGGGATGGGGAATGGGGAATGGTCATGGTCAGTCCAAAACAGCTCCACTCTGCCACTCCTTCCTCCTTACAGTTTCCCTGCTCTAGTGTGGGTCCCTCCACGGGCTGCAGTCCTTCATGAACTGCTTCAGCATGAGCCCTCTCCACAGGTGGCAGTCCTTCAGGAAATATCCACCTGCTGCCGTGTGGATATCTGCTCCACTGTGGTCCTTCATGGGTTGCAGGGAAATACCTGCTCCACCGTGGTCCCCTCACGGGCTGCAGGGGAATCTCTGCTCTGGTGCCTGGAGCACCTCCCCCACCTCCTTCTTCTCTCACCTCGGTGTTCCCTCTGCTGCTTCTCTTTTTTTTCCCCTTCTCCTCTGTGCATTTTTGCCCTTTCTTAAATACATTTTCTCAGAGGAACCACCAGTTTGGCTGAGGGGCTCGGCTGTGCCCTGTGGTGGGTCGGTTGGAGCCAGCTGGCACCGGCTGTGTCTGGCAGAGCCTCACAGAGGCCGCCCTGCAGCCCCCCCACTGCCGGCACCTTGCCACGTAAACCCAGTGCAGTATATAAATGGATTACTTAATTCATGTTCCAAACTAACTTTTTTGTCGTTTTTTACTTACAGGATGAATACAACAACCACACTGGAATTGATCTAGTTGGCAGAATAATAGCAAAAATTATGAGCCCCAATGAAGATGATATAGAGATCCCGCAGTTTCAGGGGAAAGTCAACACAATTGAGTTTCCATTTGACAAAGGATCAGCTGAAATTGTAAGTGTGACTGAAATATGCTAAATGCATATGCTTCATGAGCAATGGATCTAATGAGGCCTGTTTTCCTACAGTTTCAAAATTGATCTTACACCTTGTGGTTTGTGGAGGGTTAGCATATATTGTAGCCTTCCCTTACTGATAAGTAGATAAATTATTTCTTCTCTGTTTGGTTGCTGATTTTCAAAAAACCTGAAGGAAAGACATTCTTTAAACTGGTTATCCTTGCCAAGCGAGGGAAGTTTACAAGTACATTCAGAAACTCAGTTAGGGACAGAGACATATAGGGGGATCCCAGAATAAGTCTTTTCCTCATTTGAATTTCACATGTAAATAACACTTCACCAATTTGTAGTTAAACCATTAATATCAGTGGTATTTTACATTTTTATTTATAATACTATCTGGCTGTAATATCTTAAGATCATTTAGTCTGACCTCTTCATATTTATGTAATTAAATTTACCAGGCTCTCTACATTTTGTCAAGCTAATTGCACTTATATATACTTTGCATCCTATCCTCATTTGAAGAATTAAAGATAAAACTACCACTTCTCTTTACGCTTTATTTCAGTCATTAGTGCCCTTGACTGTTAAAAATGCTTGCCTTATTTCAGTTCGAATCTCTGGCTGTAGCATCATGCATACCTCTGAAAGTACTGCATATTGTAGTAACATCATCACAGTCACTTTTTCTTCAACAAATACAGATTGAATTTTTAAAACCTATGAGTTCCATTTATAACAGTTGTTACAATGTATAATGTAAAAGACACAGGTTAAAACATGCACAAAACCAGAAACTGTTCAAAACACACCAAAAAAACCCCAGCTGCACATTTGTTGAGGGGAATGGTCACAACCTCTCTCTTAAAAGCCTGCAGAAAACTTCAGTCAATAGGACTGTTCAGGTGGTAAAATAAGTATATATAGAATTATTTTTTTTAAAAAAGTTGCTGAAGTGTCATATAGGAATTGCAGAGCAAAAGTATACCCCTACTTCATTTGGTTCCACTGGTTGTCATGTTTTACTAGCCCAAAATAAATCTATGGAAATCTTCAAACAATTAGAAGGTGTACTGAAGGAGGATCCAACTTTTTAAAGAAACTTTCTCAGCCACCTTTTGTAACTYGTTCATTGGAAGCAGCTTCCCAGCAGACCAGCATCAGTGTGTGACAGGTGGAGGCAGACACTGCCTTAGCAACAAATACAGAATCTCCCAGTACATCTGGGAAATCACCAGAATAAAACCCCAGTAGAATCACTAAAATCTGCAGATCCTACATACAAACTTCTTCGTAATATATTTTATTCAGTACATCAGCTGCTTTTATGGAACTATGTAGGTGAAACTTAATGACACAGCATAAATAATTCTCTGTCAATAACAGTCAAGGACAGAAACATCCAGTTAACGTGGGCAAACCCTTTTCACTGAACAATCTGCCAAACTCTGGTCTACTCCGATCCGTAATAAAAAGTGACAAAATATGTATGAAAAACAATCTAGAAAAATAAAATGCATGGACTGAATAGAGGTATCAGATAAAATTAATATACTGATTGATTTACGGTGCAGTCTGGATTTCTCTTGTTCCCCAGCCATTTTTCAGGAGTAATAAATTAATTGGTTTGTGAACACATTTTTCTTGGGCAGATGGGGTGGAAAAAAGTGCAAAAGTATAGGTAAGGGGTCAGCTATAACCCCTGGTCTAATAAAATAGCTCTTTTCTCCACAAATCTTGCATTTATACCTGTGGTAGAAATTTCAACAGATGTTTAAAACTTCATACTGTTGAGGGGAATAATAACTCCATAGAGTGGACTCTGACAGTTCAGATAAAATTACTGGATAATTTCTCAGACTCCTCACCGATGCAGAAATAACGTTTTTTTTATCTCCATGCACTAGTAACCTGCAGTTGAGCCATTGTGACCTAAGTACTCCAGTCTTGCTTCAGTGACTAAGCTAACAACCTATGTAATGGGGGGGGGGGGGGGGGGGGGCATTTTTGGGGAGGGGGGTTGTTTGGCTTGGTTTGGATTTTTTTTTGTAAGCACATGCTTTTTCTTTCTACTTACATATTCCTCATTTGTTTGGGGGGTGGGGTTTGCATTCTTCTGCTTTCTCATTACTGTGATCTGATGAGATCCTACTGCTTTTGACCATAACTTGTGTTCCCATGTCTTCTATCAGGAGTAATTCCATTTCAGTGAATCCCATATCTCTTCCCCTGTTTGGGCAATTTTCAGTTGTCTTATACTGAGTTCTCTGACTTGAGACAACTCATAAAACTCATATAGAAAGGATTTGTTGGTTGTGATACAATGTACTTTTCGTATGACTAGTAATGGGGAGGGGAGGGGACACACCAGTGTTTTTTCAAATATCTTGAAATTGTTCCATCTTGTTTAGTAATATAATCCTGTGCAATTAGCATCAATGTAATTAAGCTGATAATCTGACATGTTTACCCTTAAACTGAGGTTCAGGAATACTAAACTTGTTTAATGAAGGAAAATGTTTAGGTTTTTATTAGTGTAAATTTTCTAAGGAAAAGATATTTCCACTACAGACTTCTCCTGATTAAATATGTAGCTGCAATATTTTTGAAAGCCATGAAGACTATCTTTGAAGGTTATATATCTATCTCTTCTTTTAGGCTGCAACCACCTCTCTCTTGATTTGGCCAGTTGAGTAGCAATTTCTACATGTTAAAGGTGGAAACAGTATGAGTTTTATTATAAGCATTATTCATTTTATGCATGATACCTTTCCCAAAGTAACAGCATATTTAGATATTACCTATACTAATTTTATTTCTRTTCACCATTCTTTATGGTTTTATAATATTTCTTGTGTTTCTAAAGAAAGGCAAAGTATTTAGTTTGCCTTTTCAATAAGGAATTGATAAGAAATAGGATGTTCTTATTAGTGTTTGGATATATATTGTTCATTCATTTGGGACCTGCTGTCTACTTCCATGGTAACAGCAGTAACTTTAACTCAGCACTGGGAATAGTTTTGGGGTTTTTTTTCTCTGTGTTTATGCATTGGGTCTTTCTTTTTAATGTTCCGTTTGTATTTGTTCACATGCTGAATGACTACATCTGAGGAAATCTTGCTTATAGGAGAGTGCAGATAATATTTTTTCTGAGCATATGTCTCTTAAATAAGATATATAGCCAAAAATAATAAGACTCTTTAAACAGGTAAAATTACAATCTTAATTCTTAAATAATAAAATAGTTACTGCTAAATCTTTATATTTTGCTTCTTTTTATTATGTATAAAAGGCATTTCCAAGCCAATACTTAAAACTGTAGTAATACCGTATAGACATTATGTTTCTAAGATTTAGTATTTGAAGAATGGGGGGTTTTTTTGTGTGTATTACCTCAAGTGTGGACATAAACTTATGTATGTATGTTTGTTTGTTTGTTTTATTAGAATCTAGTGCTGGCTGAAAACAGTCCTGGAAGAGATAGCACTGAATATATTCTTGTATTTGAGCCAGATCTGCCAGCTTTGAAAAAACCTTTGGAACCATACCGTCTGTCATTTATGTTTTACAATGGTATGTTTCAATTACTTTAAAATGCTTGCTTTTCCTTAGAACCAACTATTTTTAGGTCCATAATACTTCTTCAGAACTGTGTAATAGCTTAATAGATTTTTGGTGATGTTTAAACCAACTGAGTATGTTACTGTATTTTCTTCTTATATTTCTTCTATATTTATTTCTGTAGATTTCAAGAAGCAGCAACAGATGGCAACACTTACAAGGGAGAGAGACCAATTATCTCAGTCCATAGGTGTTTACAGAAATTGGTTTGATACTAATAATCAGCTTGTAGCTGAATTGAAATGTAAGTTCAATCAAATACATAAATAAATTTCCTGGGAATTAAACTTTTTTTCCTTTGATAATTTTGAGACTACAGAGATGGGGAGAAAAATCGGTATTGAAATCATGAGACACAATAATTAGAGGAGAGCGGAAGGGAGTACATCTTTGCATTAACAGGGAAGCATCTAGTTATTTGGACAGACCTTCCTATAAAGGGTCTTGATTTGAGGTAGAATGTCTTATGTCAGAACTGTCAAAAGGAGGAATAAAACATTGAAGTTGGTGGTCTCATTCTTTTTTTTCCATGACTGCCTTGCACTCCCATCTTTGCAATGGATATGTGAATGCTCATCCATCTGGAAATTCAATAGTTGCTTAAAAACTACTTTAGGGAATGAACTATAGATAATCCTCTTTCAAAAAGTTAGTTTTATATTTTCAAAATGTTACTTTTTCTCCCTACATTTGACCCTACATACCTTATTCAAAAGTATTGTGTAACTATTCATTGTTTATCACCATGTTCTTCAGCAAATGTAATCCTTTATAAAGTCTGTTAAACAGCAGAGCAGTGTGAGGGCAGTTGTTCATGGGAATGGGAGAGATGAAGGAAATGTTTTCTTTGCATATTTTTTTTGTTTGAATCATCCTGTCTGTTGATCAGAAGGTTTGTTTTAATAGATGCATTTTGAATTTTTAAGTAATCACTAAGTGTAAATAAAGCAGGCTGGAATTAGATGATGTTTCTTGTAATTTTAGTACAGGGCTATGTTTCTGTTACCTGCTTACCGCATGTTTCCATTATGGATGCAAATTCCTGTGTGAAAAGCAAAAAGTTTTGCTTCATATTTGCAGATTTTTGCACCTCTCTAGAGAGTAAGTTAGAGCACAACGTTATACTTGATGCTTAAATAACATTTCCAAATATAAACCTGTTTGAATAGAGAGAGTGGCAAGCAACTCACCTGTTTACTCATTTGTTTTCAAAATTACTTCAGATATGAGAGTTGAGGAAATAGTGTTCAGAAAGTGGTGTCCCACATAAGAGACAAAAGAGGGTAGTGTCAGCTACCACGCTTCCCTTCCCTCTTGCCATTTTGCCTGTTGGAGAACCATTTGGAAAGATAATTGAGGATGAAAAGAAAAAAGAGCTTACATTCTCAGACTGATCTAAGGACTAGCCCCATTGCTTCCTGAAGCTGAAGGAGATGGCAGCTGCTAAAATTGCTTAGAAGCTGGACAAATCACAACGTCTTTGTGGATAAATCCTGATATTCTGTGCTGAAATTGAGAAGTAGATACCATCAGCTGTGGGTGGCATAATTCTGAAAAGTTATACGAAATTCTGTAAGAAATGTTCTGTTGCTTTCTGATATTTCCTTACTCTCTGTTGATTTTATTGGTTTCAGGTCAGGTTAAAGAAGCTGAAACAAGAGAAACTCACCTGAAGAACGAACTGAAAAAACATCAGATTGAATTACCGCAGACAAACACAGTATGGCTTATTTTTTACTAAAATCCATAACATCTTAAAAATAAATCTAATCTTAGTATGAAATTGATATCATTATATAACATTATTGAATCACACTGGTATATACACAAGCACCTGCTACCGAAACCCTGAAAATTTAAACCATGAGGAAAATGTGTAGATCAATGCCAAACTTAGCCACACTAGCAGAACAGTAAAAAAAAAAAAAACCTATCTCTTTAAGAAACTGCTAGAGAAATAAGAAGAACTTCTCTTAATATCCTGATCTTATTTTTGCCTTTCTCTAAGGTTACCAGTTGTGATACTGGTACTACTAGTTTTAATAATGGGTTTTTGCAGGCTGAGCAATATACACCAGATATATTCTGGCATAAGTAGACCAAAGGAAAATGCTTCTTTTCAGACAGTTAGTGAATTTCATACGTTACTGCCATAGTTGATGTAAAACTAAGTTTGAAAAATTAAGGGCAATGTACCTCGTTGCTAATTTCCTATAAAGATCCAATTATATTTTAAAGAGACTTTTTAAAGAAAATTTTCAAACTGCTAACATTTTGGGAAAAAAAATAATAAATTATCAGTTATCTTTAGATCAAATAAAAACAAGTGTTACAATCATTAATCGCAAAGCAGAAAATTAAATTTTACACATTCTGCAATCATGATACCAAAGTTCCCAATGCTGGCTAAATTTTTCATGCCTGGATATAGGCCCCTTCTAAAATGGTTTCTCCTTGTACATTTGTGGTTGCCTTTTCCTACTGATTTAAACTTCCTTCAGTTTTGGCTTTAATCAAGCTCTGGTAGCTCTTCGCAAAAAGCTCCCTGAAAGTCTTTAAAAAAAGGTAGTAATAAAAAAAGTTCACAGTCACAATTGCAGTGTGCCTCCTTTTGCTCTCCTCTGAGATTATATGCAGTGGTCCCCTATATATTAAGAGTCTGTTTCAGATTATTGAATGTTTTTTTGTTAGGAACTTGATTGACAACAGGTAAAGTAACTACTCCTGCAGGTCGGCCCAATGATATATGCTTGCTAACTTTAAATTTTAATTCTCAGCTTCAGTATGTGGATTCTCTTATAAAACAAAAGATGTTGGATCAAGAAGGCGTAATGAAACAGCCAAGGCGAACTTGTACGCTCCCAAACTATCCAAAAGGCAACCAGGATATTTTAGGCAAGGTGAGTTTTCTCTCAGAGAGCCTTTGAATGAATTTTGTTGGTTCCAGGAAGCGGTAGTGATGAAAAATTAGCCAACCAAATATGCAAGTAATTTTTGAGCAGTATTAAAAAGAAGATAGCATTCTCAACCCATCAGATGACCAGCTCTTCTAACAGAGCCATCAACAGGGCAATTAAATGTCTGATTGATGTTGCAGGATGATTGTGATTAGTATAAAAAGGGGAGGTCGTGGCTTCTATTTTGACTGTTCTAACTTCTGTGGTACAGATTGCACATTTAGCACAAATTGAGGATAACGAAGCAGCAAAAGTTATCTCTTGGCATTTGGCCAGCGACATGGACTGTGTAGTGACACTGACAACTGAAGCCGCTCGTTCYATTTTTGATGAAACTCAAGGTCGACAACAAGTGTTACCTCTTGATTCTATTTATAAGAAGACACTCCCTGATTGGAACAGGTAGAGAAAAAACAGTGAAACTTCTGCATTTGTATTACATACTTCTTCAACTTTTTTTTTGTCTAATTTCTTTTTTAAATTTGACTCCTATTAAAGATTTGAAGTATAAAATTTCTGGCTTCATAATTATAGCAACAGTAGTGTCACTTGAAATGTTAGTTGAAATCCTAGCTTTGTATCTTTAACTGTGCATTGTTCTTTGTTTAATAGGGTGTTTCTCTTAAAAAGAGAAGACAATCTGCCATTTTTTTTTCTTCATTTCTATATGTTTTCAAGGGCAGGAACTCTTTTTAATAATTGTAGTGCTTCAAATCAAATTCTAACTTTTTTAAAAATTCAGTTCCAGAGTACATTCCCTAAAATAATCTGTAGTAGTAGGAATTCATTCTGCTGTTTTTGGTTTCCTGGAAGATAAAGGAAAATATAATAATTCTGTGCCTGAAAATAATTTGCTTATGAAGATGACTGCTAATTTCATAAAGAATGCCTTTTGGAAAAAATCTAATGTGCAGATGTATTTATAAGGTCCAAAATCTCAGTTTTAATGACATAGTGTATTAAAACTTGATTGTAAAATTAGTCATATTAATTTGTTGGMTATATGTCTCATTACAAATTAGTGTTTCACCAAGGCATCTTATATATAACTGGCATTTCAGATAATGTTGGGATCATTTAGCACCTAATGTGGAAGTGTTAAGATGTGTTCAATTCAGTTTGAGGTTTCTGACTAGATTGTCAGAAGCAATAATGAAACAAGGACAAATGACTCTTTCCTCTTCTTTTCTTCTCCCTCACTCTCCCCTTTCTTTAACTAGGCCTTTACCTCACTTGAGAAATGGAAAAATCTTCTTCAGACCTATTGGAAATCCTGTGTTTGCCAGAGATCTGTTAACATTTCCAGATAATGTAGAGCATTGTCAAACAGGTAAATGATATTAAAGAAATTGTTCATAACTTCTTTCTTTTTAATAAATGAAATACAGAAACATCACAAATCATAACCCATTCAGTAATCTTCACTGAGACATTTGCAAATACAACTGTACGTTTCTTGTGAGGTCTGCTGGTCAAAAGAGGATGGCATTAGCGTTCAGTACTTGCAAACAACAGGTGTGAAAATTTCAGCAATGACCACTGTCGTCGTCTTGTTGTCTTATTTTTATTTTCTCTGCTATCTATACTAGAGGTTTTTTCTTTTTTAAATTACTGCAGCATTATCTTATTTCCAAGCTCATGTAAGCAGAAACAGATAATCATGATATTAGTTTTATATTTTCATATTGCAGAAGTTACTGCTTTTGTTAGGCTGTTTTTCCAGTCCTATTCCTCAAAAATGTGTAATGTATAGATTTATATACACTCAGACTGAACTGTAGGTGACTATATATGTTATACTTAAATAGTTACAGTAAGAATAAGCTTTCAATTTGTATGTAGATTTCAGTTTAGGGAACCATCATCCTCTCGTTCGTTCTAACAACGTAGCAGTACCCACCTTTTCCTACACTCCTTTTTGTAAATTAAGTAGACCTACTCCTTTTTATTGAGAGTTGGAATCTGTAATTAGTTCAGTAAGTTTTTTATTTTACTTCACAACTTCCCAGTATTTGAAATATTCCTCTCTACTGTTAATAGAAAATAACTTTTAGTCCAACTTATTTTCAGAAAGTTAGATATTGTCAGAGACTTTAACTATAAATTCTTTGTGTCCCTTATTAGCAGATAGGCTATTACTTTTCTGGGGGAATTTAAAAACCACATTGCTTGACATATCTCATACAAGGCTACATCAAGTTAGACTTTGTATAAACAGTCTTTTATTAGCAGAAGAAAGGCTTTAAAATCAATTGGATCATCAGCCTGGGAATAGTTTTTTTTCTTTGATAATCCATTGAATATTAAGAAACATCTTAAGAAACCAAGAACACCATTCAAGGAGGACTTTAAAAAGTTAATCATTTATGTAATTTCCTAAGACTTGGGATTTTATTGTGTGTGTCTTCAGAAATGTAAATATAAGATACCAAGAAAGTACTTTTGTGGAAAATACACTCAATTATGCCATAAGGCAATTAAACATACTAAATTTTTTTCTTTATTAATTCTTTGATGAAAACAGATGATTGCATATTTACCTCAATCTCAGAATAAAATTTCATTGAAAAAAGATCATGCATATGCTATTTCCCTTGCACTTATCTGAAAAGCTGTAATGATGATGCCTCAGAATTGATTTTTCAAAACTCAGGTTTTTTGTTGTGAAGAAATTTCATGATTCAAAAAATTACATTTTTCAGTGTTTGGGATGCTCTTGGGTGACACTATAATTATAGATAACTTGGATGCTGCCAACCATTACAGAAAAGAGGTATGTTTCAATTATTCTTGATATATTGCATAGCTACATATTTAGTACATTACAAACTTAGAATAATTGCTAAGTTGAATGCTGCATTAGCTCTAAGTGTGCTTACTGTCTGTAAGTCTCAATTCACTTAACAGTGAATGAAATCTTTATTATTGGCACTGACAAAATTACCTCCATTCAACAAATTCCATTATGTGAATGTTGCCCTGAAGCATGGGACCATGTTTTAGAAGATAAACATTTTTAGTTTTGCTGTTAGTGTTAAATGCAAATTCTTCAGTACTTTCCTAGTCCCTGTATGTATAATAAAACACAGGAGTCTGAGGCACATGATGAAATTTCAGATCCACTAAAATTACTAAACTCTTGATGTGAAACTTGCTAGACCTTTTTCTGACCCATTTTATTTGGGTTTAATGGGACACATTTTAGCAGGCAGGAGTCTCTGAGGAAGTCCTGGCACTGGGCACTTTCTGTTTCAGCTTACGTTTGCTAGAACTGAAATAATGATTCAGCATAAGAATGTAGAACTGTACTGATTAAATGTTAAGTTCTTGGGGATGGATATTCTTACTTTTTTCCTCTCCAGAAGTATAAGAAATTGTACTGCAGGGTTGTTCTCAAGAGAACAGGTTAACAAGGAACCTCTGGTGGCATCTAAAAGTGGTTGCCTGTTTCGTTGTTTCATAGTCAGTGCAACATGGATTTCCTGCTCTGTGCTCTGGGCCTGACCAGCTCTTTTACTCTGTGATTCCATTCCCTTTTTATTGGCTACCGCTAGCTGGTAACCTGGGAACAAGGACTGTCGTGAATGTTTCCAGAGAGTGTCTCAGAAATATGGATATAGTCATAGTAAAAAACAGATGATTGMCATTAATACTTTAATTTTCATCATGTGTTATAACCATCTCAGTGTCCATCAAATGAACAAATAGCTACCAGTTTTSAGCTGTGAAGACCACGTGTGCTTCTTTCATCAAAAAGTATATATTTTTTACTGCAAAATCAAACATAAGAGACAGGAGAGTCAGATCTCAGTTGTTGATCAGTGTCAGGAAACTGACCATCTGTGTCTGTTCAGGAAAAGGAGTTTGTATATGTGGTCATTTCTCAAAATGAGGTCTGGGTCATTTCACTTAGTTAGTCTGTCACCCCATTTGTTTCAGTCACCCACCACAGGTAAATTTCATCAACTATATGGAAGTTTTATTGAACATGTTGTAAGAAATAAATCACTTGGAATTTAAAAAAAAAAAAAAAAAAAGCCATCTTCATCAAATAATTGAATAAGTGCTCACATTTTTTATCAACACTAATGTTTATTGCCATTACTTCATACTGTATGTTGATACTTAGCTTTTTCCCAGGTCAGATCTAAATTCTGCCTCCAGAGTTCTATTAAAATCTGAGGACACAAGAAAACCTGAAAAATCTAGTCTTCATAATTATTGACAGTACTGTTTAATTTTAATATATGCATTCTATTACTTCAAAGCAAAAGTCATGAAATGCAATTTCATAAAATACGTTCTCATTAGAGAACAAGCTGCATCATAGTTGAAAGATACAAAGCTTTACAACAGCATTGCTGAAAACTTAGATTTTTTTTTTTTTTTCGATTTTTTTTTTTTTTCCATGGAGTTACTAATTTAGTATCACTTTTTATACCTGTGTAGGTTGTAAAAATTACACATTGCCCTACTTTGCTGACTAGGGAAGGAGACAGGATTCGCAGCAATGGAAAATTTGGAGGCCTTCAGAATAAAGCTCCTCCAATGGACAAACTCAGAGGAATGGTATTTGGAGCACCCATGCCAAAACTTTACTCTACTTTCTCTGGACAGATAGGTGGGTTAATGAAGTCGTGCAAACACAGAACTTCCAAAATTATATTGCTTGCCTATGTTTGTTCTTCTCTTAGGTAATATAAAAAGGAAAACTTCAATCTAGCATGAAGTTGTTTTAAGAAATATGACCTGTACAATGTCATATTTATGAATTTCCCTTTTCTTAAAAGCTTATAGCTATTAAATTTCCAGAAAGAAAAAATAATAATAATGATGTATTCCCCGTTTTTCTTAGTCTTATTAAAGAAAGAGTATAAGCAGTGGTAATCATTCAAAAACAGGCATGAGAAGCTTGAGCTGATTGAATTCCAGCATCCTTGAAAAACAGAAGTCTCAGGTCTTTCTTCTCCAGAAACACCATACATCAATTTAGAATTTCTTACTGTGCAAGTAAGCTCTATGAAGCAGTGGTAGAAAAATTCCTATTCTCATTAGAGTCATGCACAACATCATCTACATTATTTCCCTAACAAGAAGATACCTTGTATTTCCTGTGGGATCACTTACATTTCATTATGTGCTTGGATTCTTCCTTTCAGAATAAAGGTTATAAATGAAGTTAAAAGATGACAGCTTCTGAYGTGTAACAGCTGACCTGACTGATTTGTAAAACATTGAAAAGTCTTACTCACAAATAAGGTTGTTCTTAAATACCTAATTTTCAAAAGAAAGGACATGAAGTTTTTYCATGACAGTATTCCAACAAAGGTGCAATGGAGAGGTGTGGGGGGAGAATGAGAGAGAGAAAACACATGTACCAATTGAAGTAGCCTTCTGTATGAGCAAACTACTTAATGTTGACCAGTTGAGGGAGAAAAAAGACTAAAAAGATTTTCCTAGGCATTTCAGTAAAAATATATTACATGTAGGAAAAACATAGTAAGCATTTCAGCTATAGACTGAAATGCTGGGTTTAGCACACTGTATATTTGTCTATTGACACATTTTCAGTTGTTGAACTCAATTTACCCAATGTGAATTAAATTCGAATTGTCTRTAATTTAGTACAGGAACAATCATGGTAGAAGAAAAGGGCATGTTTTAATTTCACTTGAGTAAAGGAAAATAATAGTGAAATTCCATATAAAGGACAGCACCTCATTACACAAGACTTGTTTTGAACTGAATTTCAGCCTTAACATTAGTTGTGACTTGTTCTTCTTCTATATTTGTAGCATAAAAGGAAAGTAGTTACTTAAATTGTGATTACACTGACAAGGTACTTCTAAAATAAACCATACTAAGAATTTACAGTGCCTTTTGTCAGTCTGGAGTAACTATCTATGCAAACGCTTTCACCCTGTGGCAAATGTAAGGTAATTCAGTGTTCAGTTAAGCTTTGTGCAAGCTACCCTCATATTCACCACAAAGTAAAATGAATGGGCCTGAGCTAACACGCTTGAAACCTTTCTTTATTATTTGACATATTTATTCAATGCCTGGACAAAGAAAAATTCTCTGTCTCATATGTTAAAAGAGGAACAAAGTTTGTGAGCAAAATAATGCCCTTGTTTACCAGAGTCTACTGCTGTCTCCTTGTTTAAATTTCCAAGGATAGGACAAAGTGAAACTCAGTAAATGTTTCCTTGTTCCACCAGGCGGACTAGAATTCAAGTCAGTAATGCAAGCTTCCGCTTTGTAGCCCTAAAAACAAAACATGCTACAAGCACACTTAATGGCATCAAAGGTAGAGAATTCAGTTTGGAGCACAGAAGCGACAAGTTGTGTAAAGAAATACCTGTGTGCCACGTCATTTTGAGAGTTCGCTGGTACTTCACTGTGATCTAAGATACAGGCTCAAAAATTCTGTCTTTACAGTCATTTTAAGAACAGCCACTGGTCCACTATAAGTTTGGGTGATTTTGTTTAAGTAGTGCTTTTTGAAAGATAACGTTTTCTTGCGAATCTTATACATTGTCTGGATTGTATCTGGTAGCCTGACCACTTGTTTACTGTTCTGTGTTTTATTATTTTATTCTTCAATTCTTCAATTAGATCTTCTTCAGCAATACCGTGCAGCAGTGGTGAAACTTGATAATGTGAATAAGGACCTTGATTTACATTTGCAGTCGCTTAACACTCCAGAAGTGCAAAAGAAAAAAAGGGAACTTGCCGAACAAGAGAAAAGTCTCAAGCTAATAGAACAAAAATTGGGTGGGTTATTGTATTATTTTTTTGGTGTCCTAAAGGAGGAGAACTGTTAAGTGCATCCAGATGTATTCTACTCTCATAAACTAACAAATTCAAACTATGAAGGAAGATTGTTAAAATTAAGAGCTTAGATCTGTCTCATTTTAGGGAAAGAATAGAAAAGCTGTATGTATTATGATGCTGTGGATATTGCCTAGACCAGCACTGCCCTGTAATGTGTTCAGACAATAAAAATGTGGTCAGTTAGTGTCTTGTGAACATGAAACTATGATCTCACTAATATGAGATTATATAACTGTTAGTCTGGCTGGCCCAGAGGTAGAGAACATTGACATTCTTTTTGAAATGGCTGCGTAGTAAAGAGCTGAATTGCTTTTGCTAAGGAAACACAATCAAAACATTGTACTACAAAAAGAAACACCCCTGATTCTGCAAGGATAGTATTTCTTAGTTAGAAATGTTTTTTTATGTTAATATCAAATAATTTATGATATTTCAAAATATATTTAAAAAAACAACATTTACTCTGTGAACTATAAATAAAGCAAATGTTTTTACCTGTCATCTTTGAACTCAGTTTCAGGCATAAGGTAGCTATAAAATTTAGGACATGTCTAAAGCCTTACTTCAAAGGTTTAACACTACTGTTGCAGGACCCATTTATAACCAGTAGGATTAATATTTTTTTTAAAATTTGTTCTTACTTGCAACTTTTTCATAGGTATGACTCCATCAGATAAAGTCACCGAATCGTTACTTCAGCCTGTAATGTTAGATATGTCTGACACCCCCATCCCTCCCAAAAGAATGCGAAGAGAAACAGTAAAAAAATTGTATAGGTAAGTCGATTCTGAATCTGGTCATTACTTTCCCATATCCTGAATTCAAAGCAGAAACTAGTTTGGTTTTTTGCATGGGAGATTTTCTTTTAATTCGTATTTGAGTACAATAACAAACAATGAGTGGAGTTTGCATAAGGCTGATTTTCAAGGTAATTTTTATTTCCTTTAAAGTTTCTGCTCTTATTTAAGCTTGGTATAAAGATTTGCTTGCAAATTCTAATTCTGTTTCTCTTAATGAATGGATTGATTGGCATCTTTGTGCATTCACGTTCCCTGTGTTTTCTGGTATATTCAACTCTGTTACACCCCAGAAATACTTGAGATAGCTTGGTCTGTAAACTTTTTTAAGGTTCAATGTCAAATACTGAGCAGATGAACAGAGAAAGAATCATTCTTGCGTAACTTTTTCTAAGTAACTGTCTGAGGTGAGCTGGTGGTAAAGTATTTAACACAGTTATCTCTCTACCTGTGTATCTACTTCTGCATTGCCACTGTGGCTAATGAACTTTTGTACACACACAAAAAAAATCAGGGAAATCTGTAAGTCTGTATCTTTAAAATGACATGGAACTGACTTCCCATTTCTCATGTCTCTTCTCATGATTGCATCATTGTCTTAGCTGAACTATGGTCGTATTTTTGAGATTGTTTAAATCTTATTCAGATGTGTTCTGTAAATCTCAGAATGAGTTTTCACTATATTACTATGCCTCTATTATTTATATTTGTTATTATTTTATTTTTTTATCCACATGTAGAGAACATAAGTGGTTATGTATTTAAACTATCTAATATTAGCCTGATGCTATTCCTAATTTTAACAAAATAATTACAAGAATAAGAAACTGTGCACAAATATGGGGTTTATAATATTTATGCTTGTGGGAGCTCTGTGCTTTTGCATCAATTATATCAAAATATATATAAAAAATAAAAAAAGACATAATATATAAATAGAAAAAAGGGCTTGGTTTATAAGCTACTGTGCTATGTTTTTGTTTAGCTCAGAAGAATGGTCCTCCTCTCCTGCAAAGAAGCAGCAGCAACAGCAGCAGCAGCAGCAGCAACAGCAACCACTGCAAATATCCCCTTCAGAACTTAATGGAACTCCACGAAAGAGAAAGGCATAGACTGATGAGACTTGCTGGAAATAGCTGTGTATTGAAAATGTGAATACATTCAGTTAAAGGAAATATTCATGTTGTATTACCCATTATTATGAAGATTTTTATACTGATAGAAGATATAAATGTATTTCAGTTAGTAGTAACAAAAATTTAAGTATTTAACATTGATAGCCTAATTTTTGTATCGTTAATTTTCATTTCTAAAAGCTTTCAGAGTTTTTATGTTCATGTGTGAAAAAAGTTTAAAATATATCCTTTTTTATTTATGAAAAAAATCAGTCTTTTCAATAAAACTGCTTCAATACAAAGCACTGCCAATATAATCGATTGTAATAATTAAGTCAACAGATTGTGCCATGAAATGAGATTTTCATTTAAAAAGCATCCCTGGCTGTCTTGGGGAAGAGAACTTTCTGGACTGCTCGTTTTTTGATGGATGAGGTGTCAAGGTAATATCAATTTAAAAGGGAGGGTTTGAGCAGCAATACACTGAGATACCACAGCCATTTGTAGAGTCTTCGGACAGTCAACAACAAGCCAGTATCTAGGGCTGTGTCCAAGGTGTTGACATGGGAATTCCTATCTCCTCAAACAGTGCCAATGGAAAAAACAAAGTACAACTTGTGAGTAGGAAAAGTGTAACAGGTTTACTAGGAAGCTCTTTTATGGATTGAGAGAGTGGTGAGGAGGGATATTTCACGGGTGCAAATGAGATATAATGTAGTACCAATGCTAACCACTTTTCAACATCTGTATTACCACGACCCTCATAAAGGAACCTCGCTGCTTAAGCAGATCAAAAATTCATCCTTAAAGTGGTCCTTGATACCAAAAATGTAACTATGACAGAAGGATTTGAGTAGGAAATGGTAATGTCACAAAGGAAAAAGAAAAATCCTTACAGCTCAACTGTGTGTATGCATTTTAAGAGTTGGAAATGGAGACTTAAGCTGGAGGTAGAATAATCATGTTAGGAAAGTGTAGATAGCTGGACAGAATTTTTTACTTTATAAGGCTGTCTTGAGCCTTAAAAAAAAAAAAAAGATTCTGTTGGCTTTCATAAAATTTCATAAATACCTAAAGAAAATTAAAGTTTTCCATGGTTTAAGAAACAGAGTCTTAAAATGCTAGAGAAAGTAGTCAACAGGTAAATGAGACCAAAAAAAAAAAAAAAAGAAGGGAGAGTCAAAGGTCACCTCTGGTGATGTGCATCACAAGGATTTTAGTAATGTACAGGGCAGAAAAGGACCAGGCATGATTAAAGATACAATTTCAGCCAGGGTCAGAATGAGCAGTTGGAAATAGGCTTGATTGGATGAAAAAGATGGGGCAAGAGTAGAAAGCTAAACTTGAGACAGTATAAAACTATTATTTGAAGCTATGTAAATAAAGAACATAGCAGGAGAAGGTGTTCACATGTTGGTTCACACCAGCCTCAAAGAATTTCTGCTTTGGAGTGAAAGTTGATATCAAATCTACTGATTGATACTCAGCAACAAGCATTTTATATATAGCTTTTCTGAAAAGGGACTTTAAACTTAAAAAGACACAATGACATCCTGCTGGAAGCTTCAGAAAGCTGGTCACTGGTGCACATCTCTGTGACATTTCTAATAAAATGAAAATTCTCCAAATTAAGGATGCAATGCATTCTGTGGTGGAAGGTTCTCCAAAACCTCAAGTCTTAATGGTAGTCTGAATTATTTTAGACATAATTTTGTCCTATTCTTGAAGAAAATAAATATATTCACGTATAAAGTAACATCAGCCAAAGACTATGCTAGCCCTGCCTCAGCCCTTTTTCCTGTTTTTCTAAATGTAGACATCAAGACTTGAACCAGGCAGCCATAATGGAGGGTTTGCCATGTAAGAAGTTGTCCCACCACATAAGTTACTCAGTAGTACTTCTTTTAAATGCATTTATTTTAGTTCTGACATCTGCCTAGCCTCAACCTCCAACTTCTGGATGACCTTGAATCCTATTTGATTAAATACCTATTCTAGCAGAAATGTTTCCTTTTGAAATTCATCTCTTGCCATCAGCAGTCAGTATAGGCACTACTAGCATCATTTTACGTATTTCCCTGCTGGCCGAAGCAAACAGGAAATTAAGGATGGTTTCCAGAGTTGTGCAAATAGCTATCGGAGACTTTGGGAAATTTCACCAGGGAATTTTCAGGATTTTTCAGCAGAGYGATTGCAGGTTATTACAGTGCAAGTTACTGCTTTGCATAGCTGTTTAGGCTGATTTGGTCCTGACAAAACACTTGAGCTCGGAAGGTAAGTGTCAATTTTTTTTCTTTACCCATTTTTTTACTCTGTAACAGAGCAAAGTAGGGACTAAAAACTAAGGTGTGTATGTTGTGCTAGCTGACTTCATGAGGGGCTGGTGGAGCATGGTACAGAAACAAGAGGGGAAGCGGTTATYGCTGGGGCCTGGGCCAACTCGTGGGAACAAGGAGCTGGCTTCTGATGGAGGCTGGAAGCAGCCCCGGGGGGGGAAGGGTGCTGCCTGCCGCTSCAGCGCTGGGAGACGGAGCAGCTGCTCAGCAGGGCTGGGTGGTGGTGGGATGGAGGAGTGGGCTGCAGGCGCATCAGCTCAGGGCCAGACTGTACTGCAGCCAGTGGCACCAGCCACAGAGCGGGGCTGGCTGGAAGTCCCCTTGGTTCCCTCTTGTCTGCTAGCACCTCTCCCAGCCCAGGGAGACAGGACCTCACCTTCTCCCTTTTTTTCCAACAGAGACTCACAGAGACACTTGCCTGGTGCTGCTGTCCCAGCGTGAGGTGGTGTCTGCAGTGGGCACTAGTGCACACTGTACCCTGTCAGGAAGCTGAGGAGGAGGCCCACTGCTGTGCCAGGTGACCCCACTCTACACAGCAGGCCCTGTAACCCCCCACAGCACTTTTCCTGCTCAGAAGGTGGACCAGATTTCCCCCATCAGAAGACCTTAGACCTTGCCCTTTCCCCAGCTTGCACCTTTCCATTGCTCCCTGCCCCATCAGACCCCAATATGATCACGTTGTATGCTGGGCTCATCAGTGAAGATGGAAATTAAAGCACCTGTCACTTCAACAAGGAGAGACAGGGGGCTGCACCTCTATGGTGTAAGCTGCCGAGTTCTCCTGTAGCGCAGGGAACCTCTGGCAAAATGTATCAAGAGGAAACCTAATGCGAGTCCTGTGCCTGGGCTTGTGTCAGCAACTGTACTTACCTCCTTATCTTCTTTTTCCCAGCCTCCCTTCCTTCAGCAGAGGAGAAAACGTCAATGGCAACATTTTTTTTTTTTTCTTGACTGGGTGCTTAAGCTCTGCTTCCCCTAGTCTGGTGTGTACTTCCATGCTTTCTGCTCTTCCGCTAGCAAGCAGGGATGCAGAGGCTGCCTGTGTCASGTGAGTGGCGATACCCCATGTAACCCAGTCGTGTTGGTCAGTGACAAGTCCTTCCTTTGCAAACCACGCTGTTGTGGTGTTACAGCCCCACCATCAGTACCATGGCCCCGGCTCCACAGCTCTGCCATCCGAGTTTCACCATTTTCTCCAGTACTTCTCTAGCCACATTTATCTCATCTGTGACTTCCTTCTGCCTCCTCCAGGGCCTCTCTGAGTCCCATTGTGAGCCAGGGCTCCAGTTCAGGGGAAGAGCAGTGAGAGGGAAGGAGGAAAGGATGATGCCCAGGGGAGCAAAAGGAAGGCAGAGCAGTAAGTGAGGCAGGGAACCGCTGCAGGATGATGCTATGCTATCACTATGTCAGTAGCCTGGATGGAAAACGCACCCATTCCAAGTGTCCATTGAGATGCCTTGTGAGGCTTGAGCAGTATAATTACTTGATATTTTGCTCTGAAGCCTCCAAAGTAGGTGCATATTTGATGAAGCTAGGTTTATATTGCTATTCTGAACTCCATTTCAACTAAGCTGTCAAGAGATCTGCAGTCAGTGTCAATTGCTCACAACAGGAAGAGAGGTAAGTTGCTTGCTGTAATGTGTTTTTCAGGGATGAAGTGTCTACCCATGCATTTTGCAGTTATTCCTCCAACCCTTTTGCTGTGTGTTTCTAGATGCTGGGATCCAGTAGTCCGGCTGGGGGGGAGGGGGAAGTGAAACAAAGACAGTTGTCCTTCTTGGTGAATGAAGCACAACTCAAGTTGTGAGCACTCAAAGCAGGTCTAGCTCTCTAAGGCGTGTATGTTTGGTGATACAGGAACAGCAATCCTCCATGATATTTGAAAAGTCATGGCAGTCAGGTGAAGTCCCTGATGACTGGAAAAAGGGAAACATTGCACCCATTTTTAGCACCCTGGGAACTACCGAGCTGTCAGCCTCACCACTGTGCCTGGGAAGACTGCGGAACAGATCCTCCTGGAAACTGTTCTAAGGCACATGGAGGAAAGGGAGGTGATTTGAAACAGCCAGCATGGCTTCACCAAGAGCAAGTCCTGCCTGACCAACCTAGTGGCCTTCTATGATGGAGTGACTACATCAGCGGACAAGGGAAGAGCTATGGATGTCATCTGACTGGATTTCTGTAAGGCCTTTGACACAGTACCCCCACAACATCCTTCTCTCTAAATTGGTGAGATATGGATTTGATGGATGGACTGTCCGGTGGATGAGGAATTGGCTGGATGGTCACACCCAAAGGGTAGTGGTCAATGGCTCAATGTCCAGATGGAGATTGGTGATGAGTGGTGCCCCACAGGGGTCCGTATTGGGACCAGTACTGTTTAATATCTTCATCAATGACATAGACAGTGGAATCAAGTGCACTCTCAGCAAGTTTGCAGATGACACCAAGCTGAGTGGTGCGGTCAACACGCCTGAGGGATGGGATGCCATCCAGAGGGACCTGGACAAGCTCGAGAAGTGGGCCCATGTGAACCTCATGAGGTTCAACAAGGCCAAGTGCAGGGTCCTGCACCTGGGTTGGGRCAACCCCCGGTATCAATACAGGCTGGGGGATGAAGGGATTGAGAGCAGCCGAGAAGGACTTGGGGGTACTGGTGGATGAAAGACTGAACATGAGCCAGCAATGTGCGCTTGCAGCCCAGAAGGCCAACCATATCCTGGGCTGCATCAAAAGCAGTGTGGCCAGTGGGTCGAGGGAGGTGATTCTGCCCCTCTGCTCTGGTGAGACCCCACCTGCAGTACTGCATCCAGCTCTGGAGCCCTTAGCACAAAACAGACATGGACCTGTTGGAGCGGGTCCACAGGAGGGCCACAAAAATGATCAGAGGGGTGGAACACTTCTCCTACGAAGAGAGGCTGAGAGAGCTGGGGTTGTTCAGCCTGGAGAAGAGGCGGCTTTGGGGAGACCTTATTGCAGCCTTTCAGTACTTAAAGGGGGATTATAAGAAAGATGGGGACAGACTTTTTAGCAGGGCCTGTTGCGACAGGACAAGGAGGAATGGTTTTAAACTAAAAGAGGGTAGATTTAGACCAGATACAAGGAAGAAATTTTTTATGATAGGGGTGGTGAAACACTGGAACAGGTTACCCAGAGAAGTTGTGGATGCCCCATCATTGGAATTGTTCAAGGTCAGGTTGGAGGGGGCTCTGAGCAACCTGCCCTAGTTGAAGATGTCCCTGCTCATTGCAGGGGGGTTGGACTAGATGACCTTTAAAGGTGCCTTCCAACCCAAATTATTCTATGTTTCTATGATTCAAAGAACTCCATTTTACTTGACGCTGCTCAGGTCTTTGAAGATTCATTAAAAATTAATATTAATTGTTCGGGCAAATATTACACCATTCCAAGAGTAAGTTTACTTCAGACTACCCATTCTTTCTTTTTGTTGTTAATCCTAACAGTCATTTTCTACTGATACCTTCATCCTCCTTTATCACAGTTTGTATTTTCTGACTCCTCAAGTGTACTTCTCTTTTACTTTATTTTTTTTCAATGTGATAGCAGCAAAGGAGTCAGCATTGTTTTTAAAGGTCTTTTTTTCATCTCTTTTCTCAGCCAGTGGAACAGGGGTTCTTAATCAAAGACTTCTATGATTATAGAATGTGGCTGAGGTTGTGGTGGTGTCATTTTATGGACATTTAATAAAGCACTAGTAAGGAATTGTCATTAAAATGTCCGCCTTCATGCATCAACATTTTCTCCCAATAAATTCTGCTCCCAAGTTTTTTTCATATTTAGGAAACAAAGCCAGTTAAGATTGCATTTCATTAGCACACAGCAAGTATAATCGTTTCCACTGAGGCAACCATCACAGAACAGATCTGTAGTCAATTCCTTTTCACCTGCCAGGATGCAGTCCAGCATGGGAGCCCAAATTAGTTTTAGTATTTTCTTTTTAAAAGTTCGTTTGCTTATCCTCTAGGAATTAAAACACATTTTACTGATGGTAACAGTAACAGTATCTTTCAGTATAAAGTAGCTATTAACCTCCCTTTCTGCCTGTTGCTGGAAAGGGTGTATCCAGTGATTTTGACATTCCTGCCACACCAGATCATCTCCCCAGGCTTCAGCAACAGGGATCATTTCTGTTTCATAAAAAGTATAGACGTGTATGTGCATACACACACGAAGACATACATGTATATGCATACATATAATTCCTCTACTATTCTATATTTCCATGAACAGGCTCTTCCACACCCACGGTGACTATGGAAATGCATAAAATTGCAACAGAACTATTGTGTTGACTAGATGTACTTTAGCTGCCCAGATACTCTCTCTCTGCCTGTGTTGCATGTCTTCTCTGCAATGAAAAGGAACAGAGCAGTCTCAGCTTTAGCAAACTAAACTTACATAAAAAAATGTGTGCACGTAAACTAACTGCAATTTTATTTTAAACCAACCTATATATAAAACTAAGGAAAATTTTCAGATATTAGAGGCAAACAACAAGCACTTTCAATTTGCAAATATATTAATTCCACAATTTTTACTGTATGTTTAATGTATGTTAATGGGTTCTTACAACTCTCACTAGTTTTTATAGGACTGAGTATTTATGAGGGCTCTAAAGAAATCCCCACTCATTACTTTATGGGTAATTATTTTATAGTATGCTAGCAGCTAGCTGTTTATGACTACAATATTTAGGCCCTGTTTGTATGCACACAATCAAGCACACATGTAGTTTGCAACAGAAATGGGCCACAAAGAATAGACCTTCCTTCAATTTGCCAAAATTGAAAATATTTTACAACACCAGAACTATTTGTTTCACAGACTTACACAAGAACAAATTATGTAAGATTTTTTTTTTCCATCTAATAACATAGTCCAAGAATTTTTGCCTAAACTATATGATATTCACTCTTTTTAGCAAAGGAATGTTACATTCTAGTTGCTTGAAGGACGTTCAGTGGGCTCTCATTTCCTGTTATCCACTCCCTCTTTATCCCTCATCCTCTAACTTTGGCAAATCGACTAAACCGTAACATGCAAGAAATACACAAATTGTTGCATTCAAGCCTAATTTCTAGAACAGGAAAATTACTTTGCTTCCCCCCAGTGTACTTGTAAGTTTGGAAGAATGGTGAACCAGTCAGCTAACTGTGGGAACCTCTCATTCATCATTTTTTGCAAAAACTTGGTAGGCTAAAAAGTTACTGAATAAAAAACTGGGCTATTGAATTAAAAGTTGCTGCCACTTTGTTTAATGGAAATGATCCCAAAAAACTAAAAGTTAACTTTCTCCAGTAAACATCTAGTGAAAACAAATATTTCATATTACATACAGCTCCTGCTTTTACCATGTTCTTACAACTAGATCCATAATATAGTAAAGAAATGAAATGGCATTATCATAAAATTAGTAC
The DNA here is from genome assembly GCA_030449065.1 of Oceanodroma leucorhoa. NCBI lineage: Eukaryota > Metazoa > Chordata > Aves > Procellariiformes > Oceanodroma > Oceanodroma leucorhoa. The sequence goes on from JASVER010000023.1 coordinate 2,441,319, forward strand.
TTAATTAAAGACTGCCTCATAATAAACGGGCAAGGTGGACTGGCGTGCTCCCATTTTGTCTTGCTTTCAAGAACCTGTCTTTTTAACTCTAAGGATCTTTTAGCACCTACGTGCGACTGCTGTGTTGGAAGATACAGATCGCAGGTCTAGCTCTGCTCAAGCTGGAAGAGCTGGTTGTGCAAGAGGAAGATTCGTGACAGCCTGAGGAATGCAGTGAAAAGAATTCTTCTGAAACAATGGAGGAGGCCGTTCTACAAGTTGCTCAAGAGCTTCTTTTCTTCAGCAGAGTCCTGGGGCAATTCTAGGACAGAGGATGTCCTGTGAAAAGTGAGAAGGGATGGTTAGATTCCTCTTAATGTTGGGGACTTCTGGCAGAAGCAGTCAAGAGAGTAGTTTTGGTAATGCATACCAGAGCTAGCTCAGTGACGGGAAATCAAAGCAGAGCTGCTGAAGTGGAAGCACACTGAAGACTGCTACACATGCGAGAAGCCTCACATGCTGAAATTGAGCCTGCTTCTGTTGCAAATGGTAGTTTTGGCAGATAAATTGGCTACAGAGAGCTGCCTTCAGTATAGCAACTTCGTCTTCCGTCAGCCATGCCTGAATTGACCTGAAGGTATACAACAGGGCTGGTTGAGTCAAACTGCTGCAACAGTGTGGTAAAAATGGGAATGGGGTAGATCAATTACTAAGTTATGGTGTGTTGCTGTTGCAGTGTGTTGTTAGACAGACGTGCAAGCTTGCAACTAATCATGTCCTTCACTGGCATTTTAACCACCGTTTTGAAGTTTGCAATTACATTCTGAGTGGAGAGCTTTCAGATGCCAAAGGCAGTTTATTGTCATGCACAGCTTGAAAGGAAAAAAGTCCCTCTGCAAGTGGGTGGTCAGGCCAAGACTGACTTATCCAGCTGGACTCTGGATGGAGATTTTATTTACCTGCAGAATTGAGCCCATCTGGGAGTCAGCGTCAGAGCATCCAACCTGTAAGAGATTTGACCATTCTTGTCCTTCTCCTTACCCTGCAAACCCTGTGAGGCCAGCAGGAGTGCTGGCAGAGGGCTGTGCTTGTCTCACACTGCACAAAGCCAAAAGGGTCTTTTTCCTCTTAACTCTTATTGAGAGTAAGCTTGTGATGCTGTTAGAGTCTCTCTCCTCTACCAAACTTTGCCACCCACATGTGCCAAGATATTTCAAATATAAACAAGGACCCTCAGAGAAATCTGAATGGAGGAGTGTGTGGCAGGGAAGGGGGAAGTGTGGAAGCGATGGAGAAGGCGTAAGGAATCAGATACCACTGGCTTTGAAATTTGGGTCTGAAGTTCCACATCTCCCAAGGAGACCTGACAGTTTGTTAGGCCTCTGTTGTTGGACATTTCCAAGACTGAAGCGGCTTGATGTTAGAGATGAACCAGCCACGGAGGCTACTGGCAGATGACTTCAAGAGCCCCCAGGAGACTCAGGTCTGTGGGAGGAATTCCCTATAATTAGATGTTGACGCACAGAGAAGACAAGCAGAAAACCAGAAACTGATGGAGTTTCTGAAAATAAAATCCCAGGTAAGTATGCAAGAAGTAACATGAAAGCTGAACTGAGAGACGGACACACCTATCAACATGAGAGAGCGCTACTGGGGTAGATTTATGGATGACCTCACCAGCGAGACTCCTAAAGCCTATTTCTGTTTCCACACTGACAGGTAGGCATCCATTCGGGATTCTAGTGGTTATAGACTGCAAAACCTCTATGCAGTGAATTTGCAACTTATGCCAAATACCCTGTCCCAAAAGACTTTTTATGGGCCACTTTTCCTCACAATTGTGTTCACGTAACTTCCCTGGGTTGCTGAAAGGTCATGGAGACAGAATCGATTTTAAACAAGGTTTGGTGGTACAATAAAGCCATTTTTCTTATGGGAAAGAAAACACTCTGATTTTTTTAGATTTTGTATCTTCCTTGTAGGGTTTTTTATGGCTCCCAGAGCCGTCTAATCCCCAGTTACTCAACCACCCACTGAATCATAGCGTGGGAATGTGTGTTCTAGGCTATGCAAGTCCGAGTCATTTTTTATGTTAATATTTCAGAAGTGTAAACAGTATTTTCTAGAAAACAAAGTTAAGTGGGCTTGGAGAAAGAGAAATAATCATGGATATATGCAGATATACTTCATGTGCTTTACATACAAAATGTCAGGTATTCTGGAGAAGAGTTGCTCCTTATATATTGATATACTGATTCTTAAATCCCGTAAATACATTTAAAATGTTCATGTTGTGGTTTTTTTTTTTTTAAGTGCTCTACTTTCTCTTATCTTAGAATGGTAATAAATATGACTTCTGGTGTAAAGAAAGATTGGAAACGTTATTTTAACCAAATGTGTTGAAGTGCAAATAACAAGTGAACTTTTGAACTCTTTTGCATTCTCTGAGGGTCTGGAGGGGTCTCTGCCAGGCTTGGAGAAAGAACAGAATGTGGATGCTTTTATTAGACTTTTGGCAAATAGAATTACCTGGAATTAACATGGTTTATTCAGATTTGTTTATATTCCAACTTTTATACTCACGATGCTACTAAGGAAATTCAAACCCCATTCATGCTTCATGATGTTGAATCGAATGGTATATTTTCTCACCATTTTTTTCTTTTTGCTTTTTCAGAGGGATCTTCTCAATAGCAAAACCATGTTTTCAAGTCAACCATGTTTTCAATAGCAGAACCATGTTTTCCTCTTGCACTCAGCAGATAAGAAAACTAGCATAGCCATAAAACAAAGGATATTTGCAACATATTTGTTTTAGGGTCCAGCTTATCATTTCAAACTGGATTTCTCTTGAATAAGAGTTACCCAGTTTCTCTTCTGAAAGTTTCCTGTATGTAAGAAAGTAACAGTGACCCTGTGTCAAATGCATGATAACATTATCAAAATAGAGGAATTTGGGGTCAAAGAGTTTGCTGGTTAGCTCTGTTGCCAAGACTGACTGTTCCAGATCCTTATAAAGACAGGCTGACACATCTACGTAGTGTGTCGAGGACCTGACGATATGGAACATTTTCCACAGCACGACTTGAAATATGAGCCTTTCCTTTGTTGAAAAACTCTCCTGCATGTGCAGAGATTGCATGTGAAAAATAATAATGAAAAATATGCCATCTTCCTGGGGGGTAAGAACTGGAAAGAAATCTGGGCTCTTTCTCCTGAGTTGGCAAAGCAGAAAGCAGTTCAGTGTTCTGCATTAAAATGCAATTTTGCCAAACATTTACAATACATTTAAAACTTTGGAAATCGGCAAGTTTATTCATCGTTACCTCATTCTTTTGTTCTCAGCTTTCAGAATGTTTCTGAATTTCAAAATCATAGCTGTCACTTTTAAGTCTGCTCTGTCTTTGGATCCTATTATTTGCTCTATTTTGCATGCACACTGACTGTGTATCTCCCTTCACTCCTTTCTGCAGTGCTCCTGATTCCTGGGAAAGAAGGAAATTTGTGAGAACATTCCTCAGGTTTTAGTCAATGCCCATTATTGCTCTTGGAACACTTTGACAAAGCAATTACAAACAGAGAGATACAGAAGTAGTCAAATGCCATTAAAGAATTCACTTAGGTGAAAAATAAATAATGCCATCTCAGAATCCATAACATCTAGAGCTTTCATCTGCATAATTTCCTCTGTCATCTTACCTTCTAAAAAAGAAGTTTTCTAATCCTCTGTATATATATATTTAGTAAAGATTGAGAAAAAACTGAGTGGTAAATGTAAGTTTCCGCTCAAAAGAAAAAAGGAAAACCAGAATCTTTGGGATGAAAAAGAACTATCAGATTATCTCTGCTGAAGGGTCTGAAAGGCTTTGAAGATGAAATGCTGGATGCCACTTCACACAATTAATTTTTTCTTTCCTAAAATTCAGGTTAAGTCTGCTGGTATAAATTCCAGGATGGAAATTAAAGATGATTAAATAGGATTCAYCCCTGGAGGCAGTGATGCAGCAGACTTCTGTGGGAGCTGCTGGCTATTTTGTACTACTGAAAATCAAGCCATTGGATTTCCATCCTCGGAACACAATACAGTGGCTCCCTTTCCGTACCCATTTGTGTACATGATGGTGATGACAAGTAGACTTGATCTGCTCATCATTGACTGTTACAGCTGCAAAATCTGGCTGTTTTGGATGATCTAACTGTCATTCAGGAACATGCACAAAATTAAGGTTTTAAAATCAAATGCTCTTTCTTCCTTTTTCTTTGTTTAAAATATCAGAAGAAGAACCAAGACTGTAACAATTACTAGAGAGCAGCTGCAGATGAGTCTTGTCTTTTTCAACAGTCCGGTCCTCTACTACATTAGATAAATGGCTTGACCAGAGGTAGAAGCCATCATTCATTTACATGTGTACAACTTTGAATTTTCCAAAATTCTGTATTTTCAGCAGCAGCAGGTCCATGCAGCCACATCGGATGCTAACACCTTAAAGCACAAGACACAGGGGGCCAGAATTCAGGCCTCCCATCTGAAATGGCTCCCAGGACTACCAGCGAAGACGTACTCTGTACAAACTGCATTGTACAATCAAACGCGCCGTCTGGTAGGAAAAGCAAATAAAAATGGCTTTTGTTGGTATTTTGCCTAGTTTCACAGCAACTGTCCACTCTTCTCAATACCCTGCATACCAGTCTGCTAGTGGTCTAAGAACCACAAATGGATAACTTGTACAGTATCAACAATCTCAGCTACAGCACCAACTGCACATGCACTGAGTAACTTTGTACTTACTGCTCTTGCTCGCTTTCACAGACCGCGTATGCTTCGCGCAGAGCGTGGAACTTGCGGAGGCCCCTTGCCTTCAAAAGGCCCAAGCCAACCTTGTCCTTAACAGCAGTGAGGTTTTGTTGTCAGTGTAATATCTTTTATAACCATTTTTTGCCAATTGCAAAACAGGACCAGACCCTAGAGACAGTCTGTAGAAAAGGATTGTTTTGTTTCCACCCCTGGATGTGTGTCCAACGTATGTTGCAATGTTTGGCTGTGGACTTTTGTCTTTTTTTTTATCCTTTTTTTTTGTTAACTGCCTAAAAACAGAAGAGTATATCCATGCAAAGGATCTAGGCTTGAATTTTAAGCTGAGCACCTCACACTTAGAATCACTAAAGCCTGGAAGCAATTATGAAGCCTAAACACTACTCATCTCAGAAGAGTTTTGCAAGTCACCCAGAAATGAGTCAGGCATGAAGTGCTGACTGTAGATTTAGGGGGCAGCCGAAATATAAATATCCAGTTACCACAGACTGAAATGAGGGAAAAGAAGGGAAAGTGTCTTTTACTCTAAGTTACAGTAAGTACCTATTCTATAAGTTTCACACCAATAACTCAACCCAGATAAATGACCTTTACCAGAGAAAGCTTACACACAAGGAAAACAGAATAAAGTAATTATAAAGGAAGGCTGAACCGTTAAGATAGAAGAGTGAAGAACTCTGATTCCATAATTGGATAGAGACGTTAATGAAAGTCTTTGTTGCCTTTTAACATGCCACATAGCAAATAGTACTTTAAGGTAATCTGCATTGCCAACTCCAGAACAGCAACTCCAGAGGACTGCTGAAAGTCAGCAGCGGTTGGATAAAGAAAGTTACTGCAGAGCTTTAGTAACAAAAAACATCAGGAGATTGGCTAAAAGTCATGAGATTTGAAAAGTATACAATTCTTTGTACTTGCCTTTTTGTTTCTGAGTCTGTAGGATAGTTTTGAGTCAGGTTTTCAAATTACTCTCTGCAAAGGAATGCCAGAACTAACTTTTTCTTGCAATACAATCTGAAGTGCTCAAATCACGCTGGAATTCCAGGAACTGGAGCTTGAATGAAAAAGCAAAATGTATGAGATGCTGCAATACTAAAAAAAATGTAAAGACAAATGAAGCACAGTAGTTGCAGAGATTATTTTTTCTGCCTCATTGTTTTAAAGAGAAGACTGATGTAACAAAATGCATCCCATAATCTAACAGTGATAAGACATTCCCCCTCCATCAGGGTTTCACTGTTGTAACTTGTAAAGTCCGTTGAACTGATCAGACCTCTCTAGGAATAAAGGTCTTGGGAGCACTCCCACTTTTTCAGGGCGAAAAGGACAACTCATGCATGAGGCAGTGAAGTTCTGGCTGTCTCGGGATACAGTCAGTGAAGTGGCTCTTGTGAGTTACCTAAAACTAATCTAAACCTCTTCAATTATACACGGTTGATGTTTCTAGACATTTGGCTTACTTTATATGCTCTGGATACAGATGTCTTCTTCTGTGAAAGAGAACTGTCCCCCTAATTCGTGCTAATCTTCTGCAGTATACTATTTGCAGTGAAATTACAGTGTAATAATTTGCAGTGACTTCCTTGACCTCCAATTAGGAAACATCCTAATGTGCTTCAGACAATTTATTTTCCCCTAGTGCAGTTTAAAAATATGTCTACAGCTACAGCCTCTGTGATGTTATTTCTTTATTAATGACAAACTTCAGGGAAACAGTAGGAATGAGCTGGTGTGACTTATTAATTGAATGTTTGCCTTCAAGTGGCCTAGTGTTGGTAACTCTTGGAATACTGTTCAAACTGAATGAGTAGACTGGCATGAAGTAAGGCAGTGTCTCACAGCAGAGATTGTCCTGTTTCTCCACAATTAAATTTGAAAGGAGAGAAACAATAGCCAATATATTTCTAAACATCAATGACAAATGTAAGCTTTTCATTTCTTTCAGAAAGAGCTACACAATGTGAAAGAAAAGACCAAAACTCCCTACCCCTTCTCCTCTGCTTCCTTTCCACTGCCTCCCCCTCCATCCCAACCTCAGCTGGCCTACACCACTTAGTGTGGGTGCTGTTATTACTGGAATATGGGGGGTTTCATCTGGCACAGAGTTTAACCACTTCCCAAACTGAAATAGGCTATACCAGTTTATGCACAATAACCACATCTGTATCTCCAGATCTTCTTCTGGCTTTAACACTAGTAGTATAACTGAAGTGGCAAAACTCTCTAAAGAGACCAGGCCTTGGCACAAAGCTTGTGACTGTGTAACACTGAAGACAACAGAGCTCTGATTTTGTTCAGATCCTCTAGCATCACTGACGGGTACCTATAAAACAACAGGATTCCTTCCTTAATCATTTCTCATCCTAGAGCAGTAATGACCCCACCGTGGTGTTCTGTAAATGGCTAGAAGGAATAAAAAGAAAAGCCTAACACCAACAGGCACAGAGTATTAACCATCCCTGACAGAGTTCATCCTAAAGTTTGGGTTCCATTTTAACTGTCATAAAAAAGTATTTTAAATAACACTCTACAAGCCTGAAATTCTGTGCTCCTAAAAGTAAAAGCGAATGCTGTAAATAATGCCAGATGCCCTGAACTGAGTCCATGACTGAGTTCATTCTTGAACACATGCTGCTATACATAAATTCTTCATCTCTTATGTTCTCTTAAGTAAATTCTGAAACCATGAGTTCATTTTACCACTACTGCATACAGTCTTGTTGTTCAGTGAAAGTATTACAGTCATTTGATCCACCGGTTTTCAGTCCACCACACCAGGAAACACACCAGCAATGTTCATCATTTTTAACTTCTCCATCAACCATCATCCCTGCAGATGTTGCTCTTCCAAAATAATATAAAAGACACGCCCTCCTTTGGCAATGGATATTTCCTTTTAACAATAAAAGACAAATTAAAGAGGATACAAGTCTGTGGCTGATCAAGAACATTCATCTGTACACCCTGCAGCAGGAAGGGTGCTGAAGTGTAGGACGTGACTGAAAGAATCAGAGGAAATGGTGTCACCACGAGGTTTTGATCTCAGGTGGGAAAAAGGAAATTCAAGACTGAGCTGGACTCATCTCATAAATAACTTACAGATACTGCTGAAATCGCTGAGATCTTCTAAAATCTAAATATTTATCAATATTAATAAATACTTAGCTAAAGGATGTTATGATGCAGAATGGAAACTTCAGTGGTTAGAGATGAGACAGTTTAAATATCTATTTAGATATTCCTTACTTTCTACTAATTGTAATTAACTACAAGGCCTACTACTTGTTATGAGGCATGTATTCAAACCTGTCTACTCGCCTCTCCCTGTACTGGGAAGAAGCAATCAACAAGGCCATCGTACGTGGAAAACACTTGTGTACCTCCCCCCGTTCTCCATGGATTTGCTAACCACGTCATGGCATTGCTTTAACCCAGCACGTCTGAACAAAAGAATATTTGGTTTTGTTTAATTAACTATTGATTCTTGCCCGAGATTTTCAAGAGAAGGTGACAGAGTGAAGTGCAAAACGCGTACAGACGGTATCCAGTGATGTTATCCAGCAGAGGTTTGATTAAAACAAATTTTGGGTGCTTAACCTCTAGTTTTCATGGAGATGCAGGCTTTCAACTGCCATCAAAATCGGTGGGAGTGAAGTACTTACCTACTTTAAGGACTCATTTGGATTGCTTAACTGATCAAACAAGACCACTGCTATCACCAGTTTATTTAATTGCAGCCCTAAGAAATTAAATACAAATGGTTTGTGCAGTCTGATTAACACACGATTAGGACACAATGCGAAACATTTCTTGAGAATAATTTCTAGAACAAGCTCTAGAATAAACACAGGTAATTTTTTGTAGACTCTGTGAACAAAATAAGATAACAATAATAAACTTCCCTTTTTTTCCAGTTGAATATGCTTCTTGGTGTATTTGTCTTTGCAACCACACATCCCTTCAGAAGGTATTTAGGGTTCAATAGTGGAACGTTTACAGACGGCCTCTCCCCAACATACAGGGGGCCTGAGGAAGAACAAACATTTTTCCCTCAGGCCCAACTAATAGAAATTCATGTTAGAGTACATGAAGTACAAGAAAGTACAACACAATAAGACAATTGTTTGAATAACGACATTTCACAGGATTTGAGCATATGATCAGAGCAAGCTGCCCATCCTTACATTGTGGAGCTCACCACCTCCTCTTTCCGCATCTTCTTACCTCGGAACGCCTTTTTGTGTCTGTGTCTGATCCCCAGTTACGCTCCTGTGCAGCCTCTTACATTTTACTTTCTCTTCTTCCTTTTTTTGTTTAACTTTTCATCTTTTAAAATTGCCATCTCCTTTGAAACTCTTGAGTGATAAACAGAGAATCAAAAGCAACTGCAAAAAATAATCAAAGAGTTTCCTTTGCATTTCACATTACAACAAAACAAGATATGATTTGTCACAATACAATACTGGAGGTTACAGGCGTGCTGAGAAACTGGCAGCACATAATTTGCTGCCTGAGTCTGATTTGACCGCAAACTCTTTTGGGTAGAAACTACATGTTCATTTTTATGAATTGGATTGTGATAGCCCTACTATTATATAGGAAGTCCTGCTCCTTTAGTAGGTCTGTACATAAAAGTATTACAGCCTCAGCCTGTATTTGTAGGAGGTTGCCAGCGTCATTCTACACGAAAGCACCTTTGGGTACTATGTAGGGGGAGGAAATTGCCTTGGGGAAGGGTGACAAGAGTTATCTGCTAAAAGGGACTCTCCTCCCCCCTWCCTCCCCATAGTTTTGCATTTCTGGTGAGCAATCTCACTGGCTGCAGGCACCGGCGCCTGGAGCTGTCATTTTGCTTTGTTCACCAGAAGCTGTTAAGTCATACGTTTTGAGTTGTAGTTTTTGAGATTAAGGACAGGCACACATCATCATTATGCTGTGAAAATACAAGGCTGGAGAAGGTAAATGAAAAAAAGGGATTTTAGTTTTGTTCTTGTCTTTTATTTGGGTTTTTGCACCTTCGAGCGGCTGTAATCTTAATAAGAATTTACAGGACAAATAATGAGCAGCACCGTCTACAAGGGAGAAACCAGGGAGAAGCTAGAGAAGCTGAAGAAATTTGCTCAGTGTCCAAATGGCTGAATCAGAAAAATTAACTAGCCTATGAAAATCCTCTTCTAAAAACATGGCGTGACTGCAGAGAGGCATGAAATACTTGCGGCCACAGTCTTTACCTAATGAGGTCTTATGTAAAATATTTCTGGCATTTTTGTGTTTGATTAGCTCACTTTGAAACACAAAATTTATTTAAGAACCCTAAATCTTCTTTACGGTGTGCAGGTCGAGCAGAAGTTAAATTTAACCTTGTTTTTGAATGCAAAATAGATAAGAATCAGAAGAAATGTACAGAAGGCTACCTTAAAACTAGCAGTCATTTTTTTTGATTGGGAAACAATTAGGCTGGCAGTTATTTTTTCTAAGGAAGTAAGAACGATATTGTGAATTACAGTATTAGGTCTTGTCTACATCAAGAATTTCCGCCTCTTGTTTTCAGGAAGCACTTCTTATTTTAATATTGAGTGGACTTACTGCATTTTTAATCAATTCCTTGAAATAAAGCAAGACCTATTATGCCTAAACCGAGATTATAATGTCTGCATAGAAACTTCCACCTGTTGTGGTTACACTCACGTAACCTTGCTTAGTTAAAACACCAGGAACTTCAGCAAGAGACTGGATAAACTGATGAACAAGGAATTAAAGCTTCAGAATAATGGAATTTTCTATCAGGAACAATGTAATTGTTTAAAAATCTGTTGACAACTTTGTCCCAAACACTGTAAAGTCATGTGCCACTCTCTTTCTCTCCTTTCCAGCTCATCTCTAAAAAATCATGAAAGCTGAAATCTGACACAATTGATCAGAGAGAGGCACATTAAGAAGGGCAGTGCATGCCATGAAACTCTGGAAGCTGCCCTGTATTGGAGGTAAGGATTGCACAATAATTAATGCCCTCAGTTTTATTCTTTATTCTGAAATATTGCACTACCATCAGAGGTGAGATATCAAAACCAGAGTAAACAGCATGTCTGTAACCAAATATGACAATTCTTGATTTCATAAGAAGCAAGATTGGAAGAAACTCTTTACAGCAAGGGTAAACAATGCATGCAGTTTCAGTCTTTAAGTACGTTTCAGCAATTTGCCTGCAGGTTTTTTGAAGGGTCTGTGCACAGGTAGCTTTGTATGAACCAACTTTGTCCTACTGTATGTGCAGGTTAGAGCAGTAGTAGCTGTGGAAAGAACAAATTATACATTATGCATCTTCTCAATTGAAATCACTTGGCAATTCCACCAAATCAAAGATAAGCAGACAGAAAAGAAACCTCTTCCCCATACCTCCTCTACCCTCCCGCTCCCAACCCACCTGCCAGGAAATGCTGATCTCCTCTGATCTTCTTTCCAGTGCTCTTTAACTTCTTCCACCTTTGCGCATGTGTCAGCCAGCCTCGGGCTCTTCACTGAAAGGTCTTGTGGAGCGTTAAACTGTTTTCTTCTGATTGTCATCCTATACTCTGATGTCTTCTCTCTGCACAGGCTCCAGACTTGCTGTGCTTGGAAATCCATGGTAACAGCGGATGATACGTCATTCTGTCCTCTCACATCGTATAGTAAGTAATATGAGAGAGCGCTTATCTTTCCTATGGAAGCAGTGTAGACCTTAATCACTATTTCTTTAGTTGTCATGACTATTCAGTACGAAGTAGATAGGATGTTCCACAAGCGTGGCATACTTGTGGTTTACGACGCTCCAACACTCATTCTTCCTGGCAGATCATTCTTCCTGGTGGAGAATAATGCATATTGATCTCTGCTGTCCTGCCTTGAAGCCTTGAGCAGATTGTAATAGTGTGCTCAGATAGCTGTTCCCAGGGACTAACCTTTGTTTATTTTGTTCTCTAGCCAAAACCATAACTATGACAATAAAGAGCATCAGTTTTAATACAAACGCTTAATGCATGCCACAACTGGGCAACGTCTAGGCTTGTTTGTAATACACTGATTTGTTTTTCTGTTTAAATAAGTAAACTTAGCACAAATGTTTTCCCTCAGAAAGGAAATAACACCAAGGAAGAATGGAGTTGCCAGGTTGCCCACCCATGCACTGAAATATCCCCTAGCCTGTTCCATGGAGCCCATATGACACCACACCATCAGCGCCTAGATAGGCAAATACGGCACTTCAGATAGGCAAAGATGTGGCCTGAGCACTGGTCAGGACCACATTGGCTGTTTCTCTGCATACTCCAAAGCTGCTAGAGTGGATCTCTGCTACAGACCTTTTTTGTGGAATTAACAAAATCTTCATAGTTGTGTAACTGCTATGGCCCTCCAAGGTGTCTCTCGAGTAAAAAGGAAACCAAAACCTTCTGCTCTCCCTCCTCTCCTTTGTTTATTTATTCACTCCTGACTAGGGCTTGGATTTTTTCTTTAAGTTAACATATTTATAAATAGTAATTTTATTAACATCTGTTATTTACTTTTCATTCAGTCATTAATTTTCATTGAACATTCACAGCTAAATATGTGTCTGGCTGACTTTAGAGAAGTGATTACACATAAAAATTTCAAAATTGAAACCTGACTCTTGCAGTGGAGAATAATTTTTGAAAAGATATTGCAAAAAAAGCTCATGATCTGATCTGAGAGGGGAGAAGGTGGAGGACACCGATCCTAGACTCAAATTAGAAATGTTAATGTTAATACTAATATTAAGATTACTATGTAGCAACATATACACCAGGCCAAATGAATGGGACAGGGCTGTATCATGCCTCTGCAAAACAGTATTCAAACTCCGCTTTCCCCACAGAGTGCTTTTCCTGGTATATCCAAACCAGCATGCGTCATACAACGCAATCCAAGCCTTCCTCTGCTAGCTTGGAGTTTCCTACAGCTTCCTTTCAAACTTTTCTTTGTTCCTTAATACCAGTTTCATCTTTCCAGAGAGACACTGTGACCTGCTTTGACTCATGGGCGGAGTTAATACAGCGCCAAATATAAAGCCAGACTATGCACAGCTGTGGGCTGGCTTCTCAAGTCTGGTGGCCAGGTGAGGAGTACCTGAAAGACCTTCTGTGCCACAGACAATATTTCTAGACAAGAGAGCTTTTTTATTAAAGAGAAGTGTCAAGGGAGTACAAACACCTCTCTCAAAACCATTCACCTCAGGTTATTATGGCAATTTTTTGAGGTGGTGAACCCAAAGAAAAGGAACCCAGAATTCACAAAGCAATTTATTGCTGAAATCTACAGAAAGAGCTGATACATAAGAGAGGTAAACTGCAGGGAGAACACCATTTCCTCTCCATGCACCACACCATTAAAGACAAATTTTTCTTTTGGAGTTCTGCAGTAAATACTCTGATAATGTTTTTGCTATTTATCCTGCCTGCCTGCTCTGTGTACCTTTCTCTCTCTGGCAGACCCTTACACGTGGCCGTAGTTGTTTCCCCATCATTATCCTTTTATGAAGTAGAAAAGTGCAGTTGATCTTGGTGCTGAAAACACAGCCAGACTGCTTAGTAAAGAAACAAGAACTTTAAAACAATTTAAAAGGATTTATGGACTCACATCTGTGATCTCTGTCTCCCAAGAACGCGTGTAGTGACCTCGCCAGTCATCGAAGCGCTCCTCAGTACACTCGCAGACAACACGCTCCATTTGGAGGGAGGGGTGGAGGGATGCTTTCCATGCACTGTAAGAATCATCTGTCTTGGGATTTCTGTGAATTTTAGAGATGAGAGGATATAGCACAGAAAAATAAAGCGTGAGCATTGCTGTCTCCTTGAGAGCACTATTAACCTTCATACTTACACTCTGAAATAAAACTAGTTACACCCATAGAAAAAATGCAGCCATGAGTAGAGCTTGGACCATATGTTCAGTGTGCACCTGAGCTGAAGATTCTCCTGGCAGAGCCCAGTTTCTGTTCTGGTTGTTGTTGAATCAGCTGATATCATAGGCCCAGTGTGAATATCAGAGGAGTTGAGGTCAACTCTATGCATCTGCCCAGATTCATCCATTTCTATTCAGCTCAATACTTCTCAGCCTAAGTCACGCTCTGCTGTTACTCCTTACTGAGCCATCATGCAGCCATGCATAAAACTTCACTCCCTGCAACAGTGCTTAAATTCAAGTTCCCACAGAGCTCTGGTTTCAGCAAGGAGAAGCGAATGGTCCTGCAGGATTTTGTTTTTCATTGTTATGGTTTATTTTAAATGAAACAAACTCAAAAATACACTGTGCTTTGCAGTGAAAGAAGTCTCATATAACATTTTAAAGTAATGGCAGCAAATACTGTCAAAGTCCTGTTTCATAATATTTATAAAGTAGTTGATCCAGACAGTAAAGGGCCAACTCCTCTACATCAGAAAACAGGAGAGAGACTTTCTTGCACTGTTCTTGAGTGAACAGACATTTTTCCAAGGACAGAGTCCTGAAGTTACAGGCAACTCCTGACTCGTTACCTGCCGTATCCACGGGGTAAGCAAAAGGCTGTAATGAGTTTCCTTCTAACGGTGCCCCGAGTTGTATTTGATCATGCAATCGAGTCTGCGGTTTGCAGGTTAGAAAGGTGCCCTCACGGCAAATCAGTTAACATCTGCTTTATCTCCCTTCACCAAGGTATAAGCTCAGTGCTTTGCATATGGGAACATACTGTTGCTTCATGCTAATTTTGTTTAAATCAGCCTATTAATTTTTGTACTATGCAGTCATTCTCAAGATGGGCATGACCTCAGTCTTTCATTCCATAATGACTTTCCCTTTGTGGGACAACATACAGCTCTTCCATGTTGCTCATCACTTCTGGAAAAAGACCAACTTCACAAGTTCCTTGACTGGATGACGAGGGGAAAAAGGAAGAGTGAGCCTTCTTCATTGCTTTTTAGGGACTGAACTGGACTTCTTCAGGATGGAGAAACTCCAAATAATTTCTGCCGGCCAAATAATGACGCCTGAATGGCACGCTCTTGCAAATGTAAACAGTGGCACAGCAAATTGTTTAACCTTTGCCTGAAGCATAATTTCTTAGACAGTGAGGTGCTACCCTCGCCAAAGCAGCTGCAGAGTGTTAGGAGGGTGCCATTTTTTTAAGTGAAACAGGACAAATTGAAGTGACAATAATAACCTCATGTTTTCCCATTGCTACTCATCACCAGCAAAGTGTTCCTACGCATCTGTAACGGGACACATTTCTCTTGGGGGCAGAAAGCTTTAGTGTACGTTTCCAGTGAAACAATTACTAAAAAGCAGTCTGAAAGCATAATTTTGACTTCAACATTTAAAGCTTATTTCCCTGTCAGATTCAAGAGGCCGAGTGAAGTCGTTGGGCGAAACCGACTTCAAGACTGGCAGATGAAACCAGCCTGTTTCAGCAGGTCGGGGCAGACGATGAGGTCCAGGTTCAGCTCAGGCAGGTCGCTGCCTACAGCAGAAGAAAGGGCCTGGCCCTGCTGCCTGCATTGGAGACCTAGAAAGCCTGAGTGGCTGCTGTGGCCACGAGAGGCCCGGGAGCACATGGGCAGGGTTGGGACTGGTCAGGCTCAGCAGCAGCAGCAGGCACTGCTCCCAAATCTCCCACCCAACCTCTTCTCCACCCACGCACCGCACTCTGCATTCCCTTCCTTCCCTCTGGCGGGAGCAGCCTGCCCTGGCCCAGCCTCGACGCTTTGTTCCGCTTTGCCTGAGTCCAAAGCAATCGCTTCAAAAGAGCAGGAGCTGAGGAGGACAGAGGGGCCTCCCTGTGCTCTGGACCGTGGTGGGACCCATCGCAGGCAGCCTCACATGGGCAGGTCACCCAGTCAAGGTGCTCGAGTTAGATTTTAACGCCTGAGTGAAGGTGACTGCCCATTGCTCTCTCTGCCCGGCGAACGGTTCTCCTTATGAATAATGGCCTACTGTACATCGCTGACAGAGGCAGCCGCCGGCAGCCCCCCCAAACCCAAGGGTGGGAATGAGCTGTTGGGCCACACAAGGGAACACCGACCGTGTCAAGGCAGTGATGCTGAGCGGGATCACAGGGCTGCTGCACGGCAGCCAGCCTGCCAAAACCTTCCTCGCAGGCACCAGGCGTCCACTGGCCCTGCACCGACCCCACCTGAACCCAGTGCCTCACTTGCCCGCGGTTCGGGGGCTGCCCTCTGCCCCAGGACCCCGGGCCGCTGGGGAGGGCACAGCCCCCTGCCTGCCCCGCTTCCCCAGGGGCCCGGCCCTCTCCCCCCATCAGCTTTCCACTAGGAAAAACAGGCTCGGGGGCGGCTGACGGCCAGCTCGGGCAGGGGACGGGGAGCGGGGACTGCCCCCGGGGGGCCCCGCTCATGGCGGCCCGGCGCCATGTGGGGCCGGCGGCCGCCCCTCCGCCTGCGCGCAGCGCCGCTCCTCCTCGGCCGCCGGGCTAGAGCGGGGCGGGGGGCCGGGGCAGGGGCAGGGGCAGGGGCAGGGGCCGGGGCCGGCCGGGCGGGGGTGGAGGGGAGCAGCGCCTCGGCCGGAGGGGGGTGCGGAGCCGCCGCTGAGGGCGGAAACGGGGTGGGGGGGATTTGCGTCAGTGAGGGAGCTGGGAGCGGGCGAGGGCGGGCGGGACGGACGGAGGGACAGACGGACGGAGGGAGCCCGCGGAGAGGCACCGGCCCTCCCCGCTCGCCCGCCGCCGCTGCTCGTCGCCCCATGGAGCTGTGCCCGGGGCCCGCGGCGCCCTCGGGCTGGGCGCTGCCGCTCCTCCTCGCCCTGGGCGCCGCACTCAGCCACGCCACCCCGCACCTGCGGTACACCCGACCGGGCTCCCGCAGCAAGTGAGTACCGCCCGCCCCGGAGGGGGCTGCGGGAGCCGGCGGCGGGGCGAGCCGGGACGGGCTGAGGCGGGCTGGGGCAGCCGGGGGTGCCGGGGCGGGCGGGCTGGGGCGGCGTGTCCGCCCCCTCATGCCGCCGCCCGTCCCTGACGGCTGTTGTCTTTCTCCCCCAGGAACTGGTGCGCCTACATAGTGAACAGGAACGTGAGCTGCTCGGTGCTGGACGGGACGGAGAGCTACGTCCAGGCCCAGTACAAGTGCGCCTGGAACCAGTTCCCCTGCCAGCCCACCCCGGTGTAAGTACCGAGGAGGCGACCTCGGGAGGGAGAGCGCTTGGCCACCCACTGCCAAGCCCCGGCGGAGGAGCGGGCGCTGCCGCTGCGCTTGGGCCGTTCCCGGCACCCCAACAAGCGTACGGCCGGGGCAGGAGGGCGCGTACCGCCTTCTAGTCCCCAGCACGCCCCGAACAAAGCCCTCTCTCTTATTGCAAACATAAGGCTGCCGGAGCTAATTAGAGCCAGATTGAGCGCATTGTTGGTCCGTACAGCCAGTCCACTGCGCACAGCTGAAAGGGAGCTGCACTGGCACACCTCGTCACGCCGCGCTGCACGGCGTGGTGGGGCTTGCAGGGAGGTGGTAAGCACGCAGGCTGCTTTCCACCGGCGGCAAGAGCACCAGCACCTGCTGGGAGCGCACCTACKCACCCTGGTCCAGATTTGCCAGGGTACAGCAGCGCTCAGAACTGGTTTTATGGTTGCTCTGTGTTGCTGGATCGGTGCGTAACAGCGAGGGAGAGACAGGAACGTGAGCCAGCACATTTACAATCTGTGTATCCCTGTCAGTTGTCCGGCAAGGAGAGCAGCCAGCGCAAAGATTTTTACAGGGGGTAATACAAAGTTACTTGTTTGATTTTAAGCTTCATGCTATTGAGCGTGACCACGTGGTAGTCTGTCGGGTGACCACCTACAGCACGGTGTGCTGTAGCGAGGCTTTGTGAGCCCTCAGGTACAGCAGGAGTCAGGGAACAGCTGTATCTCACTTATCTTCTGGCTAAACTCAGGCAAATCCCCTTTCCTCAGTTTCCCCACTTGAAAAGCAGTAATATTTGCACACTTCTATTTGAAAGCTGTAGGTGATAAGTACTCTGTGAAACCATTTCACCTCCCCCAGGAGTCAGTGGAAGGACACCCATAGCTTTTCATGGGATTAGGCTCAGAGTTGGACTGAGGTGATGGTGAGGATTCTTTTACAATAAAGAAGAACTAGTTTTTATTTTGACATGAAACAGGATGAGACTAATGCTGCTAGGTCCTGGGTGCTACTGAAATAGACTGCGGGCATTGATGACGCTGCCACCCTGTGGGGGTGACAATAGGTGTTGGGCATTTGGTGTTCAAATGCACTGTTTTCTGTTTGTTTGAGTTTTWATTTTTGTTAAAAAAATAGCTTTTCTCTATTGGAATGTATAAACACTGGAATTTGAGGGAAATAACAAAGGCAACAGACAGCTGAGTAACACCATCTTGTGTAATTTCCCTTGTTCCTCTTTGGAGTGTTGAACTGGCCGTTTTGGACTTCTGACTGAGCTTACGGGCTGTGTAATGGGGTGTGCCCTCTGTCGTGCAGAGTCTCCGTAGTGGAGCTACAGGAGAGTGAGGAGGGGTTGAAACTGAGCTCTTTGAACACATAAATCACTAAGCATTAAGATAAGGAATTTCAGAGGCAGTAAATTAGGATTTTCTTGGACTATCTGCTAGTAGATAATGAAGAAAGCAAAGGCATTGCTTCTGGCTCAGGAAGTTCCTGAACCAAGAACTGCTTGAGCGGGTGAGATCTTTGGCAGGAGTCAGAAGGGGAAGCCCAGTTTGAACAGAGGGCTGGACTGGATGACCTCCAGAAGTCCCATCCCTTCCAGATTACTCTGTGGTTCTGTGAAATGGCATTGTCTGTCCTTGTGCTTCTTGTAAACATCTGGAGTTGGCTGCTGTCAGAGAGAGAATATGGGGCTAAACAGACATTTGGTCTCGCCTGCTGTGGCCAGTCTCATGAGATTTTTTTGTTCTTTTGAGAATGGAATTAGATACTTCTCATATGCCTTTGTTTCCTCAATTTGACTTTCTTTGGTGAACATCACTGTTATTTTCTTCATAACCGTAATGGCAAATGCAAAATAATTCCTTATTCTTAACATAAAATATTTTAAGTACCTATCACAGCACCAGCTGATTAACACTGAAAGCAGCTGGAATATCAAAATCTTGAAATGTTATTATGTTCAGAACTCTCTGTCTATAGGCTATTACTTTTATTTTTCTGTCGCTGGTATACACATTCCCTTCGTGGCAGAGTAATAAAGCAACTAATCCAAAGCGTTTGAAATACATGGTGCAAATCCTGCAAACCTCTGCGAACAGGAGTAACTTCACTCCTGTGAAAAGTATTGTTTGATTCAGTAGGAGTAGTGGTCTGAATAACAAAATGTGTTTATATATGTTTGTTAGCTAATGTTGACAGAAACAGGACAGGAAAGAGCTATAAAAGCAACAAAGAAATGACTGTGAGGACTTTTCTGACATTACTCTGTTTTTTCCTTTATACACTTACATAGAGAAGTTAAAAATGAACTAAATAGCAGATATTAATCGGAATAAACTACAGTCCCTGTATAGTCTCCTTCTGATACCCATGGTTCATCTAAGAGCTCATTCTGCTGCAGACAGTGGGGACAGTGAGATCCAAATCAAACAAAGAGTTTGTTAACTGTATCACAGATGTATGGGTTTTATGAGTACTTAAGTACTATTAGGACTTTTTTTACGAGTCAGTGGATTTACTGTTGATTTAAATTAGTTTAAGACTAGGTTTGAAGAGCCTTTCTAGTGTTTAGGTACAGTCTAGGTTATGCATAACAATTACTTAAATTAAAAAGCTCACTGCATTTTATATGGGAGCGTTTCACTGCCTTAAACATACAGTGTACTCCTGAATTCCACGTTCTTCACATACAACAGAGTGTGTACTGCAGGTATGGATTATAGTCAGCACTGGGGTTTTTTTGTTGTTTTCTTTTTTTTTTTTTTTAGAAATAGAAAGCTCTGGTGATTAAACCTAAAAATCATATGTGTGCATGAACCCTTTTTATCTACCCTTTAGGCCCATTAAAATATCATTTGTCTGGAAAAAAAAACCCCACTGTTGGAATGACTGCACTTCTAGGAGTGTTAACTGTAATTTCAGTTTGGCTACAGGGTTTATTTCCTGAAATGTTAAGTTGAAGTTCAGGAAATTATTACACTTCATTGTTTAACTGTTCTATAGGTATTTGGGCTCGATAGTGCATTTCCTCACTCAAAAGTTAGTGAATGCTTTGGCTGATTAAGGTGTCAAGGATAAATGTGAGTTGAAGTGTGGCTGCTTAAGAGATAGGAAGAGAGAGAGTAGAAAGAAAAAGCAGAAGRGCCCTTTGAAGTATGTTCCCTTTGAAGTATGGGGGGCTCCTGATTTATTTTTCTTAAAACTGTGACTAGCAAAGGAGGGAGGAACTTTGTTATTAGTGGGTCATTGGAGTGAAAGATACTTACACAAAAATATTAGTGTTTTTACCCACTAAAAAGAACTTGTATGTTTTGAAATTTAATATTGCTTCATAAATAACTGAGCTCTCCCCAGTTCTTTTGTTGTGAATTTCCTTTCCTAGCTTGCTTATGAATGGTTTAGTAACTTAGTTAGCATTATTAGCAATTTTAACTTATAGCATTGTCTGATACTAAAAGAAAAATCTATTGCCCTTCTGGCTAGATCCTACACACTCTTTAGGGTTGTGGCTTCTCTTGGACATCCTCTGGTCAATGTACCCACTTCATGGTAGGATGTTGTTATACCAGTTGTTTGTTTTGCCTCTTGTGCTCTAGAGTACGTTGGGACACCTGGCTGTTCCATAGGTGCTCCAATTTATGCCCCAGCATTTTTGGGCAAAGCTGCTTTCACTGGTAAGCTTTTAATTTTAAAGTTTGAGGTGAACTGAAGTGGCTGAAGCAGAGGGATGGTTTTTTCTGTCTTTCCATCTTTGCTACAGAACTGGCAAATGGGACTTCCCTGTACAAGGTAGTAAATCAAATAGAAAAAAGTTTGGATTGGGAAGAAGCCCTGGAGGTCATGTAATGCCCCCCTAGCCCCCAGCTAACAGCAGAGCTGRCTTCAAAGTTGGATCAGGTTGCTCAGGGACTTGAAGAAAGGATACTTTATCAGATCCCCTAATTCAAGTACCAGCCTGCATTAATCCTGCTCGTGTGAGTAAAGATATTTGTGTGCTCAAGCGTGTAACAAGTCAGGCTGTCCTTAGCTTGTGGAGAGTGGATTTCATGATTTGGTGTGAGCTTCTCATCTTAACACTAATGATAAATGTATAATAAGCAAACACATTTCACTAGGTTGCGCATACTTAGAAAATGGTCAAGAAAATGATGAATGAATCAATAGCTAAATTAGCAAGCCTCTCCAAATCTCTCATTGAGCAGTATTTTCCAACCTCTTGTCATTTAATACTTTCAAATGACCGTAAATAAGCCCACTGCCAAACTAACCACGGTTTTAATTATTGCCAAGAGGAAGATTTAAGGCAAAAGATTGAAATAACTTCTAGACTGTTAACTGCTAGTTTTCTGCAATCATAAATATCAGGATAGATGACTATACTTACGAGTAACACAGCTTTTAATAAGCAGTATTCAATGTTTATTAATAAAATAATATTGAGTAGAGGTGGAAATTTTGCTACTGAAAAACAGCATATCAGACTTCCCGTTGAAGTTAAACGGCTTCATCGATTTACCATTTTCTGGCAACCCCAGAACAACTTGGGTGGGGCACGTCAGCTCCAGTCTAGGAACATATGGGAAATCCACATGTAGTTTTCAACCACTCAACAGTCCCAATGTAGTTTTCTCTGAGACTGTTCAGTTGCTAGAAATTAAGGATACAGACCAGTGTCAGAGTGCTCAGCACCAGGCAGGATCAAACCTAAGATATACAAGTCAGCACAGATCAGAGCCTATGTTTGCCACTGGCTTGTAGCAATGCATATCTCATAAGAAAAACTTTCAGGATGCACAAAAACTTGAAGGGAAAGTGAGGGCTGTTTAATGTTTCCCCTCCAAATATCTAGAAAGGTCTTTAGGATTTTTTTTTTCCTACTTAGTGTATTTTGTATGAAGCAGAATTTCTTTGTACAGGCTCCAGCTAGCTGACTACATAGGGAGAGTAGCCTAAGGGGTTGTACATTGAAAACAGTAAGGAAACTTAAAAAACTTCAGAAYGTACTTCAGTTTCCTGGAGTGCTTGTTTGAAAATTTTTGAGTGCCTGCTGGGTGTGGTAGACTTTCCTGGCTGTCTCCCTGAGCTTGAAATTGTGCATCTCTGCCTGCACGCACTGAACGCAACAGTGTCTTTCTTCTCTGTGAACCGGACAGGAAATTTTCATTTCACACATCATTCGTATTTATTGCAATAATTCAAAAAAATCACAAACTGCTCTTCAGTTCACATTAATGTAAATAGTTACGAGTTTTTATGCTTTTCTGGCTTGAGAATGTGTGACCTGGAGGTCTGGGCCTCTTCTGTTAAGCACCAAACTGTTGCCAAAACAACAAATTGTTAATTTTAGGGAGCTGCTGACCTGTTTAAGGCCTATTTTGTCATAAATCACCCAAAGAACCAAGGAACATTCTGCACCGTTAGAAAGTGGGCAGTGCCAGTTTTACACATTGCAGATTATTACTCCCATCTGACTTCTTTTTTGCATTCACATCTCATCTTTCCTCTCCCCTCTGGTTCACTTTTGACCTGGTGTCTTGAAAAGTATCAGCTCTCAAAACAGTGCTGCATTCTATTCTGAAAGCTGGGGTCCCAGCTAATCCCACAGGTTAGCTCTTGCATTCATGAAAGTATTGGTTATCTGTTCTATCTGTGTATGTTTTCAAATAATCTGTCAGCAGTAGCTCTTTCTTGGAACGATCCTAGAAATAAGCTTCTTTCATGGGCAGAGAGACAGAAGAGATACTATTGGAGCTCAGTTTCTCAGGAAGCTTTATCAGAAGCAGTGCTCTGCATCCTCACTTGACCTTTCCAGTGGTGGAAGGTCCGTGCTGCTGGAATAGGCAGGTGAGGATGTTGTTAACACATAACCTGTTGCAAAGTCGCTCCTGTTCCGTCACTGTTAGACTCATCACAGTGCTGCTCTACAAAATTTTTCTGAAATCCTTTTGAAAGGAAAGTGTTTTCAGGGTTCTCCTATCCCATTTTATTTAGTGGGTTTTTAGTAGCTTACTGTTGTTGGTCTGTCAGCATGTGGTTGACTGGCATAGGTTTATCTTGTGACAAAACGGAAGGAAGCAACCATGTAAGATAATTCAAGATTGTAAATCCCGAGAACGAAGCTCTGCTTTGAGCCTTGCCACAGGCTGTCTGCAGCTGTAAATTACTTAAATGCATCCTATGTCTTGGTTTCTTGGCTCATAAGAAAAGGATGTGTACCTATCTTTCAGGAGTGGTAATTCATGAACATTAGGAGTATAAAAATTTTAAACCTGAAACTTATTTTTTGGGCATTTCCTTCAGTGGTTAGCTTTTTAAAAATAAAATCCTTGGCAGCTGAGAGAGAGAGAGTGTTAGACAGATAGATATGTGTGTGTGTGTGTGTGTGTATGGATATATATACACAACAATTAGAAATAACTAGTATGAGACACGGGGGGACGTTTCAGAGTGTGCAGTCCCTTGGTTGTTTTTTCCCAAGAAGAAACGTTTCTCTTCCAAGAGAGGAAATTGTATTTTGAATCTCAGTGTTTCAGATAGAAGAATTCTAACTGAGATGAGTGGCATCAAAATTCACTGTATAAGTAATGAACAACGGCGCTTCTGGAGATTTGGAATGGAGCTGCAAAAGAAGCCCTGTGGTGTTGTCTGAGAAGAGTTTAGCATTTTTGTCTTCTACCAGTTCCTGTAACCTTCTGTCCCTGTTATTGATAAAAACCCAAACTCTGCAGTAAAATTCAGCCAGATTCTCTCAGTTGTGTTGAACTCATGTTGAGCATTAAAGAGAACCATGTGAGAGAGACCGGACTGTAGTGAGCTGGTTTGGGCACCATGATTCTGTGCTCCTTCCGTGGCACCAATAGATGAGGGGACAGTGTTCTTTAGGGGTAGAGGAAAGCAACTTTTCTCCCTCCGTCCTGAAAGCTGATATATACTGGGGATGTAGTGGGAGGAAGGAATACAAGTCACCTGTGCCAGGTCTCTGTCCCCTAGCAATTTCTTCCAGAGGGAAGGCTCTCTGCTCCTATCATGCTTCTCAGGTGGTGCGAAGGCACAGAATAAACAATACACACCGGAAAAAGTACTCAGTCTCTAATGCTTATGCCTATTTTATGACACATTTAGTAAAATTGCAGTGCTTTCATAGTCTGATGTTAAGGCACTCTTTGCAGTGACCTGGATGGGTGATTTCTTGCTTGTGTACCCAACAGGCAGTTGTGTTCCTGCATAGTGCTCTGACTTGTTCTCTTGCTTTCGTTCAGTTTCAGTCCCTGTTAATGATCTCAGGCAGTAGCAGTTTTTTATTCAGGATTTAGCTCAGAATAGATCTGGTGCAAATGTTGGCCATGCTATACATTAGTGCAAACTTTATTAAAAGCACCCTTACGTGCCTATGCGAGCCCAGAGAATCTGAGCCTCCTTGGTAACATGCACTAGTGGAGGTCATCATAACTTTATGTATTTTACAGGTGTGCCTCAAAATTGTGTTCTTCCCAGCGCAAACAATTTTGAAACACTCTTTGTTTGCGTTTGATAATGTATATTAGGGCCTGATTATTATGTTATATAAAGACCTGACTGTGGCCTTTTGGGAACTTCAGTTGAGATGGCTGTGCCTGGTCCAGGCATTGGGCTAGTGGGTAAAGTCAGTGGCATTTTTTTTGAAGAAAAAGTAATACCCCAGACCCTAACACCTGCAAACACATGTACTGACCTTTACATAAATTTTGGAAAGCAAAAATACCAGCTAAAGGAAGAGTAGCAGTGGAAAAACGAGACTTTCTTAAGTCCATCTGTAAGAAGCAGCTTAGTGTGTCTAATGCCAGATCAAAATCAAAAACTATTTTGGGGTTCACTAAGATTCTTTTTAAATAGATTTTTGCTGCAATGAGTAACTGGGATTTATTACCGACTCCACAGCTTGTTTTCACTGAACACCTAGACTTCTGTAGGCTAATCTATTCCTGTCAAAACATCTTTTCACCATTTGCTGTAAAGTGCCTTAGGATAAATTCATAGTAAAGACATATTTTTCTCAAATTAAGCTCATCTGTGGGCTGGAACATAAGCTAGCTGCCAATGCTGCCGTGTAGTAGCAAGGTTATAAAAGAACAAAATCCAGAGGTGGGATTCCACTCACCCTAACTTCAGTTGTCTACCATACAGAGGGATGAATGTGAGCATGGGAGCTTAGACACCTGCAGTAGTGGTGACTCAAAACTCAAATGCAAGTCAATGGTGTCCAGCATGCTCTTTAGGTAATCGGATGTAAATAATGACTTTAGGATGAGATGCAGCCCTGTTTCGACTCTACTGGCTGTACTGACTATATTTCTGTTGGCTGTAATAGAAATACAGACAATTAGCACCTACACAGTAGGCACCTGAAATTCAGGTGTGCTGAAACTCACTGTTACAGACAATTGCTAAAAGTCTTCGTGATTTCAGTGGAACTAGGATTTCTGATTTGTGGGGGTTGCAATTAGGCCTGCACTCTTGGGGAACAGAAAACTTGGGATCAGCTGGTTCTAGTTTAATAACTGTGTAGTATAAATGGCCAACTTAGGTATATTTTCAGTGGAAGCCTTTGCAGCCTACAAAATAAAAAATGCTTGGTCAAAATATGATTGCATTTAATTATATCTTCTAGGTAGTATTTTTGAGGGGTGCCTATGTGCTACTTCAGCACTCCCATTGCAATATCTTGGAAATTTGGATGACTGGGACATGCAAGAGCAGACTATATAATTTACAAAGAATGGATCTACATTCAATAAAAGAGTTAAATAAGGAAGATTTGTTATCTTCTATTCAGTAAGACCGTGATTTGCAGGCCGCTGAAGTTATGGGACCTGTTCCAATGACTACAGAATTTTGGACCAACCTTGAAGTTTTGTGCTCAGAATAAACATTTTATACACTGCTTATGTAGAAACATACGCTGATTTGCAATCCCTTCCTCACAGCGAGGATGTGGTGGCACTTATCTCCTTGCATTTCCCAAAAGGTTGAATGTTAATATCTAGTTACAGAACTGAGCCATATGTTTTCCCACCAATTTAATCCAAATGTTTCTGATTTGTTTTATCGCTATTAGGTGACATTCCAAATATCAGTGCTAACTGCTTCCTTCTGTGGTTTAGCACCATGAGAAAATTTTAGCTTGTTCCCTAGTCAAAATGTCTAGCATTTGCAGCGAACATGTATTTTTAATTAAGCATTTTCCTAAGAAAATACTTTTCCCTCAAAGAGGAAGAATATTTGAATGCTATTGCCACACTGTACGACTTTATTTCAGCTACGAAATACTTAGATATTAGAAGTGGAGATTTGCATTAGCATTCTGAATGTGTTTTCTCATTTGATCAGCATGTTGAATTCATGGTGAAGGTAGTAGGCGTTGGTAGCTATAAGCCTGTTGTGGAAAGACTCCTAAAACCCAGCTGTTCTTATTTTCTCTGTTGCAAGGAAAGATTAGAGACTGTTGAAATCACCCTTTATTCATGCTTTCTAAAAGAATGATTTCATTTGTGGTGTTTAGCTCAATTCACTAAAAGGATATGACCATCATCTTGGGCTGGAAGTCCACAGGAGGATGGGGTGACTAGGCACAATAARTGCTGGTGTATTGTATGTAAGTTTTAACTGCGTAAGAATTTTTTTTTAAAATATCTTTGAGACACTTGTAAAAATAATTGTGTTTATTAACACTTGCTTGAATAGCAGTAATCCAAGTCAACTGGAGGAAGATTTAATGTTTTACTATGTTTTAATTACATTCCGGCATATACAGGGATTAAAGTGGAGCCTCAATTCTTTAAGAGACTTATGAAACTTTTGTGAACCCTTTTGACTGAATTGCCTCACTAGGTAACTGTGTAAAGATTCACACCTACAAGATAAAAGATGTGAAACTTGGGCATGTTATGTTCTAACCACGTAACTCTAGCCAGCTGCATAGAGAAGCAACATGTCGTCTCTCCAGCCATACTGAGTGCATTTTATGTTTTGTATGTTTGTGTTTATATGTTATATGTTTGCTGTGACTATGAGCGAGCAATTGAATTCAGAATACTGCAAATGTAAATAAAGATGTCTGATTTGTATATTCTAGTAGCTGTAGTAGCTATGTCATTAAAATATGTAGAATCACAAATTATTCTCAGGATGTGGTCCCTAGCAGAAAGTTACGGTTTGTTTTGTTAGAACTGTAACCAAGAATATAATTGTGTTCAGTGCTGTTAGACTGTTATATCTTGGCAAAATCCTGGAAGTCTCCAGCTCCTTCACTGAAATCCACTGAGCAAGCAAAGTTCTGACTTTAAAAAACTTGTTGTATGATTGAGGATCTCTCTTGGGCTGGATGCATGCTGGTGACTGTCATTTATCAGGACATCTGGACAGTGCTGGCACGCTGACACCATTCCTTGCATGGGCAGCTCCCACAACTGTGTATGAAGCATATCATTGGTAGAGAAGCTGTAGCAATGAAGCTGTGATTTTTAAGAAACTTTTATGTCACGGGATTCAAATTAGAAAAGTGTTAGGGTAAGTTCCTGTTTCCCAGCCTTAAGTGACTAGCCTTGCTGAAGTAAATGGGACTGGCTGTGTGATTCATTCGGCTGGACTGGCAGTGTAGAGGAGGAATAGTTCTTGATAAGTAAATCCCAATTTAATTTCTGAGCCATCCATGCGTATAGCTGTCTTGTTACCATAGTTCAAGATGTAAAATATGAAAGCTGTTCTACATCCAGATTTTGAAGCATTTTGATTCTAGCTTATTTTTGGTCTAGGAGAATTGTGGTTTAGGGTTCAGGTTAGTCTGTATTTGATGTGCCATAGCTGAAATCAAAACAGATCCAATTCGTGTATTTGCGTGAGCTCTCAGACTTGCAAGAATTTGTAAGAAATAGACTGCTATGACATTTTAAAAGTTGTAGATACACAATATTTATATTTTATAAATTAGAATGGGAGGATTCTTCTGCATTTCAAATAATTTTTGTATTAAATCATATTAAAACATTTAATGCCTATTAGGATCATGAAACTATGAAATTAAAAAAGTGAAAATATTGAATTTGCTTATTCTTTATTTTTAAGATGGAGTTTGGAAAAGTTTTATAATTTGCCCATATGAAAAATAGTAAGCTTTTAATTTGTTTATATTCTTCTTTTGTATTTGGTTGTGTGTTATGATTTGTCTGAATGTTCAAGTCATCTGAAGGTGTCTACATTGATGAACATGACTACAGAGAAGGTATACAATGAGAAGCTTGTCAAAAATATGATAGGAATGGCAGAAATGGTACAAGGAAAATCCTCATTCTGTAATTTGAGCAAAAAAGTGCACAATTTGCATAAAAGTAGTTCTTATTCCTTTTATAAAATTTGTTTGAGCTATATTCTTAAAACTTTGTTAGGAAAAAATAGAGAAGTGTAATGGTGTTTGAAGATAATCTAAATACTGTAATTTTCAGGAAGGAGTTTGGCCCTGAAATTATAGAGAGGAACACACACAAAGTTTGGAACAGTTAAGTGTTTTTTGGAATCAGAGAAAAGTATGTACGACCATTTCTGGCATGTGAAAATTGATCTGGAAGTTCAAAGTTTGCATTTCAGTAATGTGCTGGTTGTGAGAGAGGTTGTAATGACTCTCAAAACCACTTCAAAACACTGAAGCATCTAGCTAATCCTGTCACTCCTCTGACTCTGGCAGCTAGTTGGAAGGAATCAAACCCAAATTACCTACACGAGATGTGGTTTCATACTTTAGATAAGGGAGAAGGAAAAGGAAGTTCCTGGGTGGCCAGGATGTTGTCCTTCCCAATGGTGCCCTCTACACTGCACTCCTCTATTTAATTTTTAAATCACTTGACCTTGGGGATGTCTCTACTTTACATTTGTAAACAGGATTCAGCAGATGTTTCGGTGAAAAATGTAAAAGAAATGATGAGTTGGAGTGCAGTCTACAGCTGTTTCATATATGGTATTGCGAAGGTAGAAAAGGATTGGAAACCCACTCTGAGTTTATATGCTCCAAGTCAGAATCTGAAAAGCTGGCAACCACAGCAAACCACTGCAGTTACAAGCACCTAATAGACAGAGTTACAGCCTAGCCTGCCCCTGCCATCCTATGAAGATTCGCAGAAGGAAATCCAGAGAGGCTTATTAGAATAAACTACTCTTTGGCCCAAAAATAGTTGGAAAAAATACGACATTGTCTCTAGTCAAAGTAACTTTTTCCCCTTAAATGAGAATCATAGATAAAGTAATAATGCAGAAGAACACTGAGTATTTTCCAAGTGCAAAAATTAGAATATATTGTGGCAGAATTGGGAAAGATATGGTTGGAAAAGAAACAAATTCATAATTAGTAGTTAACATTTTAACCCCCCTGCCCAAGTTTGCTAAGCAGCTTACCAAAAAGGGACAGCAAATGGCTATCAGATGTGGGACGTTATATTAAAATTGTCTCTGAAGGTGAAAGATGGTGAATAAAAAAATACAGAATTATTTCAGCAGTTATTTGCACGCATGGCAAGAGAAGCTTTGAAGGGTAACAGTTAAACTCTTACTCTCTGACTTTCAATAGAAACTGTTTCACAGCGTAAGATTTAACTCTTTCTACTTGGTAGCTGATTACTGATTATTTTTAAACAATAAGGAATTTTGCCTGTTAATACAAGACAATGTTTAATGGAACGTGTAGTTGATTTTTGTGTGATAGCATGGCTGCTTCTGGTGCCCATTCTGTACTGTATTCTCTCTGTCCCAAAATACACTCCCTATGAGCCCAGCCAGCCTATGAGTGAAACCTGTTGCAAGAGCTCCTGTTGAGTCCGTCGCTGCTGTCCTGTATTTATTCTGCTGGTATTACTACTTTAGGGACGTCTCAGCTGTGAAGTGAGCCTGTTGTTCATTAATGGATGCAAACTGTTGTTTTCATCTGAAATAATCTTAAGGAAAAAAGATCTGAAAATGCCATAGGGAGGTTAGCAGTATGATACTAGTTTTATTCAGAGAAAGGAATTCATGTGAGGAATTAGGGTAACTCTTTTGTTTCCACGTGTTCCAAGTATACCAATTTATAGACCTCAGGTGGCAAATCTCTGTTTTACTTATTTTCCTCATATCTCAACCCGAAATGAGATGAACCTTAAATTGATTTAGTTTTTATAAAATAGCACAGCCTCTGCCTATGGTATGGTGGGATACCATAGTGTCCGACTGCAATTGAACATGCAGTAYGTGTACTGAAGGAAAGTTATGGAAGAAGTCTATGGTTAAAGAAAGTTGCACAACCAGAATCAGTTTGCCATTTATTAACTTCTGAGTGATTAATTGGGGAAACTTAAAGTTCTATGTACATAACGTGTGCATAGGTTTGTCTGCAAGACCCTCTTCAACTTGACTAGTGAAGTAGGAAAGAGTTGATTACTTCATTGGTTGTAGCCTTTCATCTGACTCCTTCTTTTATGTCCTTATCTGACTCATGCTTTCAGCGTTTTGTCCTTCCCTGGAATATCCCTTCTAGCTTTGACTGCTCCATACATACGGATTCCAASGAATCGTTTAAGTGGAGACTGTGGAAAGGCAAGTGGGACAAAGTGGGCAGAAACATTTTTTGWTGTCCAGAAGAGTTGCTGCTGGAGCAGCCCTGTGAGTGGGTTTGCAATGAAAAGCAGTTAGTTAGAGGAAGAAGGTTTTGAATTTATAAAGTAATACACTGGTGGTCACTGTTACTCTCAGCAGTGTCTGATGAGTTGAACCTTCACTTCCCACAACATGTTATCCCTCTGCTCATACATGAAAGCCCCTGTTTTATGGCTATATTTGCTCTCCCTGACATGACTGTGTTGAGTGCAGGTAACTTTAAAACTTAGACAGAAACATTTGTTCATTTGATGTTTGAAGGAGAAGATGAATCCTAGATGAAAGTAATTGATTTTCATTTTAAAAAAACCCTGTTTTAATTTTAGCTTTAATCTAAATAGCAGATTAGGTTACAGGTCATTTAAAATGCTTTCTGTTTTGGCAGATACCGAACGAGTTTCAGACCTCGGTACACAGTTGCATATAAGACAGTAACAGAGCTGGAATGGAGATGTTGTCCGGGGTACAAAGGGGAAGACTGCAAAGAAGGCCCAGCAGAAAAGCCAAACACTGCTCGTCGTCCCACAACACCAGCGAAAGCTGTTGTGAAGAAAGGCTTGGGTAACTTTTTGTTTGAATTTTGGTATGCATGATCACCTCTGGTTTCTTGTTTTGTCTTTTAAGTATAAGAACCGTTATGGTTTCTGTTAAAACTCAACTACTGGCAGGTACAAAAGCCATATGGAAGACACTGCGTAGTGGGAAAATAATAGCCAGGCAAGAACAGTCTTGATACAGAGTATTTCCTGAAGAATAACTGAGGGGTGGCTGTAGAACACTGGCCATAAATGCCAGCTGGCTACTCATGGTTCAGGAAAATCTTTGTGTTAAGGTTGGGGTTTTTGTAAGAATTTACAGGGTTTTTTTTTATGGCTTCTTCAATGTTCAGCAAAAAGAGATATATTTAAGAGGAACTCTTACTAAAACAAAAAAGAACAGGTACTAATTTTAATGATATATAATGCTCCCTAGTAGTTTCACAGTGTTTTGTTTGTTCAAGGGCTTGTGCAGATTTTAGAGATTCATGTTAGATTACCTGCCTTAATACTAAGGGGTAAGGGAATGATAAACCTCGATTTCTGAAAAAATACCTTAACGACTGAATTATGTTTGTTTGTGTAAGATACTGTCTTCTGAAAGGGTAAGAAGGAATGCTGTTACTGCAGTATTGTGCCTTTTCTGCATTAACAAAAAATGATAAACAGATGTTTCCTTCTGAAGGACTTTTTCCCAACATCATTGGAGATTAGTGTCACATATAGCACTTATTCAGATTTCCACTTGTGTTTTTTGTGTAGTGGAATGGATTGGGACTGAATGCATGGTTTCAAACCAGTCCTATAGATTATATACCTGCTTTAAAAATAAGCTTTTAAAATATTTTGTTAGCCCACCTAAAATATTATTTCCAAAAGGTGGTAATAAAACACAGTGATATCTTTAAGTAACTTGCACATTGCTTATGTGTAGAGATTTTCTTTCTGCTCTGACCCTAAAAGAACTGTAATTCAATGCAAAAATAGACCAGTGTGTATGTAATAGTTACACTCTGTGTGTGCATACTTTTTTATTATTAAAGAAATTGGCCACCATGCCAGTCTTGGAGAGTACATTTGTGACTTCCTACCTTCTTTGTAATGTCTTTAAGCTGAAATCCAGTTCAAAACTAAGAAAAATTCCAACTGCATGTCCTTCAGACCCTATCTCAGTGTTGCTCTCCTCTGTATATCTAGCATGCATAGATAGGAAGCAGTGCTAAAATTCTTTTGTCTGAAGATTTAACTGTTAACACCACTTGTCATCTGACAGAGTTATTCTAATGCTAACAATTTGTGTCTATTTTCTGTTGTATTTAAAGAAGTATTTTTTCTTCTTCACTTCTGCTTCTTAACTTCATTTACTTTTTTTATGTCTGCAGTAGTATGCCTTCACTGTGCAAAGGTCTTTGGATTATGCATTGCATAAAAGGTATCATGCAAAATCCCAATTAGGATTATACATGATGTATTTATAGAGTGTACCCCTCTGTGCATAATGGCAAAGATATATGGGAGTATGCAAAGAAATACRGTCATGTGGATCTACACATTAAAGTAATATTAAATGTTTGTTAAACTAAAACAATTGGTGGTCTAGCTGCAGGTTTGATTAATATTAGACGATTATTAGACGATGGGATCACACTCAGTATCTTGACTTGCTAGCGCCTTGTTGCTGAGAATCCCAGAAAATAGCACTAGAGGGATCTTAAGGGGTCTGTTTATCCATCCCCTAAGGGAGGATCAGCTATGTCTGTCCAGCCTCCAGTGGTGGAAATTCTGCTGCTCATGTGGACAATGTCTTTTGGCATTTCACTTTCTGTGCAGCTATCATGCCTCACCTTCACTTGCTCCAATTGAAGCCTGTTCTTCTTGTCCCGTCCCATCCGTAGCAGATACGCAAAACAGTTTATTCCTACCAGTTTACAGATATCTTTCAGAATATCACTCTTCATTCTCTTCTCCTCTAGCCTAAGTAACAAATTACTTTGACTTTTCCTGCAGTTTATACTTTCTTGACCTCTGATAATGTTTCTTTCTTTCTTCTGGATTTTCTACAATTGTTACACATTTTACTTGAAACTGAACATCCAGAATTGTACGTGGCTCTACAAATGAGGTGCTGCCAATGACAAATGGATTGGAAGGATGGTTTCAGATTCATTAATTGATTTGTGCTAGGTAAAAAGTAGATTGCAGCTAAAAGTCTGCTTTTACTTTTTTTCATTCGATGAGGATAGTGCTGGTGTTACTTTAATCTGACGATTTTGGATGTGTAAAGTTTATGCTTTTATACACATTTTGATTGCCTACTTAAATATGTGTCAAATAATTAGGTATTTTTGAAGCAAGTGTGATAACTGAAATATCTTGCAGAACCCCATCCAGTTGGGGGTTTGGACCCCAGTTCAGCAAAATACTGGAGCACAAACACACTTTAGGCACATAAATTATTGCCACTTAAGTTTTCAATGGGAATTCAGGAGCAGCACCTCCCAAATTATTGTTATAGGAGATGCAGCGCCTCTAAGGTGATTGTGTTGTGATGTGTATGGATCTATAATGAATCTATAGCTTAGATTCATTGCTGAACAAGAAGAGGGGTTCTGCTTGCTAATTTATTTATTTATTGCCATTGTATCTTGGCAGGAATTGGTCAATGTGCTAAAACTTTTAGTTTGGAGTGTTTTGATAATGTTATAATTGCAAACTACTGAAAACAAGAACAGAAAAGAGAACAACCATTACRCAATTTAAATCATTCGGCTTTAAAGAAAAGTGAAATTAGGCTCAGCTGGTAAAAACAGATACCACTGGGAATATTTACATCCAGACTTTGCCTGTTATTTCCATGAAACAGATGCAGAACCAACAGAAGTGCCGGAACCTCCACCATATGAGAAGAAAATGCAGTTTCTTGAGGACGAATTGTTTAGACTTACACGATCAGTACTTGAACTTCAGTCCTCTGTGGCAGGTGTGAATGAAAACCTAAAGTTGACTGTCCAAGAAGATGCTAGTAAGATGTTGGTCACTTGGCTGAATAACCTTTATGACCRCCCAGAGCCTGATAGTGCGGTTGGTGGTGAGACAGACACAATTCATCTGCCTGGACTCCTCAGCAGTAAAGATCAAAAAGACCCTTTTATTGATTTTGAAATGGAAGATTTAAAGTCTGAGCTAGCTGAGGTCAAAGAAGCCTTGAAGATGAGGAATGACAAGCTGGAGGAACTGAATGGAAAAGTTAAAGGCTATGAAGGACAGTTAAAACAATTGCAGGAGGCAGCACAAGGGCCTACAATAACAATGCCCAGTGACAATATATATCAGGAGTATATAGACTCAAAATTTGAGTCCCTCAGACAGGAAATACTGGAAGGATTTGAAAAGAAAATGGCAGATCTGAAGAACTCCTGTGAATACAAACTACAGGATATCCAGCAGCAGTGTGATGACAATGAAAATAACTGTTTAGGAATAATTGATGTTATAAGAGGAAAAGAGAATGACTTGAGGAAAGAAATAAATACTCTCCGAACTCAGATTCCATCAAACAAGTCCAGTTGTTGCAAGGAGGGTGAGAGAAATGACTTTGACCAACAGATAAAAGATTTAGATAAGAAGATTGACAGAGTTGTGGAAGCACACAGGATCTTGAACGTCAGAATAGATAATGAAATCAGTCGATTGTCAACTCCAGATCTAGAAGACATGTTTGGTGAGAGGTTGGAGGAGCTAGATGCGAGGATGAATGTTACAGAACGAAATGCTGAAGAACACTGCTTTTACGTTGAGGAAACTCTCCGCGGTGCTATAGCTGCTGAGGTAGATGAATTGAGAGACTTGTTTGACCAAAAGCTGCGGGCATTAGAAGATAGGCTAGGTGGCACTATTTTAGAGATCGCTAATACCACAGACCCGGATGGAATGTATGTTAATCCTGGGCCCATCTTGCCCAGTGATGCAGGCTTTGCAAATGAGCAGTTTACAGCAGAGATGAATTTCCTGAAGAGCAAACTACTATCACTTGAACACCTCTGTGGGCAGAAATGTCAGTCTGCACCACAAGGTACGAAGGACCTTCAGAAAGAACTAGAAAATTGTAACAACAAATACAGTCACTTGCTTTTGAAAACAGATGATAACTCTGTTCTCCTGCGGTCTCTAAATAGCTCTCTTAATGAGAAACTCAACTTAATTAAGGGTAACCAACGTGACATCCAGAAAATGCAGAGAGACGTACGTGTATTCCGGTATAGTCTAAATGTCATGGATAAAGATATGAAAAATCTTCAAGATGGCTTGAGTAGCTGCAAGGAGCAGCTTCTGGGTGTCAATTCTACCTGTAGAAAAACACAACGAGGTGTTTTCCGAAAAATCGATCAAATGCAGAGGACATTTGCAAATCAAACTGCTCATCCCAGTGATAATTGCTGTGGCGAAGTGAAAGAMAGACTAGAACAATTGAATGACCATATCCTGAATGATCTTAGCAAGTGCAAAGAAAACACCCAAGGTATCCAGGAGGGTGTTTCGGATGTTGAGAGCAGAGTCTCGCATGTTGAAAAAGTTTGTGGCAAGCTGGACTCTGTCTCAGGTAGCTTGCATAAGATAAAAGAAGGTCTGAATAAGCATGTGAGCAGCTTATGGAACTGCGTCCGTGAAATGAATGGAACTATAGCATCTCATTCCACTGATATTTCTGACCTCAAAAATTCTGTCCAACAGTTTTATAGTCAGGTCTCCAAAATCACCACGGACATTGAAGGCATGCTGAAATCTCAGTCTGACACAAGTAAGTTTTTCTGCTTTTTTTGGTGCTTTTTCTGTTTGTTTTTCAACTGGCTGTCTTTTCTGAATCATTTATAAAGGAACTAAACAAGGGAGGAAAAATTTAATATTACACAATTTCTACTTTGTTTTTACAGTGACTCTAGTTTTGGCTCTTTGCTCTAGAATGCCATAGAGGGCTTTGAGTGCTTTTAAAAGTATTCTCAAAAAAAAAAAAAAAAAAAAAAGTCATATATGCTTTCATGTTTACTTTGGGCCAGAATAAAGAGAGTGGGAAAACGAATATTCTTGGATAGTGAATTTAAAGTGAGTTGTAGGTAATAATTATCTGTGGGTATTATTCCAGTTCATTTGATTTGATTTTTTTGTTTTGTTTTATTTTGTTGTGTGAGTTTATTTTTGATTCCTCGGGGAAAATTGAAAAGTAAATGGAGAAAACCAAAGTCAAAGGAATTCAAATTTATGATAAGAAAGATTCACTTTAAGTTTTGTTCTTAGCATGAGTTAAAGATTATAATTCAGCACCAACTCTTTGATTTAGGACTTTCACAAACAAGCTCTGGCATGTCTTGGTGTGGCAATATAAGACTCAGCTTCCTAGATCTCCCAGAAGTTTGCATTCCCACAACGTAGTTGGCAAGTTGGCAATAGGTGCACACCCCAGCTGGCAGTGTTTTCACACCTCAGCCGCTTCTGTTAGTAGTCCAACATGTTAGCTGAAATCTACCTCCACAGGTGGTTTAAAGTTTGCGTTAGAGTGGCTGAGAAGCAGAGGCACATTCCCATTGGCTCAAAATGCTGTGAAATGGTAACCTCAACATGTCGGTGAACCTTGCCATGAAGGTTTAGAGACCTTGCCAAATGCCACTCAGTTCCCTCTGCAGTTCTTGCTCCAAATTTCAGCAATGTGTTGTTTTTCTGAGAGAGTCAAAGTTTACAGAAGGAAGCTGAATTCCTGTTTCTGTTAGCATGACGCAAAAACATAGCAACTGGAGACTGTTTTGAAACTGCACTCTTCAGTTGGTTGATGCTTCTGGTTTTAATTCTGTGCACGTATGAGATAAATCAGAGGCCAATTTCTGTGACTGGCCTTAAATCAGAAGAAGAGGTGCTGAGGGAAGAGCCTGTGGGCTGTTGCAGCTGATGGTGATTGGGGGAGATCAGATGCAGGACCGTGAGCGCTCTTGCTTGAATGGACAAGTTGTGCTTCATGAAGGGTCTGAAAGTAATTTCGTTAGGGAAGAATATCCTTCTCGCTCCAAGGCAGACTTGAAAGCCTGTGATAAATGTGTTTCTTTTGAGGGTTTAATTGTTTAAAACCAAATGTATTGCAGTACTTAACACAAAAATCCTTCTGAGGTGAGAAGCTCTTGTGTGAAATTAAAAAAAATACATTTCTCGTCCTTTAAAGGAAGAAGTGAAGGGGAATGAGGAAGAATTCTCAGCTAATTCTTTTGGTGACATCTTAAGTTCAACAGGGTTAGGACCTTCACCCCTAGATCTTGCAGAAGCAGACCCAGTCCCCATTAAAATGCAGTATGATGTATCTATGTAATCATATTTCTCATCCATCTTACCCAAAATAAATTTGCACTAGGGAACAACATTGGAGAAGGGTCCAAGACACACACAGTCATCTTTCTTCTGCTATTTAAAGCRGCCTCATGGGTTGTATTTATCAGCCCCTGTTACAATGTTGTAAAGCATTAAAAAGCCTCAGCACACCTGGATTTCCATAAAATAATGCTGTTTCAGGGCAGAGCTCTCCATCCACCATTGGGTGTTAAAAGCCTCTGGAAGGAGGCTGCTGCTGGATCTGGGGTGCAGGCACTCTTGAGCATCCCTCACTGCTATGAGGTGCCTCTGGCCTCTGAAGGATTTGTGAAGCACACACTGCAGTYCCCAAATGTTTCCAATTACAATAACAGTCTGGCACAGCTGTCCAAGTAAGTTTTGATGGCTGGAATTGCAGAAGGATTTTGGCAAAAGAGCCTTTTTTGGAAGTAGTTTGGGAACCCTGTTATGTGAGTTGGGGTATGGCTCTAACTATTTTTACATCCATGATCTGCAGCATTGTCTCCGATACCGACGTTATTTGAAAGGAAGACTCCCAGTCCTGGCTGTAGATCGGTGTAGAATTTCTTATGCACTATTTGCCAGCGTATCGTAGCATTCAGATGATGTCATTTGCCTTCAGAAGGGCTGAAACAGAAACAAATTGTTACTAATAACAGTTGTTAAGGGCAGTAAGGCAAGGATACGTTGCAAGAAATACAATACAAAATCTTACCAAGCAGTGTAAGCCCAGCACACAGTAAACCTGAGCAAAGTCAAATGACGCTGATCTGAGGAATATGGCTGTGTTTTCTTCCAGATTTTTTATTAAGCGTTTTCAAGTGCCTCCGTCCAAACTAACAGGCCAGGTTAGTGAACGATTATACGTCAGATACGGACCCAGAGGCCAGAAATGTATTTAGGTGGTTATAATTTCTGGTGAAGGTAGTGCAGCATCCTGCCGTACACAAGGCGGTGGTGGCGGCAGGCGGTGGTCTTCTCTAAGCGTGTAGGGGACCACACACAATGTGCTCACCAAGGTAATGTAATCCAGCAGGTCTTCGTCCACATTAAATGGTGACTGCCCCCAGCTCCACGTCTCGTACTGTAAGTTGTTCTAATTGCACTCTGTGCCTTTCTGCGAGTAGGTTTGCTCTTCAAATGGCATGAAACTGAAAGCCATATTAAAGGTGGTGGTCTCTTTTAACTTACTGCCTACTCACACAGATTCAT
Source organism: Oceanodroma leucorhoa (assembly GCA_030449065.1). Classification (NCBI taxonomy): domain Eukaryota; kingdom Metazoa; phylum Chordata; class Aves; order Procellariiformes; genus Oceanodroma; species Oceanodroma leucorhoa. The sequence continues at coordinate 2,480,042 of JASVER010000023.1, forward strand.
GAAGTTTTCCAGGAATCAGAAGTGTGATCTTGCAGCCGGATACTGTGCTGGGAGTGCAGTTTGCTTTGGTTACGGTTATTTGACCTGAACTRCGATTCCTCTGATAATTGTCTCTGTAGCAGGTTTTGAAAGCAACGGCAAAATGTTGTCTGCTGAAGTTACGGTCTAAGAAACCAAATGTATGCTCTGCATTACAGCATCGATAAAGGGCAACGTAACATCTTAGTGTTAGTTGTCATAGTCATATAGTCGATTCCTCTAGGCTTCCTGTGAGCTTATGCAAAATAGTACTTTGTAACTTAGTTATCAAATCCCTTTAGTATCTGTAAGAAAATTCAAGTCAGGTCTTTTTGGCTTCTTGTGAGTGCAGTCACAGATTCCTTTACTCACTAGTTTGTTTTACACACTTTGTTTCTGTGTGTTTTGGAGGCTGAGGAGAGCATGGCTGGGGCAGAACAATACTAGAAACAGATGCACCCCGAAGATCCACCTGCCTCGTGCATCCAGGTCACTGCTCGTCTTCCTTCCCAGCAAATCATTCCTCCTTCAGCGACATAAATTGCATGTTAAAGCTGCCTGGCTGAACAAACTGAATAAAATAAAATATAGGGGGAGGGGAACAAAAGCATTCTTATTTTCAACCAAGGAGGGAAACCTTTCCGTCTGTTTCAATTGCAGATGGGCATCTGAGAGCAGAAGCTGTTGTGTGACATGGTAACCGAGTTGTCACTTACAGTGGTGGTGACAACCGGAGCAGCAAGGACACTGCTGCTGAGGACAGTGTTACTGTTCTCATCTGTGGAATGATCTCAGCTCTGCTCTTTGCCTTCCCAGATAGATGGGAAGATGATGAGGAAGATTTCTGTTTTGTCCGCTGCTCAGCAAAGCTTAACTGGGTCCAGCTAGATTCACCCCAGCCTTCGTYGAGGGTTCATTTTCTCACTGCCTTGTCAATTGAAAACACCTGTTACAGAATTCAGCGTCAGGATAGGGTGGCTCCAGTGTTATCATCTTTATATAGTGATTTATTGGTACTTTGTCTTGCTATGATGCATCTCAGTAGAAGAGGCCAAAAAGGTTGGTAAAGATGGCAGACCAGATCCCTCTCAACCCACACATATCTGATTACTGGCACTTTAAGTTGAGCTTTAGGCAGGTAATTTTGGATTTAGCTTTATGGAGATGTAGTTGGATAATTCTGAATATTGCAGTATTGATGTTGCATGCAAGGAAGCAGTTTGCACAGGGTACGGGATTTGAGCTGTTGATTGTTATTTAAAGGTTTAGAAAAGCAAGCAGAGAAATGTATTCATTTTCCCTGTGTCAGCCCAAGTCATTGTCGTAATAAATCTCAGATTAATTGACTAGAGAAATGACAAGTACATGCATCCCAAGGTAAAGTATTTTGTCAGTTTGTGTTTTGAATGAGGTTAATCTGAAAATTTGAGTTGAAGGTCTAAATCTATGCCACTAYGGACAGAAGATGTCTCACTAAGTTAACAACTCTGGTAAACAATTCACTTCAATACCTTAAGCCTTTTTTTGAAAATTTTTATAAGATTTTTTAATCCTGGGATTTTTATGAAGATCATTTTAATCTGTATAAAGTAAACATTTCACTCCTTAGTCCTCTGCCTTGTGGATAGAGTTACTGAGTGAGCTTCAGTCCAGCTTTGTGGTGCATTGCTTGTATAAATTTCAATTCTCGTGACAGTTAAAGTCAGCCAGCAAAGCTCAGGAAGATATTTTTCTAGCAGGCATATCTAGCAAATGAATGCAGGTGGTGTGAGACTATGACTTCAGACAGCCTCTCAGTACCCTGGAAGGCTTATGTGGGCTTTTTATGAGACTGAAAACAAGAAACGAGATTCACAAGGGTAAGGTGCAGGTGTCAAGTAGGCACGAAACAGCACGTGGGTTGCCAGCAACACCGTCTGGACCCTAGCYGTGTGTCATGGACAATACCTGCATAATTTGGTTGTAACCTCTTGCCCAAAGGCACAGCATAAGGCCCTCCTGAGGGTCCCCAGCTGTGCAGCAGAGSCAGGGGAAGCCTCACACCACGTCTGCTTCTAGGCACAGCTATTCGGTTTAGCCCTAGCCACTGATAAATTTACCCAGGCTGTTTTTGGACTGTGATGAATTGAAGTGCTTCGTTCTGACCACTGAGACTTAAGAGCAGTGGTCTCCACTGTGGGCCATGGCAAGTATCTCTGGTGTGACGAGTTGCATGGGATAAATTTGCAAGGGGATGTTTGTCCATTTCCCCAGAAACTCACTTCCATCCCTGCACCTAAAGCCATGCTTTAGTCCCAAAATGCAACCAAAATAACCAATGCTAATGTTTAATTTCTAATGAAATTCTAATTATTCTGTGTAAAAGCTGTCATTGCATCTGCTGAAACCTACACATTTTTAAATTCCTGTTCTTTAAAGTAATTCAGCCTCATTCTTGGGAGAACATTGCATCCTTAAATGTCATCTAGGACTTCATTTTTATGAATAAGCCATAATTCCTATAAAGGGCTTAGAACTGGACCAGATACACAAATATAACTATGTCAGTGCTGTTCAACCCTGATGTCATATGTGTTGGCTGCCCTACTGGAAAAGTCTTTTAATGGTATCTCTTCTCTTTAAACAATAAAGGCTTTTCTGGTAGATTATATCCTAGGGTTCTGCCTTCGTTGTCAGAAAATATTAGTAATGGGAGTATTTGGAATTTTAAGTTTGTTGCTTTTCAAAGTAGGGAAAAAAAATCTGTAAGTCGGTGTTTTTGCTGTGGATACTTTTCTTTATGGTAGCGCTAAAGGGTCAGCCTTGTGCTAGGTGTTGAGTGGGTACAGAGTCGAAAGTAGGAGCGATGGGCAGGAAGGGTTCATGAGAACTGAAGTGAAGGTAGAGAGCGAGCACACAATGGAGATGAAGGCACGGGTGGGAATAGGTGTGATACACAGCCCGCTTGGTGCAGAAGGTCAAAGCTGGACTAGCGGGTGAATGTTCACGGGTTATTTGGCTTCTGCTTGTCCTGTCTCCAGGCTGTCTTCATTCCTTTCCCTGTGTCACAGGCTGGGAAAGAGGGGAGGCTGTAGTACTGCAAGAGTGGAACGAGGTTTTGCCAGTGCAGTCTTGGGTCTGAGGGGGGGGGCAACCTCAAATTGAGTCCTGTTTTATTTTAAAGTATTTTTTTTATAAAAATATGCAGTTTTACATACTATTTTAGGCAAATAATTCTGTATCTTTCCTCTTCTTTCATAATTTCAAAGGGCGATCAGAAGTACCACGGCAGCCATTGCCACCAAAACCACCCCTGCAGCCCCAACCTGGCATATCCCTGCTGCCATCAAGGCCGAGGATACAACCTCCGCGACAGAGGACCCCCCTCCAGCCACTGCAGCCGAGACCTCCTCCGCGCCCAGCACTGCCAGGGTCAGGAGTTGTCCCGTTTCTGCCTGGAACAACTGGGATCATCTTGGAGACTGGAGAGGCAGGGCCTCCTGGCACTGTTTTAATGTCAGGAAGAGGGCGGCTTAGGAGTGTGGATGGTCAGGCTGGTCAAAGTACCATGCCCATTGCTGAAGGGTATGCTGGAGCACCAGGTGAGAGAACCAAACTAATAGTGAATCACTCCCATCTAAGTGCAATGGACGTGACAGGTGTTGCTAGAGGGGTGACACTGAGATCTCTTGCACTTTACCAGCCACCTTTCAGCCTTTCGTGGACACCCATTACAGCTGTTGCCATTGGGAATGAGCTTACAGCAGAGATGATTTGTGAACGGGCCTTTGCAGCTTCCAGCTGGCTACAGAAGTAGGGGAAACACATTCAGTGCCAGTTTTGTTGCCTTTGCCAAGGGCTGCACAAAGCATGAGGTCAACGGGGCTGATGTAAAATCCTTGGTAACTACAGCAGCCTTTGCCACTAGGGAAACTTAAATTATTTTTTTCTTGCCATAGTGCTTGCAGTGGATTTTGTAGATTGTAGTAAGAATTCGGTTTTCTTTGCCATGACCACCCCAGTTTAACGATAATTGAGCATTTCATAGGAGACGCTGTTTGGTAGCTATTTTGGTAGGTTGCTGTTCGGTAACAAAGGATGCTTTTTAGAAGACTGCAGTGATATTTTGTCGTAATGTATTCCATTTTGTACTGTGTCACGTATGCTACTTTTCCTTTGTAGGATATCCAAAGTTATCTCCTCCTACCACGGACTCGCAAGGTAAGGCAATTGTTTCCTAGAAATTCTTTATGTCTGTACTTAGTTTATTTCAGTCCTTGGAAGGTCACGGTTGAGAGAACAAAGTGTTGATTTTTAGTATTTAAGTTTAGCACTGAGGAAAATCTGACAGATTTTTGCTATACCTAAGCATTAAAACATAATCTGCATCCTTTGAAAATACAGATTTTTTGAGGTTTTGAAAAATAAAAAATAATTTGTTTTGGGTTATTGTTACTTACTTTAGTGTTTTTTTTAAATACAAAGGATTTCTATTTCCTAGCAAATGTGAGTATTGACTTTTTTTTCCCCTTTTAAATGAGAAAATACATACTTCTTTCTGATGATTTTAAGATTTCTTTAATAAGATATGAATAAGGCAAGGCTAAGATCTTGAAGCACTGTTAGTATCTGAGCTAGTGCCTGAGTGGGTGGTGAAACACTGGAACAGGTTGCCCAAAGAGGTGGTAGATGCCCCATCCCTGGAAGCATTCAAGGTCAGGTTGGACGGGGCTCTGAGCAGCCTGATCGAGTTGAAGATGTCCCTGCCCATGGCAGGGGGGTTGGACTAGATGAACTTCAAAGGTCACTTCCAACCCAAACCATTCTATGATCTTCCTCGTGGGAGAGTTTCTGGCTTTGTTAGAATCACGAGGGCTCGTGTTCCTGACTTCAGTGAAAGCAGGAGTGCTGCCACTGACAACCACAGTTTAAGAAGATTCAAAATGAAGTTTTCTTGGTTTGGTGGGGGGTTTTTTACCTTTTTTTTATTGTTAATATCACAGTTCATTTATGGATTTGTATGATAAACAGGTATAAATCTTATGTGGGACATGCTAGTTGGCCTTGATAAATACGTTGATTGGGTGCTGCCTGCCCTACAACCTCATACTCAAGATATTATCAAACCCTGGGGAATGGTATCCTGGATCAAAGTGAATATTCCCACACTCTCTTCAAAAAGAATGATTTCATCTAAATTTGTTTAAGGAAATATGAAAAACAGATGAAAATAAAACATTAGGGCTTTATGGCATCCAAAATCCTACTCTTGGGGCTTAGTTTGATGGCCCTAACAAAATCAGAGATACACATCGTGAAGCCTGGTCTGGGGACTGACAAAAGAGTTGTAAAGAGTTAACACTGTAATACTGATATTTATACTTTCTAATTAAAAATCTGTCATAGCCTTAAAGCAATCTTTTTGCATTTGAGGATTGTGGTGGTGGTAAGAACAAGCAGCAATAGATGAGGCTTCTGGAAGAGGATAAGAAGTAAAGAAATGTTCGTTTATCTTGATGCCAGCAAAGCCAATATAGATGTCTAGATTTCTGTGATAAACAGTTTTCCTGGGGGTTTTCTTCTACTTTGTACAGTCTATTGACGTTTATAGACAGCAGTATTTTAATACGTTTATGCTAAAACTATGTGAAACAGTAGGTGGTTGTTAAAAGTGGTGTTGAAGAGGCAGGGTGTGGCAGGCAGYGCGCCTGTTTGGTGCTTGGTGGAACATGTTGCAAGAAATGTTATCACCCTGGGATCCAGAGAGAGGTGGGCTTGACCGAGGAATTCCTTTTCCTGATCTGTGCCCCTGAAGACCTATCTAAATAAGATACACCTGCTGATCTGCCATGTAACTTCCCCCAAAATGCYTTGCAAACCCCAATGGCAGGTACAGCCATAGAAAAAACAGAGAGGTAAGGATGGTGCAAGTAGCTGTTAGACTTCTGTGGAGTTACAGCATTACATCCACTGTCCCTAATCGTCAGCGCCTGCTTATAAACAGCAAAGAAAGAGAGCATTCTGGGGCAGAATTCAGCAGTTAACAGTGTTGTGGAAATTAACAGCTGGGGAAGGGAAGATTTTTGGCTTATTGGAGGAGGAACTTAATGTTACATAAGGCATCAAGGAATCCTTAATATCTAATTTGTGCAGGACCACAGTTTATGATGGCTTTGCCAGTCTTCACCCAGTACATTTTGTGGTACTGAAATTCAAATCTGAAAGAAGATCAGACCTTCTTGTACTATAATTCTAAAATAAAACGCTTGTACTATTAAATGGGCCTTCTGAGTACTGTCTTTCATTTCTGTTTCTGAATAGCTTCTGTTATATAAAAGCACTGCTCAGGAAGAAGTTGAGGGTTCCAACTCTGTCCTCTGGGATTAAACTAGCTCACTTTAGTGCTCTTCTTGAATGCTGAGGCACGATTTGCATACGTTCAATACCGAAGTATTTATTGAGTTTTTCAGATTCTTTAGCTATCTGTTTGCATGTATCTCACAGTATAACGTTGTAGATAAAGATCTTCAAGGACTTACAAGTATTAATGAGATAGTATAAGGTACAATATTACATATTAGYCCTATTTTCACAGGCAAGGAATTTATGACAAAGGTGAGTTAAGTGTCAGGGCCTAAGTGCATCCACCTAATCCCTTTTAATACAGAAAGAGTTGAACCAATTATTATTTAAAGAAACATCAGCAGCAAATGTTATTGAGGCATGGCAATTTTACAGTTCTGAGAATTTTTGTTTGCTGGATCAAAGAAAATTGCAGAGGCAGAAGTAATGAATTGGCTGATGAACTCGCCTGGGAACTGATGAGAAAATGCTTGTAAGATCCTAGGTCGCACAACTAGGGAAGGACAGAGCCAAGAAGAGGATTTGGAGGTTCTGATCAGCATACAGAGGGTCACAGTGAAAAAAATTAACTGAAAGCACAAATTGCCTTCCCCATCCTCCCCCTTCAGCCAGTCTGCAGTGTTGCTTGTGTCCTTAACCCTGCAGCTCCAATGGAGGGTGGTTGCTTCTCTCTGAAAGAAACCCCTTGTACGGTGTAATAAAGAGAACAGCTGAGCTAGTGAGCCCTACCGCTGTGCGAACGCTGCTGTATATATCCGTGCAGATAAAGGGCTAATTTTGGTTTGGGCTTTTTAAATTCTTTTTACTTGTCTGATACTCAACCATATTTACTTTCTCCATGTGACTCCAGGCAGCAAGCCTGTAGGACACGTTTCAAATATAAAGGCATGATGTTATTGTAATGTAAGATTTATGTTGTTGTAGGTAGTCCTTGATTTGACGAAAGAGTTTCCTGAATACATAAATTACTCTGCCATGCTTGTGATGGGTTCTGCTACATCTTTAGCTCTTTCTTTTGATCATTGGACAGGGAGCAGTATTCTCGTTAGTACACATCAGTGGTCTAGCACAGGGGAATGCGCGTCTGCTGACTTTGAGGTACAGAACATGTGATCACCCCCAGTTGCACCAGTGGTTGTGTTTTGCTGCTGTTTGCATGAAAGAACAGTGCAATTCACAGAAGCATGCTGAAGGAGATGGATATTTGTGTAAGGAGCGGTAGGTAAGTGCTAGGGCAAACCTTCTCTTGATGCGATGTGAAAGGTAGGAGTTATAAGAGCAGAAAGAGCTGTTACTAACAGATTCAGGAGAAAAGTAGCTGTGTCTTCATAACACACTGAGTGAGTTATCATCCGCATCAGACTTAGCAGAGCAGAGCTAATGGGCCCAGCTTCGTTGAGCGCTGGCTCGTGGAAATCTGTGTGGCACTGTGCTGTGCTGCATGGCCATCCCATAAGCAGAGGGAATGTTCCTGAAAATGAGATGTGTTAGGGTCAAACTGAAGAGTTAAAAAAAGAAAAGTCAGGGAGGTGAAGTTGCTGATATTTCTGTCCCATTTGCTGTAACTGAAATTATGCACTTTGCCCTCATTTAGATTTAGGAGTATTGGCCAAGCAGAGGAAATCTGACATATCCTCCCTACTCCTGCCATATGCAAAGGAGTCATAAGTGCATACTGACAAATGAATTACATACTTACAGTCTCTCTTCCATGTAGATTCTTAAAGAGTCCTCATTTCAGTTGCTGAGCAATTGTCAGCAGCACCATCACACTCTCTTATTTTTTTCTCCTTTCATCTTGATAGAAAATGCCTATGCTGTGCACTGTTTGGTTTTGCTTGATTTTTTTTTTTCTTCTCCTTTTTCTCCTTCTGGCCCTTGGGCTCTGTGGGAGGCATGAACTGCACTGGGAAGTCAAAAGAGAGGTGGAGAACCAGAAATACAACAGATAAGTGGAAGTAGATGTAACCTAACAAAGGTCACCCACGTGTCTTCGGTGGTCTTTTGACTTCCCAGAATGCATGATACTAGCTTAGATTGCCATGAACACGCATACTTGCTCCTGCTTACGTATATATATAATCAAGTGAATACGTTTAAAGTCAAAGAGTTTTTTCTTCCCCCAGAAGCTGTAAAACTGTGGTTGAATCTTTTGTGAAACTTTTGTCTGCCTAGCATTTTCTTCATCAGAGCTGTGCATGTGGTTCCCAGCTTTTAAATGCTTTAAAACTTTTCTTCCTGATTTTTATAATTGCACAACACTAACTGCTTAAGTGAAAGCAGTTTCTAAGACTGGACCTTGCCTAGAGAAGCTGAACTTTGATCTTTGCTTGAAGAAAAGTGTTTGCAAGTAGGGACATATTGAGAAGGTGGTTCACCTCTCTAAGGTTCTGCAAAAGCACTGCTGAGAGCTGTTGGTAGGACTTGTGAAAGCTTCAAACAGGCGCAGTTCCAGCTGGAAGCAGGGAGGAGGGTAAGAGAGCAGAGAGACATTGCGTCTTTACTGCGCCTCCTTGTATTGCCCACTGAACTGATCTCCAGGACATTTAGAGGGGTTTAAGATTTCTCCTTTGGACAAACACAGATGGTGCGCTAAACTAGGCTGCAGATCTGAAGCAATTTCAGCAACAAACTTTAATAATTATTCTAGCAATTAGTGCACGAAAATCTTGAAGGAAGCCGTGGCGAGCCAGGGCAAGAGTCTCTCTCTTATTCAGATGACACCAACCGGAACAGAACTGTAGCTGCTCCGAATGGAGAGGACAGCGCTTCTGGGCAGGCAGCAAATAGTTTGTGCTGTCTGTGCAGTATGACTGCAGGGGAGAGAAAACCTTTCTGAGTGAGCCAAGAAGAAGTTAGTTGAGGTTCATTTTCAGTTCATTTGAGTCTCAGGGTAAGCTGAGAATACAAAGAGATGCTTTCTGTAAGTAGCGTGGTGTTAAGGTGGTGGAGCTTTACAGAAGCTGCTTAAGTAAGTAGACTTCCTGCAATTAATTTTGGCCCTCTCAAATAACCTCATCTTAGCTTACAGGAGCACCTGCAGGCACACTGGCAGGTAGGAGTAATGAAAAAGGGCTTCTGTCTGTTTTCTGAGTGTGAGATAAAATACTGAATAAGGAGATTTCCAAAGAGACATAAGGCAGCTGGTTACTAGCCCCTGAGGGAAATCGAGGTAGTTATTTGCCATTTCTGAAGTTGCAGGCATGTCTTCCCCTTGCCTTCCCCTCCCACCCCCCCATACCAAGTTATTCAGAAAAAAAATGGATAGCAGAGCATTTGTATACTCACATTTTAGGTGAAGTTTTGTCACTTTTTAACTTCAGTTTTTCAATGATAGGCATCTCAGATTGAGAGGAAGAGAAAACCAAACATTTATTTTAAGGAAGGCAGAAGAAGGAACAGGGGTGAAACAGCACRGAGAAGACATGGATCCTAACCTGAACAGGGTAGAACAGAAAGAGCAACTGAGGATAACTTTAAGTGTATTTGTTGTTTACCAAACTACCTGAACAAAGCAACAGGAGTTGACTACTTCTGGCAGTGTGTCTTGCCTTAGGGGAAATGTTTAGAGGGAAGGGAACTAAGTCGGGGCTAATAAGTGGTCGATCACTAAATGCTTGCCATTAAGTCAGTCTGTTAAAAGTAAAAATTTGTCTTAATTGTCTCAATTGTATTTCATCCAACACCAGTCTAACAGCAGTGTTTAGCTAGTAAGCAGATAGCCATTATAAAGTATCTAAGTGTCTGTTTGATCTGCTGAGAAAAGAAGAAAAAATTGTGGAGTGAAAAGTACCCCAAAAGAGAAGTGCCGGAGAGAGAGAAAAGCCCTGGTGATGGTTCTTTTTGGTTACTTTTTGGTGTTACTGCTTGTAGCTATTTTCACTACTCTTTGGCAGAGAACGTAAGAGATCTAAGCTGTGCGCAGCTGCTGAGCGTGACTAGGGAGGCTGGCACGAGCTGTACTCCGCCATTGTGATAGCGMCAGAGAGCAGAGATGTCCAAGGGCAGCCTCAGTCCCGAAGAAGGTCTGTGGCAGAAGCATTGTTGAATTGAGAGGTGGCAGGATTTCCACTGCCAGCATTTACAAGCCATGTACCTTTTCCTTAGGAGGAAAAAAAAAAAGGCTGTGGCCAAGGGGGAAATTTTATGGTGCTCAGTAAATTTTATGGTGAGACACCTGGGTCCTGGGCCAGCAATACGTATTCTGCTAATTCTGGCATCCCTCAAGTGTCAGGGTTAGTCCAAGTGGAGTACGGGTGGGAACAGAGACACTGGATTATAAACCATCACAGGGAGAGGCTGTGTTGTCATCCTGATGTGACKCTGACTCATGTTGTTACCCATTTTAGGACCTGCTGCTGCTGCTGCGGCCTCTCTGGTGTCGTTTTCTGCTGGGCTCACACAGAAGCCTTTCTCCAGTGATGCTGGCGTGGTTCACTTTAACAAAGTGCTTGTGAATGACGGGGACTATTACAACCCCGATACAGGTAACAGCTAACGAATGGACCCACAGAGATGCCAGATGGGCAGTAGCATGGGTTACCAGTGTTTGATGCTATCTCAGGCCTTGCTGGCGCATTGAACAAACAAAATAAGTCCATCTAAACCAGACACACCGGGGTGAAACCTTTCTGTGGAGGGAGGGAGGTGRTACGTAACTGCCTCCCCAATAGCAGTAACTGCAGGCTGCCTCCTCAAGCAGAGTGTCATGTCACTTGAGGGTGTTAGGAGTGCCTTAACCTCCTGGGGACTTGCACAGCATGTGGGTGCCTCTCGCCTCTTCACCCAGCTCTGAGTCATGGCAGCTGCTTAGGCCAGGAGGTTTCTRAATGTGGGCAGGAGCTGTTTATGTCCTGAAGGACTGGTGGGCTCTAACACAAAAGCAGCGACCCTTTCCCTTCATGACTGCTGTCAGCTGGTCAGCTGCCCAGGCTGACCTTGTCACAGTTATCTGTATGTAGCGATGGGTAGCCCACGTCGCTTTATGTTTGTCATCGTACTTAGAGCAATCAGGTCTCTCCATTTTGAGTAACTCTGAAAAGCTCAGTCTGTCTCTCTTCTGCAGGCATTTTCACATCGCCGTATGAAGGGCGCTACTTGATCACCGCTGTGCTGGCCCCGGAGAGGGATGAGTACGTAGAAGCAGTGCTGTCCGTCTCCAACGCAAGCGTGGCTCAGCTCCACACAGCTGGGTACAGAAGGGAACTGCTGGAGTATCACAAACCCTACTCGGGGAAACGGACCTGTGGTGGTCCTGGGACGTTCCACCTTGTTCTTCACCTCAAAGCAGGAGATGAAGTAAACGTTGTCGTAACAGGAGGCAAACTGGCCTACACAGACTCTGATGAAATGTACTCCACGTTTAGTGGAGTTCTCCTTTATCCTTCCATTTCTCATGTTTAGGTTTACCTTGAACAGGAGAGAAGGGTAAGATATTCAGAAGAAATTAAGTGTAATAAAATTCAAAGCTTTAATATATTCAGTTTATATATTTGATTTCAGTGATGGGTTTATAGTCTATACTGAGACCTTTTCCTTGTCCCCTGTTTCCAGAGGTAGCTACAAAATACATGTTTCTGTAGCTAAATTAACTCCTTCCCAAGCTCTTGTTTACCCGTACAAGCAGAGCAACTGTTAAACAAGTATGTTCTCAATAGATACTTTTCCACTGTGCTCTTGCTATTCCCTATTAAATTGCCTTTGCAGTCTTCTCCCTAGTTTATCAAATTGTCCCTAGTGTATCAAAGTTTACATCTTTGCTGAAGTTTACAGTTGTGGTCAGCTATTTTCATGTTTTCAGTAAAGCTGGGGCAAGAAAGTGAGCTTGTATTGGACGTGGTTGATGACTTCTTAGTCCTTGTGTTATTTAATAATATGTTGGGTCAAGTGCATTCTCATAAACAATTTGTTCAAAGCAATTGCTAACCATGGTGGTGCAAAGCAAAATGATACTTACCTGCATGAGTTTTCTTTCTTCCCTTAAGGGCCAAGCACAGTGCTAAGAGACAAGATGAGTGACTCATTCCAGTCAAGTGGAAGCAGCTGTGCAGGGAGAAACTTACCTCGCCTCAGCTTTCCACTGGGCAGTTGTGAGTGCAAGGTGCAGTTGCTACTACTGAAAGATTTAGAATAGTTACTTTCAATTGATACAGTAAAAAAGACGATCAGTTAAGCATGATGCTCTTAAGATTAATGCTTGGTGCTTGAAGTGAATAAAACAGGTCAGAAAAATCTGAATCGTCTGTGCTTAGCTAGGAAAATGATAATTTTGAAAAGTTTAAAAAATTTTACAAGGTTTGTTTCTGGCACTCCTACAGTATTTGCATTAAAAAGGAAGTTTTCTTCTTTGTTGCATTGTAGAAGATAAATCAGAGGAAAAATTGGTGATACAGGAAAATATCAGGACAGCCAATACTGTCAAATGCACAAACCAACCATCTGCACTAAGTCTTTGTTGCAACAGCTTCCTGCATCGGTGCTTTTGAGTGAGGTTTGTTTTAATATTCAGCATCTGTTTATATGGATGAAGCAACTTTCTTAGCTTAAACAGATAAACGCATTTGGGGCACAGTATTTTATTTCTCATGCTAGCCACTTCTCAGTGGAGGTAACAAAAATTATGTTTTGGCTCTTTCAAGTTAGCATTTCAGTCTCTTTCATGGCTGAAAAAAAATCTAGCCGTGTTTTACTGAGAGCAGGACTATTCAGCTGTCACCTATATATTCTTATATAAACTGATCTTTTTAGTAGTCTATTCATGCTGCATACAGTTGTATTTATTGTAGTGATTTGTGTAGTGTATTTTCCTTCTTACAAATCCAGAACAGCTGTTTATAGCCTCAGAACAAAAAATTCCTTTAGGTGAAGGAAGAACTCCCTGTGCTGTAAGCAGCACAGTGTGTTTAGCTGAAGCCCTTCCCATCTGAGGAGGTCAGAKGAAGACTTACACCTTTGTTGCTTAGTTTTGGAATAGATACTCCCTCATAACACTGTTTCCAGGCAATGAGATGGGGCCTTCCCACAACAAACTATCACATCCTGGAAGTTGAGCTGCTTTTGAGAAAAGCAGGCGGAAAAAGCTTTCTCTCCACAGAGGAACTCTGAGTCAGTCCCTGTGCAGCTAGGATTGCACTGGGGGAGTTGTGAGCACAGGAAGGAAATTGCGAGTGGAGTTTTAAAACTCCTGGTTTAGGAAGATCTCTTGGCAACTGATTTTCAGCAAAGACGGTGTTACTGATAAGCAGAAGCTAGGACTGGATGTATTTCGTAGCAGGAAGGTTGTTTCTGTAAGAGCAGCTGTTAGTCAGTAGCCAAGGATGTACAAGTGAACTTGCACTTCACAGCTCGACAAAGGGAGCCGGCCCCGTCTCATTTCCCGGCACGTTTGTCTTGACCTGTGCTGGAGTGTGAGGCATTAGCGTGCAGTTAGCAACCGCATGCTTCTTCAAGGGGGGGCTTAGTTTTCTTTTGTCCTAAGTCAACAGCCCCTTGCTGTCCCATGCCTTTCTAGGTCTCAAAATTGAAGGGACAGACAGGAAAGATTGCTTTCTGTGTTTTCAAGAGCTAATTACATTGACCGCTTTTTTTTTCAACGTAATTTCTTGTTACGTACGAAAACCGGAGGGGCACTTTTCCTTTAAGGATATTTTTCAGTCTCCTCAAGAAAGCTGTGTTCTCTAAGAAGTTGGCTCCAGACTGTGTGTGACTCAAGTATTGTTAGATTATTGTTGCCTGTTCTAAAAATGACTCATGGAAACAAACAAAATGAGCTGAGTGCTTAGGGAGACCTAGCTGGCAAACACAACCTTTCCCCCCGCCCTCCCCTTCCAAGTGAGACATTTTTAAGAATCAGCAGTGCAAGTTTAGTGCTGGAGTTGCAAAAGTTACATCATCCAATTCGTACCTAACTGCTCCAGTAGATTTCTAAATCTGACCCACAAATCTTCACAAGCCCAGTTCCGCTAATGGGACAGGGCTGTCTTCTACCAGAAAGTCTCTCCTTGTACCCAGGATCTGCTGATGCTGAGATTGTTTGAGCCCTCATAGTGCAGCATAACTGGTATTTGTACACAGGTATAACGCATTCCCTAAACTATGTCACAGCAGGGCCCAATCTCAGCGTCCTATTTTCAGGTCACCTTTTAGAGCTTTTAGGGATAGTTTCCCATCCACCATCTCTAGCAGTGTGGTGGCTAAAGCTATGACCTTTGACAAGGAACCTCTGTCTTAGATTCCTGCCTTTGTTGAGGGACACTTGAACCTTAATTACCACTTCCTTGGTAATTGCTGTAATCAGGGTAGGTGGTTCAGTTCCTCTTGATGCGGTTATTTTCCTGGAGCTTCACCCAGCTGGGAAGACCACAATGCTGTAGCCCCTGAATAGCAAAGGGAGGAGTCTCTGCTCCAGTGAGTGTATGAATAAAACATTAATTAAAGCAGCAGCTGGAAGAGACTCAAGCACAGATGCATTCATGGGCCCGTTGAGGGTTTGCTCCATATAGAACAGCCCAGCTTCAAAGGAAGGAGCAAGAGCCCTGCTCGAATACCCTGAACCCATTGACGGAGCATTTACATCTTYGGTGAGAATAAGCAAGAGAGCAAGGAAATACCTCCGCTGAAAGGAACATCTCACACTGTGGGTTCATGATTTGACTACCACATCCAAGAGCATCCACCAGCTCAAATATGAAGCATCTGTTAACCAAGAATGCCTTCAAAAAAATAATCCTGTAAGTGGGAGCTCGAAGGCAGGTACGCTGCCTGTTTCATAAATCACAGTGCTGCTTTTTAGATCTGCTTTGTAGGTAGCTTTGTAATGCAGTGTATGAGGGTTGCGAGATTCTTAGGCAAAACAGTATCTGTTGTGCCAGGTGCTCCCATTTCACATGAGAACAGGAAGAAAACCAAACCATACCAGGTGAAGCTGTACAGACGTGTCTGACAGCCCCTTAGCCAGGCACAAGGCAAGGTGGTTTCTCAGGGACTATCCAAATGTCAAAACCAGCAGAGTCCCCAAGAGAGCATCACTTGTGAGACAGGTAAATTCTCACAGCCAGGCCATTAGCAGCAGAACATCTGAAGACAAGCGGACATGCTGACAGCCAGAGAGACTCTGCTCTGGCCAAACATGGAAGGCGTATCCTAGAGCAGATACGGGGAAAGGCAACAAAGCAACATGTATCGGTGATATCCCCCGCAAAGCTTGGAGCAAAGCAGGAATGCCAATTTTCACCACAAAATGTGTGAAAAACTACCTCATTATTTTAATTTGCTATTAAGACTTTGGAGACAGTGGAGACATTTCAGTACTGACCACTCAAAGCAATGAGGATTTTCTGTGGTATTCTACCCTGTATCCTTTCAGTGTACCCCAGGCTATTTGCAGCAACTGTGTGCAGTTTCACTGAGGGACTCTAGTCAGCTCGGTGAAGCCAACCAGCTGTTCAAGGAAAATCACAAATAGTCAAGGAAAGAGAGCAAGCTGTTAAGTGGAAGGCATAAGAAGGCAACTTGAAACAAAACGCCCCTCACCACCCRGTGCAGCTTTAAAATGTGCTGGGAACGCAAGGTAAAGGGCTCCCCATCTGCAACCAGGAGATTCAAATCGGGATTGAATTGTTTCCTGCGGATACATCGTGCATTTGGAAATGAGTTTTACCTGCTGAATAAGTAAGTCCTTATGTTACGGCACAGTAGTGGATCTATTTCACCAGAACCACAAATGCATTTACAGTCTCAACTTGGAGACGGGAGGAATGTGCACTCCACTGGGACTTGATCAGCAGGTACGCTTTGGCTGCTAGTTGCTCCCAGATAATGGCACGGAGTTCAAATTGTCAAGTTACCAGGAATACCTGGGAGCTGTGTCCTGTCATCACAAGACAGACTTGCACTCGAGCCAGCACCAACCCTCCTGCAATGTAACCTGCAGACTTGAGACAAGATGCAGAAGAACAGCTCTGCCAATTCTTTGTATGTGGGAGACTTCAAAGAACATCTTGTAACATGTTACTACATAAGCAGGTTTTGGCATTTATCCATTTTGCTATCTTGATTGTGAAAAAAGAAACGTCATTACTATAATTTTCAGCAAAGAACAGCACGTTTGAGAGTATGCTATATGTGTGCATGTGTATACATATATTCATGTATATAGAGAGAGAAATAACCAGGAACATGAAGAAAACTCTGTGATGGAAAAGAACTGCAGATATGTCCAAATAAAGCCTACCTGTTGTGTGATGCCTTGATGCTCTTTCACTTTCCAGTGAACGCAGCAGCACTGCAAGCCAAAATTTTTGCTCTCTCCTCCACCACCTTTAAAACTGCAGTTTCTGGCTTCTCAGTGAAGCTTGTATGTGTATTTTAAGTGTTTATTCAGTGTCAAGCACTGTTACGTAGGCTTTGTGGTACACAGAAGTTCTGCCAACACAGTTCTTACCCGTCTTAGTTGCTCATTCAGTGCCCTGATTCCTGGTGAATAGAATAGACTATTTCAGTTGGAAGGTACCTACAACAATCTTCTAGTCCAACTGCCCGACCAACTCAGGGCCAACCAAAAGTTAAAGCATGTTGTTAAGGGCATTGACCAAATGCCTCTTAAACACTGACAGGCTTGGGGCATTGATCACCTCTCTAGGAAGCCTGTTGCAGTGTTTGACCACCCTCTTGGTAAAGAAATGCTTCCTAATGTCCAGTCTAAACCTCCCCTGGCGCAGCTTTGAGCCATTCCCACGCATCCTATCACTGGATCGCAGGGAGAAGAGATCAGCACCTCCCTCTCCACGTCCCCTCCTCAGGAAGCTGTAGAGAGCAATGAGGTCGCCCCTCAGCCTCCTTTTCTCCAAACTAGACAAGCCCAAAGTCGCTAGCCACTGCTCAGAGGACATGCCTTCCAGCCCCTTCACCAGCTTTGTCGCCCTCCTCTGGATGCATTCAAGGACCTTCACATCCTTCTTAAATTGTGGGGCCCAGAACTGCACACAGGACTCAAGGTGAGGCTGCACCAACACTGAATGCAGCAGGATRATCACCYCTTTTGACCGTCTGGTTATGCCGTGTTTGATGCACCCCAGGATGGGGTTTGCCCCCTCGGCTGCCAGGGCACACTGCTGACTCATATTGGGCCTGCTGCCGACCAGCACCCCCAGACCCCTTTCTGCAGGGCTGCTCTCCAGCCACGCCTCTCCCCATTTATACTTGTGCCCAGTGTTACTCTAGYCCAGGTGCAGCAGCCGGCATTTGGACTTGTTAAATTTCATCCCATTAATCATTGCCCAATGCTCCAGTCTAGCCAGATCCCTCTGGAAGGCCTCCTGTCCCTTGAGAGAGTCAACAGCACCTCCCAGTTTGGTATCATCAGCAAACTTGCTAACGGTGCATTCAACTCCTGCATCCAGACCGTTGACAAATACATTGAACAGCACTGGCCCTAGAATTGAGCCCTGAGGAACACCGCAGGTGACCGGTYRCCAGCCAGATGCAGCCCCAGTCACTACAACCCTTTGAGCTCTGCCCTCCACGCAGTTCTAGGCTGAATAGTTCAGGCTATGTTGCTTTTCTCACCAGAACATGTACACATGAAGTACCATCAGAAGTGGGGAACATAAGAGAACAGCGGGGTAGGAAGGAGAAGGAAAAGGAGGAGAAAGCAGGGAAAGACTAGAACAAAAGAAATGACTCAAGGTGCACCAGCTCTCAGTGCTGGGGTAAGCGAGACCAGCAGCCACCCAGTCCTTAAGGCAGAATTSAGATTAATTCTGACTGAAGATGAATGTTTAGTCAAAACTGTATCTATCTATCCGGCACACTTCCTTACAAGCAAAGGCTTGTGTAGCATGCCTGAGGGGGTGGCTTAGCATCACTTGTAATTATCCCAATGCATAGTTAATTGTGCCCCRTTCAAAGCACTATACACCGCAGTCGTTAATGCAAGTCCTCGCTCTCATGCAGCTCAACATCTGTTCTCCCACGGAGCCATGCTGCTGCCACAGCTGTTTGGCTGGGAGGCCTCCCACCACATGCCAGCCTGGGGCCCAGTCTGGGCCAGCAACCAGTTCGGCCACAAAGAGAAATCCTGCACAGGGCTTTAGTGCTGGGCTACAGCCCCCTGCACGATCAGAGGGGCCTCGGGCATCTCCAGTACCGTCTCCAGAAACATCACCGTGGGTTTGATTAATTTGTCTGAGGCGAGGGGAGAGGAGGAGAAGCAGCGGGTATCATCACGCTTAGAAAACACATCGCACAGAAGTGGCCGCCCCTGCCAGGCCCTTGCTGTGTCCGACAGTGGCACCTCCGGAAGCTCTGAACCGTCCCCCCTCCCTCCCGTGCAGCGTGAAGGACAGCTGCCCAGAGAACCCTTCTGAGCAGCCAGCTGCCTCACAGCACAGCTCACCGCTGGTCCAGAGGCCGGCCAGCAACTGCAACAAGCGGGAGCGCACACGTACTTCCCGACCAAAATGGTGCAGGGCTGCACACATAGCCTCCCGGGGCCCTCCCTGTACAAACGGCATCCATCACACTTTTATGTGTGACTGAAACGGTTGGATTTTCTAAGGTAGGCTGCTAGTTAGTTGCATTTACCAAAAACAGGAAGAGACTAGGAAGAATAAGTTTCTACTGAAGGCTTGAGGCCCCTTTTTCAAGATGGTCTCACAAGAACTGCCTCAAGCAATTTAGCAACTGCTGTGGAAGACAGTACTCTTTGCCTTGAAAGGGAAAAGTAAACTTCGATGGAATTAGGATAAAACTCCAAATTAGGGCAGATTTACACGACCTCAAACTATGCAGTTGCAAGATTTTCTTCAAGGCAGCTCTTCAAGTGTATTCCTGTGCATCTGTTACCTCATATTCTGTATTATTAATGCATGTTTGCTTTTCGTTATAGTTATAACCCAATATTGATATTGGCACATAATGTAAGTTTGATGACAGCAATTATTTATCAGTTGTATAAATACTCTTAAAAAAGTAAACTGAGTGTGAGAGAAAGCAAATGTATCACAGTCCTCAGAAGAGCAACTTGAATTCCATGTAAAATATGAACACAATTTAAATAACCCCACATTTACTAAATTAGCAATACAGGAATGGAACTCTCAAGTACAAAGTGAAGAAAAACTTTAGTTTAAGTTTGTTTATTGTGATAACATTGTTCTGAACATCAATAAACATTGCACTGAAGTGTGGGTTACTGTACCCAAGATAGTCCAGTCTTAACAAAAGCCACTGTATTGGTATGATCACAGATTTGACAATTTTAAACACACTACCTTATTAGTGATTGGGTTGCTTAACAATCAAGTATTCCACATCTTCAGCATAAAAATGAAACAAATGATTGAAGAGTTTTTCCACCCTTAAAATAAACCAATATTTTGACTTTCATCTGGAAGTAATTAACACTGTAAAAAAGTCCAAAACAATTTCATTCTATTCAGCAGAATTCAACTTTGGAAACTAAAACTTCTTCAGGCAAAAGTGACACTTTAAAGGCATCTCAAATTCACTATGTATTTTTGATGTTTCATTATGAATTTGCATTACAGTCATTCAAACAACTCTTATTGATACGACAGCATTTTCTAGAAGACTTGTATGAAATATTAACATGAAATCTCTTTTGTCTTTACCATAAGCAGATTCAGAGTTTGCTTCAGAAGTTCAATAACAGAGTCGACACAAGTGTTAAAACTTTTCCAGTTGAAAAAAAAAAAGTTTTAGAAGGAGTATACTGATGACAGGAAGCTACAGATACATGAGCCAAGATCGCACATGCAATTGTATACTGTTAGGGATGAGAGCCCAACCTTTTGAAGTACAAACATGCTTGGTACAGTAAAAAAAAAAAAAAAAAAAAAAAATCCAGAAATGTGCACCACTTAAATTACTGATCTTTAATCATTATAGAAATGGGTAATGTCCAAGTCACTAACAAGTTTTGAATGGCAATGTTCCTTATCTGTTCCCAGACAGGTATCATTGACTCAGCCTTTGACATGGTTCCAACGCTAAGAGGATCTGCATCTTCAACAACACAGTCTTAACAGGGGTGTGCATGCACCTACAGACATACACACTTAGAAGTTCCTCTTTCACAGAAAGAATGAGTTAGCTTGCGCTAATTTTAAGTAAGTATAGCACAACTTGTTCTCAAACATTAGTTTCAGGCCACTTCTCTCTACTAAGGTAACAAAGGGCAGGCTAATGCATAATTCTTATTTACCCCACTTCATATTAATATTGCAGCACAAGCCCACMGTCTGATAGTAATGAGATGTCTTTTTCTAGAGTCAGTAAAGTGCCCAGCAGTCCAAATTACATAGGAAAGCAATGACTGGTACAGTGCCCCCATATTCTGTCCCTAAACAGGTTAACAATCTGAAAAGCTTCAAATACAAGCCAGATTTAGAAAAACAAACAGAACAAAACCCCTGCCCTACTCATACCAGAAATACTCAAGAGCACTTTTACATTTTATCAAAAATCAAATATCAAAACTGTAGCTGTTACAGAGCAAAAAAGCAAAATTTTTAACTAAGCAACTTTTTGGACATCCCTACAATGCAAAATTACAGGTTGGCAGAATGAGGAGCTCTCTACAACCACACGACCCATGTTCAAACCAGCTTAAATTATATGCATTTGGAGATGTACTTGATACTGTTCTTCCACACTGCTCATTTACTCAAGTCCCCACCTTAAAATCCACAGCTCATCTTTATGACAGTCTGAAAAGATGAATGGAACTGCAATGAAGAATAAAAATTAACCAAGGAAAAAAATCAACCAAGAAAGATACAGCCAAACCTTGGTAACAACCTGTCCCATTTGGAAACCCATCCCAGTTTCATGAAGTGCTTTTATTTTTAGAAAACCTGTGTAATACCAGGGCCACCAAGAATTAAGTTAAGCACTGTAAAGAAAATTTTGACATCCACAAAGGACTGTTTTACAAGAGGCAGCTTCCCTCCCTTTATGTAAAATAGAATCTTTAGATAGAATATTTCATCTTGTAATTAAAATACTTTATTACGCTGGATTCTTATTTATTTATTTTAAAGTATTTAAGTGACTTAAAAGCTCAAATCCCATTGATAATCAGAGCACTTGGTGATCATGAAAATTTCAGTTTCTAATGAAATCTGTGGAATAAAAGGTAAGAAAAGGGGAAAAAAAAATACCTGGAATTATGTTTGTAAGCTTCCGACAGTAAAACACAAAAAAACCCCACCAAGAGCAAAATATCCTTTTGTGTTGAATCCTGTGAAATCCACTTAAACACTGAGTAGATTGGTGACAGGACCAAGAATTTGCTGAAACAGTCACAGAAAGTATTGTTCTCACTGTACAAGAACAAGGATGCCTTTCCATTCACTGGCATGCACGGCACACCGTGACAGATAGGTATGTTTTCTTTCCCACTCTCATACTCCTGCTTTGAAGGAGAGGTTCTATGTTGATTTTGCTTGCCCCAACTCTTCATTTAGCGTTTTATAGACACRGGAATACACTAGAGTTTTATAAAGAAAAAAAAAGTAATTTCTCTTATATAGTGATCTAAAATTATCCCCCCAAGCAGTTCACCAATTGTCTACCATTAGCTGGTGTTACATCAGAACTGTGGGTTAAGACTACTCAGCCTGATAAAGAAAAATATTCCTGGGGGGGGGGGTAAAATCCTCTAAATGAACTCTTTTGCAGGCAGTGAAACAAAGCGAGCTCCTTCCCTACACTCAGCCCAAGTCAGCTGAAGCAGAAGGGCCTGCCCAAGCTGTTTCTGAGAGGAGCAGCCCTGGTGCAGGCACCGCAGCAGGCAGCCATACACACGCCTTCTAAAGACCCCTCGCACTTCCCTGCACACCTCCCTGCTCCCACTGGGAGCTGTGTACGGGGGAGAGCTCGGCCCGGAGCCTGGTGGAAGTTCTGGATGTTGCCCCTGAAAGAATCTTTAATGCATGGCCCCAGGACTTCCTTAAGGAGTGACAGAAAAGACTCTGCGCCCAGAGAGCCCAGGACTGATGTTTACGTGACTGATGTTTAAATGACTGTAGTCCTTAAGCCCTCTGGGCTGGTGGAATCATACATTCTTGCCATAGGTTTGTCCGAAGGAGGTTAAATGCACTAACTCAACTTAAAAAGCAGAACTACGTTTGCCTTCAAGTATTTTTGGAGAGAGAAATACTAGCTGCTTTTACAGCTGATAAACACTAGACTTGGAATGCAATTTGTTCACAGGCTCTCATCTGAACCTGAGGAATGACCAGCATGATGTTTATGAATAATCCAAAAGTTGAAAAAAAAAAAAAAAAAAAAAAAAAAAAAAAAAAAAAAAAAAAAAAAAAAAGGTTTTATTCTGCTCTGCAGCATTTAACCATTCTCATACCTGGAATCTCACTACTTAGCTGCATTTCCTTCCAGCTACTGAAAACCTCCAATACGGAATTCTGGAAAGACATGCAGTATACAATTAAAAAAATTAAATACATAATTCTTTTAGTATTACAATTCCCTGAATATAATCTGTACATACATTTTACTGGCCTACACAGCACACACACATATATGCATGATCTCCGTGTCAAAAAAGGAAATAAAAATGCCAGCTCCCCAACTCTTACAGAAATGTTCAAGGTGTTTCTTGATGGAAATTTAACATGACATAGTACAGCCTGAAAACAACAAAAGCCACACAAATATCTGAAGACAACTTTCATTTTAACAAGCTCATGAAATAGTTGAAGCATTGCACGTAAAAAAAGTAATAAGCAGAGTTAGTTTGAGTGTGAATTGTACAAGCAGAGTCTTGTACATGTGACAAAAGGCATACTTACATTTAAAGAGGAATTTTATGTCTTCAGAGTCTGTCAGGCTAGTAACATCCACACATTTTCTGTATTTTAGCTGAGAAAGAGCACACTGGTCTTAGGTTCTGGCTCCTTTCAGAAATGGCCTAATTGCCCATCTGAATATTAGACCACGTTTTTTATTAATAGTTCTGACACTCTATTTGGCAGTTTCCATACACTTTTTGGCTTCATTTTAGAAAATATACTATTAAGACTAATACAAAAAAAATCTATGTTTACAATAAGGTCTGTATTGATGAAAATGCAAAGTCATAGTTTACCTTGGCATTTAGTTGCCCTAAAGCACTTGGGTACCATGACCATCAAGGACAGGCCAATCTCAAGTGCCTTAGAACAGGTAGACAAAGACAAGCAATAAAGAAACAAACAAACAAAAACCCCAAACCCCCCACAAAAAAAMCAGTAGCTTTGCATTTTCTTTGTTTTAAACCAATGGAGTTAAAGTGATTTCTTTAGTAAGACTTATGGTACCAGTATATAAATCAGCATCTTTGTTAAGAAAGTTCTTCACATTTAAACTGAAGTTGAGTAGCTGAATATGAAATTCCATCTCTAGCTGAGAAGTATTTTTCAGGCCAGGTCGTCCATGTTAAGTTCAGGAAGAGGCTCTCTCCAATAGCAAAAGGAGCTGAATTCTGGGCACGGAAATGCAGAACTCTGTTCTTTATTAAGCAATGGGAACACATGTTCCACAAGCTCACTTAGTCTGTAATACCTATATTAWAAAAAGAAGAAAGACCATTATTTAACAGTCTAGTCACTGTTCAACTGTAGCCAAAAAGGAGCTTTAGAAGTCTAGACCAGAAAGCTATAGTCAAATAAGGCATCACTACTGCAGAAGCGATTTTCAATTTTATTTTGCCAGTTTACTTTTCTTTTTGGAAAGTTTCAGTTAAGTATCCAAAGTTGTAAGTCTCTGGCAAGTAAGACTTTCACATGTTGTATGTAATAGGAGTTCGAATCATGGTCACAATTGCAATTATTTTGTAATCTCATTCCTGAATACTTTCTTTAGCTGAAATAACAAAAGTGATCTTACGAAGACTTGTTTCCCTTAGTTCGTTCTTGGATCAGTTCACCCTTTGGATTCACAGTAAATATTCTGCAGTCTGGAACTCCCACTTGCATGTAGGCATATACATCCTGCAAAAGCATGAACAAAAGCACATGCTTCAACATTTCCTTACTGAATGTGATATAACAAACAATTCCTTGAAGGAATGAGAAAACCTGATTCAAAAAGGGTACTAAAACTGCCCCTTAAAAAAAAAAGCCCCCTAAACGACAGCAGAAAAACAAAACAAAACAAAACAAAACAAAAAAACCCATATATACACCATAACAAAACATTCCCCCTGCCCCCAACCCCTTAACTCCTGTTCCCAAGCCTGGGACCACCAAACGCACAAAATCTATGCCACACAATACCATTCCTTGTGACAACATTCCTCTTAGAACACCCCCTCTCTCTAGCTCAATTACAATAGCATTGATCTGCAGAGAAAATACAGGAACCGTACGATAGGAAGAAGGATTCAAGACTGAGGAGCACTGAATTAATACCCTTAGGTTATAAAGCTGTCAAAAAAGCTGAAAAAGAATATGGAAAGGTGGCACATATTTAATAAATCGTGAGAATACTAACTTTGTAACCTTTCTCATACAAGCAGTTCTAGCAGCTTTTATTTAAGGTATCTGCATGTCGGTTTTCCTGACCAAACCCATAAAGGCACCAGTGTCCCATTTCCTTACTCAAATTTAAATAGACACAAAAAGAAAAGCCTATTTCTTTTGCTTCCCAAGTACTTCATGTATTTTAACCCTTCAATTAGAAAGGGGCAGACTTACATTGGGCCTGTTTCCAAAAGCAGCATAGAAAGGCTGTTTACTGGGAGCAAACAAATTCTTGATATCATTCAAACATTCGATTTTGAACTTTTCAGGCTTCTTTTCTATTACTTCCCTAAAATAAAATTTCAACAGTCAAATTCTAAATCGTGATTTGAGAGGGTATCCTCCTTCCCCCATTTATCTGATATTTATATTCTCATTGCTTTCTGTTGCTAGCATTGGTAGTTATATAGACATTGGTCAGTAGTTTTCAAAGAATGATACAAGAGACAATAAAATATTCGCTGTTTTCCAACATCCATAGTAAAAAATAGGTGAATAATCTGTGCCTAGGCTAAGTAAATGGGATGAAATTCCCAGTCGTGAATGCAGTTTGTGAATTGCTTTTACTGTAGATGACCATCTGAATCAGAAGACCTAATCAAGTACACATAAGCTTGTTACAACTCCTGCCTCTGACAAGAGTGCAGAAGGCCTATTAGTGACCTTAATGGAAGTTGCTGTCATTGTGAGCCATGAATCAGTTGTTTTTACTAAAAACCAAGCAAAACCAAAAAGACTTTTCCACTATTAGCTTTTCCCATCAAGAGCAGGTAGACTATGGCTGGTTCAAAAGGTCAACCGAGTTGAACCATAGCTAAACTCCATATTGCTTTTTAAGTAGTCATACATGAAGCGCTCTCAATATCACAATATCATTTAATATGACAATCTGTATTCCCCAGCTTTTTCTCTTTCCCCTCTATCTTGCACAGTAGCACTGCTCTACAGTCCTTGTAGCTATACTTGAAAAGACAAAATTGTACTGATATAAACAGAACCTAGCAGTAATCAATCACGGACTAGAGGAATGAAGAAAAGGGAAAATGAGCTGCTCCATGACTGATATTTTGTGTTTTGTGGCCACTTCTAACAGAAACAGAAGTATACTACAAGTGAAATTCAGACAAAACAAATAGCTTATAAATGATCACTAGAGGGACATGAAGTAGCAAATCTAGCAGAGAGTGGAATGTTCGGTTACAGCGGTAACGGTCAGCATGCCAGATCTTTTTAATCTGCTTCTCTCTCTGAGATTGGGAGGGAACAGATGTACGAAATCCCACGTGCTTACCTATGAAAGGCAGAAAACAAACTGCTGGGGGACAACATGAGAGGGCCCCTGGGGAGAATCGTTCCTTGGTCATTTACCCAGTGTAGGTATCCTCTGGTGATATCTGCCATCCCAATAGCACGGGCGGAACAGTACAGAAACTTGTAGCCATTTCTAGAAAAGAATTACCAACCTAGTTCATATTCCTGCTGAAGAGTTTCTTTGCAAACACAAGTATACCGTTATAGCAATGTCCAGAGGCACCAGTTTAGGTATTGACTCGTTGCAGTGCTCTGCACACACAAGGAATCCACTATTAAAAAAATCTGCAAGGCATGTAAGTTTAAATACATGACTCAATCAAAACTGAGAAACAGGAAGTGCAAAAAGAACAGGGATGGTAATACTCAGATTACACAATTAGATGGACTAGATTGTGTTTAAGTAAGTGCCACATTGGTTTTATCCAGCTTCTTTCAGCCCAGCTGTAGGATGATAGCAATTATTTAAATTATCTGCACCACATAATATTGGATGCCAGATCTCCTCTCCGTTGTTGGATTTTTTCAGGTTGTTGACAGAATTTGCAGCACAGAGTGAAGGACTGATAATAAGAAGCGTTCATCAAGACCCTAAATTTTTCCTGCAGACTTTGTATGTTCATCTGTTATACAGATTTGTACACAGTTGCTGCATGCACAAAAGGCTTGAGTGTTTATGTATATTTTCAAAGACCTGATTCAATCTGCCAAATAATTCCAAAACTACTCTTGTATTATGCACTGAATAATCTAACCTTTGTTTTGTATCTCCCATGGACTACAAGGGGCCACAGATAAAATTTAGCTCTATGTAACAGAGCAAAGGTCAACAAAAGAGTCCAAGACCCCAAGTATTTTTGGGGAAGAAAGATTACTAAACTTAAAAACAAAGATAAAAGCTGATTATTTTTTGTGGATCATTAAGTATTTAACAGTTGATCATCTTGTGATCCTCRGTAGCAAGTATTATTTCTGGCATCACTACATTTTTGAAAGACAGTTTGCTAAACAAAGGACCAAATCTGAAAGGGGAGGAAAAACGTAGGTTTATTCTGCCCTAAGTTACTGGACATAAACTTTATAAGACTATGTACCTCTCTGATGAACAGTCCACACCCCATAAGGGTGTGGTTCACACCACTTTCGAACTAAGCAAACACTTCACCACTCCTGCATGGGGGAAGTCACCTTTCTTCCCCCCTCCCCTCCTGTAGTCACACGGGCTGCCCCTGCAGCTTCTTGTAGATCACAAGGTGAGCACGTTCAGTTGGCTAAGCCAACTGGAGAGGGGAAGGGGAAATTGCTGTTTTGCTGAATTAATTTTCTACTGTTTTACTGAACTGCATTGGCTTATATCAGAAGCACAACAGTGACAGGAAACTTGAGCTAGGTCACCAACCTTCCATTTGTGGCAATGGCAAGTTGTTATTTAGGCTTGTTTCAGAACATTAAATCTATCCTAAGGAGCATTCACTTGAGTTTGGTAGCAAACACTTTAAAACACAAAATATTTATGCATTGGAAGGACACTATTTAGGTTTGAACTTACACTGTACCATGTTTGTAACAGGCTTTGTGATGAACCTGAGTTGGTGGAAACAGACATATGCATGACTGTTTGAGAAATTACTGCTATTACGGTTCTCTTTTATAGTCACAACAATGTTACACGCAGTTTTGAAGAACTAAAATGCAAAATCAAATGTTTGAGAAGGGAACTAGTAAAAGTGGTGGCTTCCACTCCTGTAAAAGTATACAGCTGGGGAAAAAACTTAGTTTTGTTTGTGAATGACCGAAGTAGCTCACTTCCCAACATTCAGAACAACAACTTTTAATAGACTGCATAATTATTAAAAACAATCCAATTACCTGACCATTAATTCCCAAATTCCAGAAAACCCTAATTGCTTCATAGATTACATACTCACTCATTTATGGAATGATAGAGTTTTGCAATGCCCTGATGAGTCCAGTCTTTCCCAAACTGAGGGAGGATGTGTCCTAAAGCATCAGACCTAAAAGCAAAATCAGAGACAGCTGATACTAAGTATATGAGTTTTGTTAAAGACAACCACTAATGAATATACAATTTATAATGAATATTTACGGAAATATCTCTGCAGAAGGTCCTAACCATTTCAAAAGAGTATTAGTAACTACTCCAGACACAGCAATTACTGGGGCCATAGAGCACAAGCCAGTTTCCAAGTTAACCTATGGCTGCTAAACCCAGAGAAGTCTAACTGAAAGGGCAATAGTCATATGGTAAACATTATCACCCTAGCATTATTCTTTTATTCCTTTAAAAGACATTTTCTAATATGCTGTAAATGCAAGTACAAATTGAATCAAAGCAACAAGTGTTTTTCATGATTGTTAATGAATATCCTTTAATAATCTTCTTAAATCAAGTTTCTTTATCTTATTTTGAAAAGCAGAATAGGATCAATAAAGCAAGGTAAAAATATCAAAGAGAAGAAAAAAAACTCCCAATGATACTTACTTGGTTATTGTTCCATCAATGTCCGATATGATGATTTTATCATTCCAGTTCCAGAGATATATTGTTCCCGCACAACGGCAAGTCCCTTGATACTGGGTTGTAATACTAA
This sequence comes from Oceanodroma leucorhoa, assembly GCA_030449065.1. Lineage (NCBI taxonomy): Eukaryota > Metazoa > Chordata > Aves > Procellariiformes > Oceanodroma > Oceanodroma leucorhoa. The sequence goes on from JASVER010000023.1 coordinate 2,508,867, forward strand.
ATACAACATCATTAGGGCCATCTCTGAGCTTCAACTTTGCCTTTAGAATAAATCAAAATAATTCAAAATATAAATTACCCTCACTATACGTGAATCATAAATGAGCTACAGAAATGAGCTACAGAAAATGGCTCCTCTGTTCTTCCTCATCTATTCTGATTAACTCATCAAATAGTGAAGCATGGTTTAACACTGGCACAGTTTTGCTGGTAAAGTCTGTTTTGTAGTCTGGGTACATGTATTTGTCCATAGCTCCTGTATCTGCTTACAGCAGCACTGACTGTAGTAGCAACCAAAGATGTTTGACTCTCTGCTACTTTAATTCTTGCTATTACAGTAGACTTACAGTACTATCAAATGGCACTCCCAGTTTGCTATAGTATGCAATAGTATTTTCTGCTTAGTGGATCCTTTCCTCAAAATTCTTCCCTGATAAAGATCATATATTTAGACAGTAGCAGAACTAACTTGTAAGTTAGACTGCAATAAGTAAACTGCATACCAATTTAAATGYACATTATTAGACTGTTAAGATCCCAGGATATCCAAACTGCAGAAGCCAACAATGTCACTTTTTTTGGCAACATCTTAATACAGAACTTTAATTATAGAACTTTGTAAGAAATTATTATTTTTTAATCCAAGCACAGATTCTTAAAAAAAACACAACAGAAAAACAAAACAAACAAACAAAAAAAACCCCAAAATTCCGTGCAGCTACGCACGCTAGCACTCGAAATTCCTTTTTAATTCCTTTTAAATTTTATATTTCCCCATTCCTTTTTCCTACTGCTAGAAAAGTAACACGAAGATCATTTTTTACTTTGTGAAATTACTTATGTGTCATTTCTAAAAAGCAAAAGAAGTCCAACTTTTAGAATCAAACAGAGTGGAATTATGAAGCACCCTATGTACAAGAAAGCCATGTCACTTACTATTTGGTCCGAAGATAGTCTAAGTGACTTCTTGTAAGATGTAATGTTCCCATGGGTTGGATGCTCTACTGGGGCAGAATCTATTTTCAGGGATTCCTTCAACTCCTGTGATGCTTCATCACTAGAAGAATCATCTTCTGGAGGTCTAACATGACATCAACCAGAATAAATGTAAGCTACAGAAAATCCTTCTTTAATGGTGTAAGATTCTCATGCAATAGTAATTTCTGCTTATGTTGAGGATTTGCTACTAGCTTCATAGCACAGATTAATAAAGTCCATAGTCTAGTGAATGCCCAGATAAAGGTAGTATATGCCAATAAGCAATTAAGACTTGTAATGCATGCTAGTATTGGTGGAGCTCTAAGTATTTCTATTACTAGGTGGCTCCACGCACGATGAGTTTAGTAAAGACACCATGTCAAGTGATCACTAATACTGTGTTGATGAATTAGGTAAACTGCAGATGAAAAGGGACACTGAATGAGTAACAGTGTTTTGTTTTTTAAAAAAGCTGCCACAGCTACTATATAATTTAAACTGTGGGTGATAGGTTAGTGGAGTAGCTCACCTTTTAAGGTTATTCACAGACTTTCTCTGCTGATTAGAGATTTCAAGATTAAAAGCAGAATTTGACTTCCCTGAAGTATTCAATCACGATATATTTAGTTTCTTAAATCTTTAAGACAGCAACAACATTTACAAGTATCTTTGTACAATCATGGGACAATATGAATATGCATAATAAATTATCTAGACTGGGACAATTTTGTGCTAAATACTGCTAGTTTTCAACCACAATCTTGGGAAACTTGTGCACTGTAATAAATGCTATTTTATTGTTTCGATTATTTAATGTTACAAAAAATTGCACGTTTTAAATGTTATTTATTATTCATACAATATTAAGCTTTAAAAAAAATTATGAACAATAACTCAGAAACAATACCACTACATTTACAGAGTTCTGGCCCATTGATAAAGGTTACCATATATGTCTCTGTTTTCTGTCAGTTATGTTACGATTTAAGAACTAAACACAATAGGATTTAGGAAATAATTGTAGTGTGTTTGTAGCTCCTACAATGTTTGCTGCCACATTATTTTGCTGAATGGTTTGCCAAACACATCTAGTTTCTCTTCAGTAGCTTAGAGGAAAATGTTTCCTCCCACAGTAAATTCCTATCAAATTCTTCATTAACAAAAAACAAACAAACAAACAAACAAAAAACCCAAAAAAACCCCAAACAAAAACAAAACAAAACAAAACAAAACACAAAAGAAAAGAAAAAAGAAAAAGAAAAAAGACACTATTCAGTCCACATGATAGTCTTCAGACAGGAACACACCTACTATTAACTTGCTCTTTTATAGTTGCTGGCAGTTCATTTGCTCTTTGCATCTCGGTTTTCCCCTCTTTTGCCTCTGGTATCTAAAGCAACATGGTAATAAAAACATATTGACATTTTAAGCATTTTAAACTGATCCAGTGAATTCATAGTTCACACTTAAGCAAACAGCTATCAATATAGTAAATAAACTATATTAAGTCTCAGAATTGCTCATTCTGTAAATTATTTAACAAAAGGATGCTTATGAATAAATGATCCATTAAAGCTTTTTATTATTTCACGAAACAAAACTCTGAATGCCAAAAGTTGAGAACTACTAGTCTAACATGATGAATTTAGCATTAAAGGAACTGTCAACCTCTATAAATTCACTTTTTTTTGGGGGGGAAATAAATTTAAGGCACATACTCAACGTTTAGAAAGCTTAATTTAGCCTAAAATGGGGTGTCTCAGCATAGCATGTATTATGCAGCACAGCACCTACTTACTTATTTCTGTATACATTCCTAAAACATACTGCAGTGAATGAAGAGTAGCTCTGCCAACTGCTTATGGCTTAGAAGAAAGAATTTTAAGAATATTGTGCAACAGATAAATACAATAAATTTTGTTGAAACAACTAGTAACAGCAAATAAAGATGTGGTATTTAAGACTAAATATACAGAAGCAGCTACAGCTACTGCAACATTGAGTAACTCTCAGCTGGTAGTGACACAGAGCTACATGAGCAGCGTTCGGAAGCACTTCTGACAAATTACAATTTTTTCATTTTTTAACAGCTAAGGAAAAGGGGTGGGGGGGAATGGTGGTGGTGGTGGGAAATCAAAATAGGTCTCAGTTACCTGTTTAGTCATGCTTTCTCTCTTGCGCCAGAACCACCACCTTCCAGACTTCTTTGGCATCTTTTCTTTGACCCAAGACTCAACAGTAGCCTGAAAAATTAGGCTTGTTTTTAATTTGTATAGAAAAACAAAACAAAGAGATAATCAGGTGTTACTACATACAAAATCTTCAAAAAAAGTATCTATTTACCTTGGGCAAACTCTTCTGAAACACCTGCAAACTCAGAATCATTGGAGCAGCCAACGCCCAGTTATAATACCTGTTTTAAAACATGTTATTGATATTACAAAACCTGACTAGAGGTCAATAAATATCAGTGTGCAAACTGCCATTTTGTTGACGAAAATACGTATTTGCTGCCAACAACTAATATTAAAGTTTTCTGCAAGTAGAGTTATTTTAATATATACAATTCAACACCAGTGGTAATTCCTAAAAAACAATCTCACTTCAGTTAAAGCTATATTTCATGCAAATCTTCATTTCAAAATCATTCTCTTTGAGACTGAGAAACAGATCCATCAAAAACACAAATTGCAATGGAAACTGAGAAATGCAGTCACTTTAAAGGGTAGATTTTAAATGAGATCTTCTATGACCTACTTACATGATGTAGAGAGCTTACCTGTTATAAATCCTTATTACCAAATTAGGATTGTCTATGAGTCCAGGGTTTTCAGCAAATTCATGATAAGTAATAATATGTTCCATGAATTTTTCTGCAATAGAAGCAGATTTTAATTAAAAAGAATAATATAAAATCCCAGGATGTTTGATTAGTTTGTATCTAGGAAAATGCTTTCTGTCATTTCAGAGTCTTTACTGATCTTGCACCATCACTCAAGATATGCTAATATGGCCTACCTGTCAAGAGTCTTGTGACTGCCTCCTCAGTAACAAGAAAAGCCTTGTTACTTCAACAGTCACATGAGAATTAAGAAATTAGAAGAGGGAGGACAGGGAGGAGGTAGGAACTAATTCAGTTCGCAGGCTGGAAAAAGAGAGCCATGCTTGTCTAAGCAAGTTTTCTTTAAAAATTATTATGGCAGGTAAGGGGCCTACATACTACACTAAAAGGGGAGGGGGAAGGATGTTGTCAGCTTTTCAGGTTTGTTTAATCACTGACTACTAACAGTATTTTCATGACTAGTGACTATACAAGTTTGCAGAAATTCATGATTTAGTGTAAGACCCCTGCAAGGAAGATGTAATTTTTTCAAATCAAATCCAATATTATTACCATGTTACCAAAAGAGCTGTTCTGAGCCCTTATTAATAAGCATTTAAATTTCACTTGATGCATTAGACTGGATGACCATTAAAAAAGTAATACTAAAAACATTGCAGTACGTGTTCATGAAGCTTATGTGCTCCTAGAAGCTCCCTCAAAAATGCATACAACTTTAATATTAAAATTAACCAGAGCATTAAAAGAGAAGAATCAGCTGATAAAAATCTAAAGGTTAACAAATATTGAGGATAGGAAAAGTAGAGCAGGAGAAAAGATAGTCCAACACAATAGTCAAAGTTTTTCTAATCACTTAAAAAAAACTAAAAAAGAAGAAAAATTATCAGGCAATTGAACGAACACAAATTGTGAAGATTTACATAGAACTAAGCAAGTAATTGCAGCCAGAAACAAGTGTGGTTGGTCAGATACGCAACATGTAGTGCAAAAACAGAGACAGAAAACTTCAAGACATCAAGTGCTCTTAATCCGAGGTTAAATTCTGCTGTCTCTGCTTGGCAAATGCTTGAGAATTTTAGAAAATGAAAGATTACCCATTCCCTTTTCTCAACATGAGTATAATAATAAGCCAAAACTTTGCAAGGTGGAAATCAGAGCATTCAAGCCACTTCATTTGTTTAGCTGCCTGAGCTTTATTACTGTTTAGGTTTTAAGTCTTTCACATACCTTTAGAAATCTCTCCATTTTCATTGAGACCTCCACAAAGTGAAAGTGTAACATCAGGCAAGTCCATAGCAGAATCAGACATGCACTCTGTACCACTATCAGCAGCAGCACTTCCTACTGACTGGGGTGACTGGGAACCAGAGAGGGTATCTGACTCTGTCCACTGCCTGAAGCCTGGATCAGAATCACTAAAGAAAAGAAGTCCACATTTTCCATAAGTATTTCACTTGCAAAAAAATGCATAGATTTTAGGTTGCAGAATGCACTACATGATTACTCAAAAAAAATAATCTTGCTGTTGGATTTCTTTTAAGTATGACATCATTTTACAACATAAATTTAAAACCAGACAAACAAAAACCAGACACAAACACACCCCCCCCCAACCCTTTATAATACTGGCAGATCAACAGTTTCCAGTTCTTCTAACATTCACCTAAATTGGGAAATAATTACATTTCTCTTGCCTGCAACAAAATTGGATTTAAATGAGGAAAAGATCCTCTACGTTCTGTTTTTGCAGAACAATACTATGCTCCTCAATCTTTACCAGAAAGCTGTAGAATAAGAATAAAAGTAAAAAGGACATTGCTTGATGTTTTTAAAACACTATGTGTTTGGAAAAAGTACAACAGAAAAGAAGGGCGGTCTTTTAAATAAAAAGTATCACATTGTCATCTGAAGTTAGAGTTATCAGTTTGATCCCAAGTACTGTAATCAGTGAGTACTGAMAAGTTTACAATTTTAGTTCTAACATAAACCAATAGACACTTCTTCTTTATTAAGCTGTATTTTTACAAAGGTCTTCCTAGACAGTAATTCTTTTAGGAGTATAAAATGCTTTGATTTAATAAAAAAACCCAAACAAGGGTGAATTTTGAGACTGAGCTTCCTTGCATGAAGATCTTATGGGATTTTTTTTTTCTTGGTCTTTTTTGACATTAAAAAAAAAAAAAGTTGGAAGGGATGTACCAGCCATGCAAAAAATAAACTGGTGTGTGCTTATCCAGAGCTAGAAATATGGCAAAATAGAGTACTGGTGCAAAAAGGAGTGTGCAGTTTAAACTTACCTCCCCTCTATATTTGCAGAACATACAGGTTCCACAAAGATTAAAACTCTCAGCAATGACCTCCCATGTGATCTTTCAATGTGTTTCTTGTCAAATCAGAAAAAGATTTTCACAACGAGATCAGTTCTGATTACTCCACAGAAGCCTAGAAACTTGAAGTCCAATTCTTTTTATCAGACCTGGTGCATAAACACCTAAATCATACAGTAGTAACTCATATAGTGCAAGTGCAATATAACCCTAGATCCACAGAACCTTAATTCAAAATTACCTTTTGGGAAAGTAGAGTGCTGCAACTTCAGGTTCCAAAGCCTTTAGGTCCTCCAAGTAAATATCGTCAGGTCCCTGATGATGACTTCGCTTGTGCACCCCTGTTAATTTTAACAATTAAGATTACTAAGATGAAGCTATCCAGACTCATTGAATACAAACGTAATTGTGGAAGATTCAGACTTACTTGTAGCATTTATAAATCTAAAAGTTTAATTATAGTTTTGGTCAGATAAGACTTTAAATATKAAAAATTGAAAATGCACATTTATACTTTTTCCACTATGGCCTCAAATTTGGTAGATCACACTGAAGAAAAGAATCAACAGCTTTATTATATACCTTTCTTTTTTGAAGGAGAGTCAGTTTTTGCTATTGGCTTTGTTTCTGGTAAAGGGTCCACTGACAGTCTGGAATGATGATCAGCATCTAATGGCAATGGATCTTGTGGTTCTATGATTGCAGAAGCAAGAGAATCTTTAGCATCCATCTGCTTAAGCAGAGGATGAGTTCTCGGCTCAGGTTTCAGTACTGTACAGACAGAATCTTTCACGTCATCATCATCTTCAACTTCATCAGAGCTGAGGATGACCCTAAAATGAGTCTTCTCTGATGGAGTAATGGTAGCCGTTCTGGGATGTTCCAGTTTCTCTTTCTTGCTTATCTGAAAAACAAAACTAGTTAATCCTTTCACTTCACATGTTTGTTTTATTCTAGTCTAAACATTAAACTTGTGACCAGGACTTGTACCATGAGTACAAGTAAACCGGGTAGGAATTTAAACGTGTTTTATGTTGCTAAAATACATGTTCCACCTTATGAGAAAAGCTCCCTGCAACAGAAGCTTCATGCTAGCTTATTTACAAGTTCAGTAAAGAAACTGCCATACAGGAAGTGCTGACTTGACCAAACCATGGCAAGAAAAAAGCGTAAATGTGAACATACCAGGGCTTCTGTCACCAGCTGTCATGTTAGATACCAAATTTACTCTATCAAGGCTACAATTCCTCTGGAATGAACTAGAACTTAGCCTAAAATAAAGGAAATTAATTTCTAAAGTTGCTTTCTTCAGTTTCTAACGAAAAATTCAAAAAATTCAGATTTTTACTGCTAGGTTTTCTGGAATTACTTTGCTGACCAGCTTTTGAACTCAACAAATTGACTATCTGGCAGCCACAAGGGGGTGCTACTTTCCTATTTCAGCTGAATTATTCTGAAGAACAGCAGCAGATTTACAATCCTCTCTTAGGATGCAAGTTTAGATATGCCAAAACTCAGTTCACAAAGTTAGAGACAATAAATAAATTTACCTTGGTTGATTCTGGGAATCCTCCCCATGTCCATTCCATGTGAGATTCAGATCTGAGCAAGCTCTCAGCAGGTTTAACTTCTAGTTCTGAATCACTTTTAGGGCAGACTGGCTCAGAGAAAGGGCTAACAAATCAACAAGAAAGGAAAAAAAAAAAGTGAAAAAAGCTACAGTGTTTAAAATGCATTTGTTGTGCAGCTACTGTTGGTAGAGTTTTCTACAGCTTAACAGAGCTTCAATTATTCGGCAACATGGCAAGAAGCCCAGCAGGGTTTTCAGACAGTGAGAAATTAGGTTAAATCCAAAATCACATTAAAGGACTTACACAGCAATCACCCTGAACAGATTCCTCCACTATCTGCAGTGTAGGTATAGTTCTCCCCTCAGCCCCTGTTCCATTTTTCAAACAAAACAAAAAAAGTTTATGTAAAAGTAGGACAGAAATTAGCTTTAAGTTCCTTTCCTCTGTAAAAATACAGCATTTAAGCTTGCTATGCCGAGACTTGAGTAATGAAAGTCCTGCAAACCTAACTCACAAATGCACGAAACACCACCAATTCCCGATGCATGGAAAACAACATGAACAAGATACCTTAGGAGAGGGAAGGGAGATTACTTGAAAACTTCGTTCAGATGTGTTTGGACTACATGACCTTTTAAAGTTCCACCCTATTTYTCCTACAGTGGTTATTATCCATAGAACAAAAACAGACCCCTGAAATTTACTTTAGCCAAGACTACTTTTAAGCCAGAAGAACTCACTCTACAAAATGCTAGAAAGGTGTGATTTAAAAATCATTTTGGTCTTATGATCTTAAGGAGAAAAGAAAACACGAGGTTGTTTTGAAGTAGCGTTTAGTGTTGGGACAGGTCCAAGTCTATCCTTTCTTGAACAGGGCAATTATATTGCATATTCTAGAAATGCTGCATTTTTTATACTTTGACATTCATAGAGTATTTTGGTTTGGGTTTAGTGGTGGTTTTGTGTTTGGTTTTTTTTTTGTTTTGGTTTTGTTTGTTTGTTTGTTTGTTTTTTAAATATGTATATAAACTGCAATATTTGAATTTGAATTGTAGGGACCAGAACTGGACATAGCACTCCAGGTGTGGCCTGACCAGCGCTGAGTAGAGTGGGATGATCACATCTCTATCTYTGCTAGTAATGCCCCTGCAGGTGCAGTCCAGGATCCGATTTGCCTTCGTTGCTGCAGCACACACAGTCAGTGTGTGCTGACTCCTGTTCAGCTTGTTGTCCACCAGGACCCCTAGGCCGAGCCTGTATTGGGCTCTTTGGTTATGTCATCCCAGGTGCAGGACTTCACACTTGTCTTTGCACTTGTTGCACCAGGAGAGGTTTCATCTTGATACAAGAAAGAAATCTTTTACAGTGAGAATAATCATTCACTGGAACAACCTTCCCAGGGACATGGTCCCCATCACAAGAGGTTTTCAATTTGTGAGTGGACAGGGTGCTACATTAATCTCATCTAGTCTCCCTTTTCCGTGAAAGGTTGAACCAGATGATCTTTTGAGATCCCTTCATCCAGGGATACAAAAAGGAAACCATTTAGAGATTTCCTCCCTCAGTTCTCCTTTAACAATTTCCTACAGAAATTACATTTTCTAGAGAGGCTTAGTTAAAGTAACACATCGATGAAAATACATGTACATATTTTTTTCAGGAGGAATATGAACTCGTTTTCCCTACATGCCAAATATTTTGTTCCACCTATATCACCAGCCAACTGGAAGCCATGCAGACTATTAACCTGTTTCTAAGCCTAATTCTTAATATTCAGCGATACTTCCAAAAGACTGAATACTTCAGGGCTTTGAGAACCTAAGCCTGTTCCACTTTCCCCAGTGTATCAGTTTTCCATTATCATTCTCAGGGAGAAGTCTTTAGTCAAAGGGCCTGTACCTGTAAGAGTGATCTAGTCATGCTAACATTGCTTGTTAAACAGGAAGAACATTGATGGTATCAGGTATCAAATGGTTAATGGTTATGCTTTTTGGTTTTATTCTAGTGAGTAGGACAAACAGAAGTGTCCTCACTGAAAACACTTAGGCTATTATCTTCCCTTAGCTCCCTGCAAGGGTTCTGAAGAGCAAGACGACCAACTGCAACTAGAACACAGTTAGCTTTTCCAGGTCATCAAAAGGGAGGTTTTTAAAACCTCCCGTTTCTCTCTCACTGTACAATGGCTACATTACAGAAGCTTTCTTTGGTGGCTTAGGAGAAATAACTTCACGCAAAATTTCTCTTCTCCTAGATGGCTCATGCGAGAGAGAATCCCTCCCCATCCCAAAGAGGCAAAGGAAAACTGCCAATTTCTCTGTTACACTGCAACCTGTATTGGATAGCGTTTTGTTAAAAAAACCAAACCAAAACAAACCAAAAATTATAAAGAGCCTAGGTATCTCACATGACGTACACACACAACTTGTTAGAAAAGACTATCCCCTAAATAAGTAAACAAAAAGACAGACATGAATCATATCTCCCAGATACAGCCTGCTAGTCTATGTTAGCTAGAGTTTTATAAACTGAAAAGGAGTATCAGCCTCTATGCTACAATTATCTAGGTGATATAATCCATACAACACTGGGTCAATCCTCACAGCCAAACACYGTGACTGCTTTTCAGTCACAAACCACAAACCTTTGGGGAACGTTTGAAGACTACATTTCATCAAGTACAATTGAGGATGTGGTTGCCAGCCCAAAACATAAAAAGGAACGATAATGGCATTTCCTGTCCAACTGCTTCTGTTCATTAACGAGCTATGCACTGGGGGAATTAGCAGGCACCAAGCATGGTGTGGTACATTCAGACTCTACTGAGGTCACAGCTCTGGAAACACCCGAAGCAGAGAGATTATATGCACTTCAAAAAGTATTTTATGAAGCGCTCTCTTCTATTCTGCACTACCATCTATTGATACAGAACAGGCACCTGCGCACTGGGCAGCTAACATGCAACAAAGGGTATCACACAAGGCTGACCAGTAATCCTCACTGACACTGTGAAKGTATCTGCTATAAGGTAGAGTCCTCAGTCAAACTGAAAAGCAGTAAAACTAGACACTCACCAAAGAGTTAAGATGAATCAAGATACTGCTCAGCATGCTATGTGGTATATATATGACCTTCCCTATGCCCAATGTCCAGGAAAAGTACGAAATTTACCTCAAGTACTACCACATATGGACAGAGTGCTTTCTTATGCAAATAGATATTAATGTTAGAGTGGTGAAATCCAAAGGGGGAGGCTTGAAAAATCTAGAACTGAATGCAAAAGGAATGTAATAGCATGAACATCAGAAACTGAAGAGCTTGCATGTATAATCAGAACTGTCCCAGTCACTGTAACTGAAAACTGATTGGTGAGCTGTATTACATCATTTTTAAGAATCCACAATCAACTGATACTGTTTCTGGTAGCTTTGGGTTAGTATTCTAGTAACTACGAAATCCTCTGTTCTGAAGTGGAATATGATTCAAGTTGAGGACCTAGCTTTACCTCGAGTAATTTGCATTATTTCACCTTCCACTATTCTAACTTGCATACTCAACACTCCTGTTTTATGGCCTATCTAGTGTTGCTTATGCTAGGGTGAATCACAGGGAACATATTCGTTTTCCATACCCTTCTCAGCCTAAGGAAATCTTATTAACTGTATTTTCTTTCTTTAATAATGAATTTTAATAAGAAAGTTTTTTTTCACTGGGGAGGGGGGAGGGAGAAAAAAAAGACACAAATTTTGTTTAATACATACAGTAGAGAGCAAAGTTCCCAAAGTTCCAAGTGAGTATCAAATTCTGTATTTGATATCACAAGTTAGGCATGTTTGATAGTTTTACAGATTAGGGGAAAAAAATAATTAAAAGGAATATTAATTTTTTTATAATTACTCAGCATTGTACATATGATGACATTACAAAGTGACTTACTTCTCCAGAGGGGACCAGTCTCCATCAGATAAGGGGTAATGATCCTTCGAGTGATAAATCAAAGATTCTTTCTGTTCTTCACCCTTTGGTGATGAATTTGAGGATCCTCTGTGGAGATATATGGGACATTAAGTCAGCTATAAGAAATTTGCATTACTAATTCAATTAGAAAATTTACTTATATGTTATTAAAAATCCAAGATCAAAAGAAAGAAGTGTATAGTTTAAAGAATTCATTGTTTGCAACACACCTTTATATAACTTAAAATGTATGTAAAAACTACTATTAATACTTGAAAATATTGCAAGTTTAAAAATCTACTACTCTTGACAGGTAGTAAGTTAATATTGAAGAAGTCACAATAGCATAAATGGTATCACTCTATACAGCCAGCTAATATTATTAAAACCCAAAGACGAACAGAGATTTACGCATAACCTCTACTACGTAAGCCTTAGAAACACTGAAAAGGTTAAATAGAAAAGGTAGTTTTGACAATGCGCTTTATGACTGCACATTTCACAAATCAAAACGAGTAAGAAAACAGGGGTAGGTACTAACCTCACAATTTACCCAAGAGTTGACAAATTAACATAAACTACAAGAAGCAGCTATAAATACTGTACTTTTCTGAACAGTGAGGTTTGTTTTGCACTAGGAAGTCTACTCAATATCTATCACAAAAAAAAAACCCCAAAACAACACAACAATAAGACCCATCGAGCAGGCATGCATTGTATTTTACACAGAAGCCCCTTTTAAATATTTCCATTGTGAGTACTTCGGATCTTTTTACAGCTTTCTGAATTTAATTGAATAAATAGCTATTCTCAGGATACAACTAACTTGTTTTGAGGTTAGATCAAGGGCATCATGGCTACAGAGTGGATAGAATACAAGGAAGATAAGCCTGGGATTTGAGTGGAAAATGCAATACAAATTACTTTAAGCCATTATTAGAAAGAAAAAAGAAAAAGTATTTTTCTTCCATTAGCAGCACGGTTGAACTGGACTTCTTTTGGAATGCTAACACTAACTTCTCTTATGGATGGAGAAAAGATTTTAACATTATCTATTAAAACACATAAATATTTAGAATTTACACACTTACTCAATACAGCCCATTAGTCCCTAAGCAGTTTCAGCGATCTCTCTCATTTGCACAAGTCTTTCATTTGGAAGACAGTCTAGACTATGTTAAATACTGAACCCTAAAAATGTCTTAATAGCTCCACTTCTTATTCAGAAGTATTATTATTATGAAACTTGATGATGACAGCTTGACTTGAGATGAGAGCTGCAGAGACTGTACATCCTTTGTATTCATAAACCAAGCTAACTGTGGTAGAAATACGTTTCATACTATCTTTGTCTGTATCCACTGCTAAGTATCTCCAAAAGAGGAAAAAGGTATTATTGAACAATGAAGTAAACACATAAAAAAAAATTATTAGAGAGGTCCTCAATATTATGACCTCAGAAGGGGGTAAGATGACACACAGGTGGTAGTGAACAGATTTTATTCACTGGGAATTTGCGACCAAATGAGTTCACATGAAGCATCAAAAGAAATCAAATTTCATCTGTAAGTGGATAAATTTGAAGATTAAAAATCCAAATGCAGTYAAAGATTATTGAAAGTAAGAGCGGAAAATCAGTATGCATCAACTTATAGAATCACAGAATCATAGAATCGTTTAGGCTGGAAAAGACTTAGTGCTTTAAGATCTTGCTTTTCTTAAACCAGAAGAAAAGGAAAAAAGGAAAAATCTCAAACCAAACAAAATGCCAATTCCCAGACTTAAACAGAGCAGTGAATATCTAAATGACAATTCAATTACATAAATATGACAGTGAAAAAATAAGGCAAAAGAACTAAGAAAGCCACCGACACTCTAGAAAACACTTTATAATACAAATTTTGTTTGTTGTGTTTTATYGGTCATAGGTGTAACAGTTAGATTCATGTTTTCCTGTTGCACTAACCTTTTTGACTGGTATTTATTAAATTTGAGACTCCCTTGAAGACTCATACTGAAGCAATTTTTTCAGTTATACTTTATTCTCTTATACCAAAACATTCTTCCAATTCCCAGACCAGATCTTGAATTTATGCAGACAGTACTACATTTCACAGTATGCTGTCCAATAAAGCAGCTAGCTTTGTCAGTTTTCTAAGTCCACTTCTTTTGTTAAGCAGCCTAAGAAACTTCCACATAAAACTGATGAGTAGGCCTTTCCTGGATTTTAAGCATTTATATGCTTGACAGCTTTCTTCTATTACTGTAATCTTTCCTATTACTCACATAAGCTTCTTCAGCTTATTAGTATGTGCTACCACTTTACTGCAAGCTCCAATTTACTAATAGTTTATCCACTTCAAAATACAGGACTGATTTTTTTCCCCCTCCTTTATGACTACATACACATTAAGAATTCTCTTTACTAATGTGAAGGAGCATTCATTTATGTAGTTTTCAGTCACCAAAGTAAACTTCAGGTTACAGAGAAGTCAAATTCAGATGTGGTGTACTGCAGGCATTCCACACTGCAGTTTATGTAGAGGTTACCAAACACACTAGAAGACCACTCTGCCTCAGAGAAATTACACTGAAACTTTTTCTCAGTCACACAACAGATCAAGACAACACTTCTTTACCAGAATGGGCTTAATCGGATTTCATGTTCATAACAAAATGGCCAAACCTGAACGATTCTGTAAATATGTGGAAGATAATGGTTTGGCGTTTTGTTTGTTTGTTTGAGGAAAAGCCTACCCAGAGCCTACTGAAGCTTATGCATTACTTGCATAGAGGAAAGGTAACAAGTCACCTTTTAAATGTTCAGTGGTAACAGTGGAAGCAGTCAGCAAGTATCTGATAGTTTACCTTAGGGGTTGAATGCTTTTTTCATCATCAGAGCTTATTTCCATCTCAAAAATCTCTTCCGTCCCAGTAGAAGAGATCTGATCTTCCTTCCTGCTATCTTGTTTGTATTTCTTTCTTCTTCTTTTTTTCTTTTTCACAGAACCTGGGGTGAATACAGTCTCTGTTTCCACAGAGTGTGGAATTTCTGAGTTTACACATGTCCTCTCATTTTCACCTGATTTCAAATGATTGCCAGTGTCTTTAAAAAACTGGTCTTCAGTGGGTATTGGAGATGTCGCCAAATATGCAGGAACTTTTTCCTAAGAAAAAAAAAGAGAAAATAAAGAACAAGACTATTTTTTTTACTTTGTTTTGTGCATACAGGATAGTTGTCAGCTACAGATTAATCCTTGCATCCTTTCAGTTTTTGAAATTATCTGCCCTTGAACACACCAGTTCTATCCATGCTTAGTAAATGTGTTAATAAAAATAGGCTAATTAAATCCACTGCTGTCTATTTACTTTGAAACAGATTCATAGAAAGGTGTAGGCTGGAAGGGACATCTGAAGATCATCTGGTCCAATCTTCTGCTGAAAACAGGGCCTCAGGTTAGGTTATCGAGGGCCTCGTCAAGCCAAAGGTTGATTATTTCCAGTGAGGGAGAGTCTATCACTTCTCTAGGCAACCTATTCCTGTGTTACGTTGTTCTCATAGTGAAGGATTTTTCTTATATCCAGCTGGAATTTCCCCCTTGTGCCCTTTGCCCCTTATCTTACCACCAGGCATCGTTGTGAAGAGAATGTCTCCAACTGCTCTATACCTTGTAGGTATTGCAAGACTGTGGTTAGATTCCCCTAAGCCTTCTCTTCTCTAGGCTGAACACAGCCAATTCCAGCAAACTTCCTATTTCAACTTGTCCAACCCTCTGATCATCTCTCCACTGGACTTCCTCCAATTTTCCATGTCTCTCCTGAACTGGGGAAACCAGAACTGTGTTCCAGGTTTGGYCTAACATATACTAGGTTGAGTGAGACAATCCCATATCCCTTCATCCTCTGGCTGTACTCCTGCTGATGCAGCCTAGGACACATTTGCCTCCATTGCTGCCAGGGCACACTGCCRGCCTTTACAGCACAGATGCATTTCATCCAGTCAGACCACGGCGTGTACTGCTGTGTGGGATTCTTCCAACCCAAATGCAAGACTTCACATGTATCTTGGTTAAACCTTATGCAAATCACGTTGGTCCAGTCTCCCTGCCTGCCAAGYTGGCTCTATGTGGTAGCTCTTTTTCTGGCCTGTCTACCTCTCCTCCCAGTTCAGTGTTACCCACAAAACTGCTGAAGGTGCATTCAGTCTTGTCATCCATGTCAGTTACTATTTATCTAAAGTATCTTTCAAAAAGAAAAACTCAGCTATAATTTACTCACATTAAAACCAACAAACAAACAACTCTCAATTAATTACAACTCACTGCCCTTTGAAGGAACAATTCAAATGAAGGAAAAGGGTTACCAATGGACTGCGTGGGGGTTATTTACATCATAACAAGAAACTTAAGAGATACTGACACCTAGACTGAAAGAAACACACTGTGAAGGGACAAAGTGGAACAAAAGTAGAAGAGAATGGAATTTGCACAGCAAGGAGAAAGAGAAAAAGTTATGGAGCTTCATGGTAAGACTAGAACTCATTACAACATGCCTGTTATTTTACAGGACTCTTATGCAGAAGGTTAGTCAGGAACTACAYTGTGATCAGAACACTGATACTACTTATGATGTGTTCAAAGTCTGAACTGCTATTATTTAATATTAAATTCAATTTTTCCATTAAGAGTTACAGACCAAGTTTTGTTCTACTGGTTATAAAGTAGAGAGAAGTGGAGAAAGAAGAACAAAATACAGCCTTATACAGCACTAATGACACACAGATTTTGCATTGTGAAAAACCACCAAATAAAATTATAGCACCTAAAATAAAGTTAATATTCTATACAATTAGTGATAAATAATCCAGAATACCAAGACAAAATAAAAAAAAAAAAAACAGAGGAAAAGTTAAAAGAAAACTGGCTGAAAAATGATGCCCGAAAGTTACATTGTAATATTCCTGATTTACATGAATTGAGGTATGTGGTGTTACTTCTGAATGTCAAGATGTGAAAACAGCAAAGACTGACCACTTGAAAGAACCTTTCTGAACCCACCGAGAACTTGATGAGAGCTTTATCATTTATACCTTAAGCATAGCTTCAAGAGGTGACCACAAGGATACATTGATCAGTAGCAGAAATACTGAGAAAAAAAATGTCTAAAAGCACTAAAACCAACTCAGTCCTCTGCTTTGTAGCTAACTCGATCTATAGTTTCGGCATGAACTACCAGCTTTCCAGAACACATTATACACAGATAAGGCACTCTTGTTATAAATTAAAATATACTAAGCAAGTGCAATAGCTCCTTTAAAACATTGTACTAGGGACAAAGGTAGTGGTTATCACCCTTGCCTTCTGAAAGTCTTAAGACTGATCAGTTCCCATTAAGGGCTGACATAGCCTACATCTATAAAAACTGCTTTCAGTTTTGATTTTAATCATGGTGTATGCTAAAACAGAACCCAACCTTCCTTTCTCTTAAATGTTATGAATACCTACCCCAAGTTACCATTTAGGGTCTTAATGCTTATTTTCTCCCTCCACTTTAAATTATATTTAACTGCTTTCAAAATGAGAGCTTCCTCTGATCCCTCACAGTAAACAAGTAGCACCCTAAACTAAAAAGTGGATCAAGCTCATTTCGTTTAAGACTCCGACTCCTACTAACAACAGGAAATTAATACTTCATCTTTTACTTCACTGAGACAAAATTTTTTTCCCTCTCCCATAACCAACTATTTTCATTAAATCTTTTGAAACTTTGTATTTAGAACTTCTTTCCTTCTGTCTTGCTGAAAAATGCCAACAGATTCCAAAGTGATCAAAACTGAAGCTCAGGACAGACAAATATTTGTGATTACTAGGTCCCATATCCTTAGGAAATCAGACTAAAAATGAACCATTATTCCTGTTTTTCAGAGGCTCATTAGCTTCCAGCTGCAATAGGTTCTTGGGAAATTAATTACTGTATTATAATACAAGAATAATTCTCAAGTCCAAGAAGTTACTGTCAACTGGTGAAAGTTTCATAGATAAAATTGTGAAAAACTGTGCTAAAAATTATAAGACAAATTAAAAATATGCCAAAATAGACAACCTTTATTAGTACAGAGGTCAGCAGCACAAGCTGCAAGAACTTAAGGCAAAAATTATTATAAGGCACTGCAATCTGTATAACTGCAGTCAACAAGAATGAATATACTAAAACAAAGTAAAAAAAAGTCAACAAATCTTTCAAATAATGCTCTAATAAAAAAAAATTGTACCAAGCACCAAGCATCTGGCAGCATATGAAAGTGATGTTAAGATTCAGTTACAGAAAATCTAGCTTTCATAAAAGTTACAACATTGACAACACTATACTGGGCATTTTTAAACACATTACTCTGTTAATACTGAATTGTAGCCATCATGAAGCACAAAGCCCTTACGTTTTCCTCCTCAGTTTCTTGTACAAAGAAAGCTTCTCCATTGTCACCCAGTTTCATATGAAGATCAACAGCATCGCCATTAATTTCTATATCAATCTGTGGAAAGAAACAATTTAATGTAAATAATTCATCATAGGGGAAAGCACTGACCTCAAGGCCCACTTAGCTCTGAGAGTAAACTTTGTTCCATTGTATAATCATGTCTCTTTCTCCTCCCTCTGCTTTTTGAAAGAAGTCTGTTATAACAATGGTCTTTATTTTGTTAACCTGCAAAATACATCATGCTCTTAACACCTACAAGAAAAATTGGAAAAAAATAAAAAACATCTGAAGACTGATCCTTGTTCAAGTAATTTGGAGAAGTATAAATAATAATCATTGATCTAATCTTTATTTCCTGGAAGAATGACTGAGACTGTTCACGTTCGTACATTTAAAGCTCAACCTGAACTGGGGGCTGGTATGAATCTGAGTCCTGAATACCAAAAATTCAAGATGACAAACTGGAAGCCTCCAGGAGGCAAGCTTTGTTTCAAAGGGATAGAGGATTTGCCACGATTATTTCTGCAACTCAGTTAAGGTTGTTTCAGATTTTCCTGCTCGTGAGTTTATGGGGATATGACATAGGACCACAACCCTTCTGCAACCATGGTGCTTTTGTCAGAGGAAGAATGTTTTTATTCTCATAAAAAGGTACTTTAACTTAGATTACTTTGCACAGGAGTGAGAGATTACCCTTCCCCACATGTATGAAATAAAAGAAAGAACCAAATGTCTTTCTAAAACCAAGCTACAACTATTTTACTTCCTCCTCTTTGTGAAATCTTGGGCATCCAGTTAAGTTCCATTCCAAATTTTTCCAAACAAAATGTGTTTAATATTCAGATAAAATTACCTTATTTTTCAGTAAATCTGTTTATCTAATGGTATCTGTATATCTGCATTTAGCCTCGCTAATTAAAAATAATTTAATACATGTCAGATAGAAACAGAATGGACTTGCCTCACTGCAGAAAATGCCAATGGCATTTCAGGTTATATATAGTTTAGACACTTTTGTCAAAAGGAGACCAAGTTAAATACTGTAATTGCTATGAGATATCCAGTATGTAACTTACTCAAGTTTTAGTTTCCTGCCAATACAAAGGAAAAAATTACATCCCAAGCTACACAGCTATATTGTGATATGGATACTCATATTCATAGTTATCGTGACATGAAATGGCCAGTCAAAAAGCAAAGAGAACTAATCTTAAGATTAGCACATGGACTGCCAAGAAAAAAAAACAAAACACCACAGTGCTAAGAAAGACAGTATCCATGTATCCTAATCCACTCCGTTATTCGCCCATTTATGAGAATAAAACCATTAGCCAAGGAAACTCAATCACAGGAGATGATAAATCACAGGTAGATAACCAAATATGCGTGGGGACTATACCCAAATCCTTAAGACAACAGCTTTTCCTTTTCCTCACAAGAACTGAATGGTTTTGATCTGAAAATCTTATTTATTTCACCACTGAACAGTTTATTCTTAAAATATTTTCTTGAATTTCCAATTCAGTAACATGAGTCTTCAAAAAAAAAAAAAAATTACCTTAGTGTTTCTTTTTCTCAACCTTTTCTTCATGCTGATTTAGATAGACAAACATCCCTAATTTTAGTACCTACACCTCACACTGGTTTCTGAAGACTTCAGTATATTTCTTAAGTACAGAGCTGAAGCACAGATATGCATATTTTGTGTTCCCATACATCTTGAGACTACCAATTGATCTTAGCCTCATAACATGCCAGAGAAAAACGCGTACACAACGCAGTAATAAACATTCAACTGACTATTGAGAGAACACTCAAATGCAGAGTGGCAACTCCAAGGATGAAGGGAACAAGAAGCAGCAGCCATCCACTCATGCAAAAACTGAGAACTACACTGACAGTCTAGTACAGCAGGTACCAAGAGTAGATGTTTCTACTATTCAACAGTTTTTTTAGAGGTACCCAGAAACTGAAATCCTCTCAAATTTGCTTCAGCTTCTCAGAAGTGTAATTAAATATATTTAGCAAGCTCAAGTTTCAGATCACTCCTGTTGTAAGTGCATCTCACTTGCTTAAACATTAGAAAAAGTACAGCTATACCACCYCTCTTGTACCTTGCTGAAAAACTGTAATGTAATCTGTTGCAGTATTGTTAAGAAAAATCAACTTTTTGTCAGCAGCATGCTCATTAAGAAAAACACTAGCAAATGGAAAAATCAAAACAAAAAAATGAAACAAGAAAACTGCTGCTAGCCTGTGTTACTATGACAAACTTACAACTTTAATGCATGTAACTCCCAGTATGGACCATCAACAAAAAAAATGCCCTAACATAACTGCTCTTCCAGTTGCACTTTATTCCCCTTTTACAACCAAAATATAAAGATGAGGTAGTTTCCTGCAGTGTCCTTTCACTTCTTAGAAAAGCAGCATATAATCCTGAGGTTTTATGATCTGTTTAAATCAATCCATCCTTTGGTAGCACACCCGCAGGCAATACTGCCATACACAGTACTCCCTGCTGACAGTAATGTAAAGTTCCCCCCACAACAGGTCCATTTTTTAGTCAAATTTACAACCCAATCCAACTCACTCCCCGGACACAATTACTATGGAAAGGGAATGGCAGGTCAACCTGCTCGGGTAACGCCACAGTCTCAGACTGGCTGGACAGGGAATTGTACCAGGTTCTCTTTCAAATACGCCCACATAGGAACGAAGCTTCAGTCCCAGTTTTTATTTGCTTGTGGATATTAACAACTGCATTTTCTACTGCATATCAGCCTTGAACAGAGCTAACAAAGAGTAACATTTATGATAGGTCACCACCCTTAAGACATGCTCTATTTGTCCTCCAGACATTCCAAAAATAGTTGCTTGCAACATCAGGGATCAGTTAAATGGCATTAAGCATTTCTTTCCCAGCATACTTAAATAAGTAAATAAATAGCCATGCAAACATTTTAAGACTGCGAACTCTATATGTTTGTGTTATTCTTTCTGCATAGCTCAAGAGCTGTCAAAGCTCTTCTTTCACAGTATTTTTTTGCAGAGTCCTTATATTACCACAGGAGGTTCTGTTTTGCATTCCAAAACTATCACTCTGTACACAGCATATATGAGAAACTGCTCTGTACTAAATCAGCCTGCTAACTGGGTACGTGGGGGGCTGGGGAAGGAAGGAAGGAAGAGGGGAAAAAAGGGAATGCATTGGTATTCAAAACTTTGTTTTGGCCCACTTTCTGAACTTACCACTTTTTCTTTAGAGCGCAATACACCAAGCTTCCCAAATCGGACATGAAAAGGAGAACACTGGTATGTACCATCCTGTTGCCGGACCACAATGACATCAATGCATCCTGAAAGGGTTGCCTGATTAATGCCTTTGTACAGCTCCTTCACAGTAACCAGGACTTGTCCTGCAAGTTGTCCTACGTAGTTCATAGTCTGAGACTAAGGGAGAGGAAGAAAAAATAAGTAAATAAATTTAAAAAACGGAAAAAGTTTTTTAAAATCAATTTTTTAAAAACATCTAAATAGATGTGCATTGTCATTTATCAATTACTCTGATTATTGTAACAAGCTTTACACAAATGCCTTGAAGAGTCAACAGAATTTTGAGCCAATTCTTACATTACTAAGTCTCCAGAGTTACAAAACCTATTCTTAATAGTTTATTAACTTGAATCTATGATTATTTAGATTTTTAAAGTGACTTTTTAAGCATGTCATTTTTAAACTCCAAAGCCTAGATTCAAGTGATGCTTAATTACTCAGATAAGCTAAAAAGACAAATTCATTCTCTGAAGACTGCCTATTTAATACAACTGATCCTCTATTGAAAATGGAGATAACTGTACATAAAGATGCAAAAAAATCTTAAAAGTCAGGAAAAGTTTTGTAGAGTGTACTACATGTAACTCTTCTCTTATAGCTCTATATTTTAAAAATGGCTGAGTCACCTTAAAGAAATCATCAAAAGATCTAACAAGAGACAGGAGTTTGAGAATGAGCGTGGAGAAAACAAATACATAGGAAGAAAATTGGATTTCTTCCATAAGGAAAGCACACCACCAGTGAATTTATTTGCCATGAAACAAGCACTAAAACCTCTTGCAACATAAAAATCATGAGCTTGTAAAAACCTTTCTTGAAAAGCACTCCTACCAACCTTCAGAAGTTAAAACTGAGATGAACAAGACTTCCACCTGTGGTAGGTGATGCCAGATACTCAAAGTTACTGAGACTCTCCCATTAACTTTTGATTAAATAAAACTACAGTAAGTATCATCTACAGTTACAATGTATACTCTCTAAACAGCTTCATGAAGCTTGTAGGTACCTATATTTAAAACAGATGCTGAAGTACAGTTTGCTCTGCGAAAACAGTGAACCTAGCAAAACGACCTTGTCCTAAACACGCTTCTCATCCACGAGAAGCAGACGACTTACCAGCTAACAACCATTTTTCCACTGAAATTACACCTAAACAATAAACACTAAATTCCAAATACTACATTTTCGTATGTGAAAAGCAAGTCTTAACCAAGATAACACACTCATGCAATACATTAAGTGTAAAGAGTTATCTTACCCACTAACTACTTTCCACAGGTTTCACAAAGTTTCAGTCAAGAGAAAACAAATCTTTTTCAGTTTTTTATGGTTGTTCAYACTCCTGACATCAGAAAATTGAAAGAGAACAATATGTAGTCCAGGTGAAGGAATCTTACTAGATGAGAGTGGGGAGTTCAGGACAAAATACAAGGAAAGGAAGATGCACACAATAAGAAGATTATGCTATAGTCAAAGATAAACAAAGAACACATTACGATCACTTATTGAACATTCTGAATTTTTAATGACTGCAAGTCTTTCAGACTAAGAATACAATGTGAACTATGACTGCCAATATGATTTCTCAGAACATCTGAGCTTTAATAGAAAGAGGAGGGAAAACTGTGAAGGTGTTCTAATGGAAACCCAAGTGCAACCTTTTCTCATTCTGCCATCTCCCGTGTCCCACCCAAAAGACTGCTACAAGCTTGTTTCAAATATATCCAAGCAATTGCATGCCTCTGAAGTTAAGGGTATTATTTGGAAGAACAAAGAGCCACTGCAAACAAGCAAAACACACAATACTGAACATATAATGGGGCTTAAATTGTAAAAATTATATTTTGGGATAATATTTCTACAACAAAAGTCCACAGTGAATTTCTTTGTCTATTTCTAATCTATTTTTATTAGCCTCTGAACAAGGTTTAGGATTTTTCTTAATTACTCTGAACAAAACTGTATTGCACTACAAGAGTTCTTCCTCCTGATATTGCCTTCATTATCTAGGTAATTAATCAATTATTTCTCTTCTGAGCCTTCAAAGTCTTCCTTACAGTAATGCAGAGTATATTGCATTCATTTAAAAGGAAGCTACTTTTGAAGCATCTTACAGTACCAATAGAACTGTAAACATGCAGGAAATCTRAAACTACTTTCACAGACTTAAGAGCATCTATGGAAGTATTTTTCTCCATCTCAGGCTTCTCGAGCCTAACATACATTACCTAATCATATTTAGATTTTTGAAAAAAAATTCCTTCCTCTCCACAAGACTTAAAAAGGAAGATGAGGATTTTCCAATACAGATTTAAAACTTTTTTGAAATTATCCACAGAACAACTATGCTAGGTAACATGCCAGAGAATTTTCTCCCRTAACTTTTGTACAATATGGTTGATGAAGACAAAAAGAACAGACTGTCATTGAGTGACTAATGAGATTAGCAGACTGGACTCCCTATCAACATTACTGATTAATAAAATTCAGTATCATCTCTAAGTAGTTTCATGTACAACTATAAAACTGACTGCTTATTAATGAAATAATATCTCACTTTTGCTAAAAAGGGGAGGTCTCACTTCAACCTTTCCTTATCTGACCCTCTTCATGAGCTGATTTTAGTTTACCAACACAGCTGGCAGAAGTCTACCCATTTTTTTGCTGTTGTTGTTTGTTTCAGTGGGTTAGTAAATTAGATTAGCTCAGGAAGAACATGACAAACACCAGAGAGTCGAGGCACACAGCAGCACCAGAAAGCTAGAAAAAAAAGGCTGGGGCAGGGAACTGAACATCTTCCTTTTGACAAGTGAGATATTTGCTGCATCTCATGGAACTGTAACCCAAGGCAGGAAGGTAGCAATATCTCTGCTTTACTGCTGAAGCAATTAGACTTCCCCTATAATGACAATCATCTTTATTCTCAATCTCAGAAAAAATTCTCTAACACATAGTCATTATCATTCATGGCTATACCTTGGCTGCTTCCACGAGCAGTCTATGGTACTGGCTTACAAAGAAAAGTTAATTTCATGCCACCAAGGAGACTGAATTTGTTAAAAGAAATGTTTAACACAATCAGGAATAGAAGTCCTTAATAGAGTCTCCATTCCATATATTTCATTTCAGTAAATAGGACTTGAGAAGTGGACATTAGCAAGGAATTCTCTATCATTTAAGTAGCAACTGTTTAAAAGATCAGAATTTCTCAGCAACTGCTAAGAATTGAGTTCAGTTGATAAATAATCTAGTTTTCCTCACATACATGCTAACTGACCTTGTCTAACCACAGAAAATCACCAAAAAAATCCCACAAGACTGAAGCATTCACCTATTTTACATATATTCTTGCTTTCCTGTAGCAAAAGTTATCTTTTATAGAACTCAGTTACATTTCTGTAGCTCACAGCACAGCCACTTCTATGATCATACATAAACAGAATAACCTCTTATATGTGAAAAAGTTAGGAACTATTGAACCTACTGACTATTAAAAACATTTATAAGGAAAGAAGCTTTTTATGATCCAAGTCTTAATGCAAACATTGCTTTGTACATTGTAAGTTAACAAAATTGTAGATCAGAAACTAATGTATATTATTGCAYATCAGGTTGTAGTTCAACTTTAAGATAATGGTTTACTTTCTCAGATAAACATGTTATTTAAAAAGGTTCAAACAGTAGCAAGCAAATGATCAAATAGAAATAAAGTGTCACCACATACCTGAGAAACATGAAATGTTTACTTTATCTCAAATGTCAATAGAACCCCAGCTAGGAGATTTTAAAAATTTGGGGGTTGTGGGGTTTTGTTTTTGTTTTGTTTTGCTTTAAGTTTTATTGTATATTGTTGGAAAACTTGTGGTGAGCAGCACTGAACCTGACTATGGAGAGGAACAGTCTAAAATGTTATTGTGTTAATTCTTGCAAATGCAACAGAAATAGCCCGATCACAGAACACCTGGTAAGACAAAGTATTTCCTCGATAATACTTTATTTCATGCTTAGTAAACATTTGTTAAATTGTCCTGAAAGCAGAAAAAAGCAGAGAGCAGTACGCCTTCATAACCTGCTGTAAGAACCTAAACAGCATGCTAATTTCCAGCTCTGCAATTCAAGACAGAAGTCTGATGGACAAGACAAGCTAAGAAAGGGCAACGCAGCAGTATTTCACAACACTGTTTAGCTTTTAAGTTTTATTTATTTTGATATTCAGAGTATATACATTACCTGATGCAGTCAAATTCCAGAACTCTGCATAAAAGCTAAAGTTAATGTAGCTCACTACTACTTATTCTTCTAGGACAGCAAATTAAAAGGCTATCAATACCTAAAGTCTCACAACAGAAAAACACTTTTTGAGACTTTTGAGGCTCCAGAGAGATTGATTTTTGAATGTTTATGCAATACTACCTAGTTTTCAAAAATTCTTATAGCTGAATATATTAGTACTACTAAGCTAAGTGCAACTGTAACTGGAATGGGGGAAAGGATATCTTTCCTGTATCACAAAAAAGATTTTTTTCTGGCAAGAAGCCATTACATTGCAAAAGGCAGAAACTGAAACTGCTTTTTTTTCCTTTTCTTTTTTTGAGMGAGCGCTTGTAAAAGTAAATACAAAATAAGAAAAGAAAATATGTACTTTGGAAGTTCAAGAACTAAAAATAAAATTCTGGGCCTCCATCTATAAAATACTCAAATCAATTAAACTAAAATTAACCCTGCATATGTTGGTTGGCTTCCTCATGTTACAGCAATGAGGAACAGAATGGCTCTCAGAAATAATGATTAAACAGTACTACAGCTCAGATTAAGTATCTAACATGCTCTACATGATAGGTAGCCAGATTTTCAAAACTCATCACCAGGAAATGCTTACATTAGCATAACCTGAGCGGGAGGTTTTCTGGATAGGAATTATATCTATGTACCATTAACAAAGATGTTAATTTTGGCTGCTACAAAACCAACATGTTTTCTTGAACAATTTTTGTATGYTATTCAGTAATATCCATATACAAATGCAAGATAATCAAAAGTCTGTCCACAAATTTGTGTTTTCTGTGCATTTGGAGTACTGCTTTAGTAAAGCTAACCTGTGTTTTTTGTGTTCTTAAAGCCAACATCTTTATACAGGTGCACCCATATGAACATGAACACTACAAATGCCCAGTTCAACAGAAAAAGAAGAGTGCAAGTTACTCAAAGGCAAGCTATCAGATTGCTCTAGAGAGATACAGCTTTAGAGGGCATGAATTTTAACTATCACTGCAAAAAAAAGTTACTTAGATCTAGATCTTAGCTTACAAGAAAGTAGATATTTATACATCTCATTTATTTTGAGATACATTTAGAGGATTAAGAGACAGTCTAATGCCACATGATGTAAACAGTAAAGAAGTTGCATTTGTTTCAAGAGGTTAGGTAGAAAAACAAAATAAAAAACATGCATAGCCATGGTTTCCCTCAATTTATCTCATCTTGCCCATATTTGCATGTATATATATTTATGAGGCAGGAGCTTTCCTTAACCAGAGAAAACCTTTAGCAAGTGTTTTACTAGTTTCTATTTTGTACCCTGAAAGATTGGGAGGGGGGGAAATGACCATGTGGAACAGGATCACTGTAGCATCAGGTCTACTCAGCAAAACCAAGCAAAAACATCTTTGCTCCTAAGCAAAGATTGTAATTGTGGTTTAGGATTGCTCCTAGTGCTGCACAGAGCACTTATGGAACAAAAATAGGAAACAAAGTAAGTCTGTTGAATGCCTAATTAAAATCTTCCACATACTATTAAATATAGGCAGTCAATTTTTATATATTTTAACTATGCTATAGGAAATTATATAGTCATACTTAGCAATAAATCTGTCAAACTCACCAAGATTCCAGAAGGAACCCTTTCATGGGCAGCAACAACACTTCTATTGAAGTCATCTTCAAAATCATCCTTTTCTGAGAAATGCATCTCAGAAAACAGGAAACTAACTTTCCACAATACAGGTAAATGCAAAGCTTACAGTCATAACAGAATGTTGTGTCAGCATCTCTTCTCTTTCCATACAAGCAGAAGAATTAGGTAAATCTTCTGGTCTCTTAGAGAAAAATGTTTGGTATACTTTCCCATGCAGTGTTATGATTAAAAAGGAAGCACTTCTTTAAGAAAGCTCACATAGAAACTCCCTCACCAATAGGCTTTGCTTGAAATGTCACAGCCCCCTTGCGCTCTTTGAGATAAGGAATAACATGGGCAGACTTTGCCATATGTTTGCACTGATAGGTAATGATCTCGTTTTACATCAGGTCACGTGACTTTAGCTGAAGCTCCCACGAAAAGAAACAGGGATTTAGTTAATGATTCTWAAGCAAAGTCTACATTAGCTCACTCGGAGACTTTTCGCCCACTGTTGCAACTCTACCACCTGTAACAGCATTCAAAGTCCTAGTTCAGTCTGCTGCACACCTAATTCAAGAATGCCTGCTGCCAATCCATGTGCCTGCTCCCTCCACTGATCGTTTCACTGGGCTAACTAGTCACGTTTTATAGGACAAATTTGATGACATTTCAGGGTCTGGTATTTGCAGGCTATTTCCCCCCCTTTTTGAAACTACATTAGAATAGTAAAGAGACAATTGACCTGGTGTCAAGTTTATACTAAACCATACATAAACAATGCACACCAAAATAAACATTTTTTTCCTGTGGAAATTTTCCTACTTTCTTTAAACTGAATCGTTAAAGCAGTATAATTTGAGTGTGGACAATACATACAAGCTTATTGTATAACTAGCTCCATGACTGAGAATAAGAATTAATTTCTGATGTGAGAAATTTTGAAATGTCATTACTTCTCTAAATAGTATCATGGATAGGTGAAATAGCTGAGGAAGTGTAGTAGTATAAGGACACAATTCTACCCCTGAATGGGAGAGACATCCTCTGAAGACCATTAATATTCCCTCAACACAGACACATCCTCATTACCTTAGACACCTTGCATCTTCTCCCCACCCCCACGGTGTGACTCTGCTACAGAAAACTGTGGAAGACTACTGCTTCAATTACAAGCTAAAAAATAATTTAGGATCCTGCTACCATATTCACTCTGTCCTCCTCTAAGTTTTTTAAATTTATGCATTAGGCTCTGATGCAAGGACAATGAATCACATTAGTGGATGCAGCCAAATGGCTTGTAGGCTTCCAAAATAATTAATGAACTAYGCTCAAGGCCAAAACTAAATCAGTCTTGATGACAAACGCCTAAATTGAGTGTTGGGATTGCTACATCTGCAGTAACGTTGCAATAAGATGCTACCATCTCTGGGCCCTTTTCTATACACTGCGTGAGTTTGTATTTAATGTGGCTCTTCACAGGAAAAATTACTGGGTTTGTTAGCAGAGAATTATTTTCATAGGATATTAAAAATTACTAGACACACTCAATTTTCCTCTGCTTGTTCATCATTCCTTTATCATGTGTGTGCCATTAACATATGGTAAAAACCACACAGTTATGAGCAGAATGGAAGCCAGCTTTGTAAGACAGTGCTTCTTTTCAAACACTTTTGACTTGGCTTTATGTTATTTTTTGTGTGTACAATTTTCTGTTATATCTATTGTATTTCAGTATTGTTTAGTATTTCAGATTGACATTACTTTCTTCAAAGCTTCTAAAAGTGTTTTAGAAGACAGCTTTTCTAGAATACAAATAAAATTGCAGTCACTGCAGTAAGGTAAGATTTAGACAGGTAATAAGCTTTGCACATTTAGTAAGCCTCCTTGCCTTTTATTTCTCAATATTAATAAGGTAAATAAAATATAATTCCCTCTGAGTAAGTTTAAGTACTTTATTTGCTTACAATTTACACGGGAAAAAATAGCTTTAGCTCTAAAAAGCAAATACCCCAAATTTGGAAGTATTAGAAGCAGTTTTTCATGCAACCTTAATCTAGCTCTTTGGTGTGGACAGATTTTATTGTGGTTTAGAAAGCTCACATAGAAACTCACGCACGAGTTTTTTCACTACCCTCATGCAAGTTAATACTGCTGACAAAGATCAGTCAACATCCTATGGGTTTTTTTCCTCTGCTCTTTGTGGGTCTACATATCTTATCCCATTGCTCATTAGACAAAGTCCCTGATGGGAAGTATGATTCCATTTTTAAATGGTACTTTTCTATAGTAACCTGCATAATATATTTGATCGCAGTCATTTAGTTTTACAGCATCCCAGAGATGCAGTATCACTTTTTTCACCTATGCAACAGAAAACTCAGCCCACAAGATTAGCAATTAAAAATACAGGGGTTTTTGCACAGTTAAAACTTGACTTTGCAGAGTTTCCCCCCATTTTTTGCCTCTTTGCATATTCAAAACATTGCTTCCATAGGCTACATTTGTAGCTGCTAATCAGATTTACATATCCCAGATGATCATTACAAAAAAAAAAAAAAAAAGGTCTGACTGCCTGTGAAAATTACATTTAAGTTATTTGGTTGTACTGTATAAGAACTGTAGAACATGCATGGCCAGAACACAGCTACAGGACGTTTCCCCAGCTTGAATCAGTACATGTCATTCTGCTCTGGAAGGAAGGAAGCAGAAATCCTATAGACAGGAGCTTCTATCAGTACACAATCACAATTCACTCAAAGATCAGGATAAATATGCTAAGATGAATGAAGGAGACAAACCCCTCGCCAATTAACATATCCTAACAGATATGGCAAGTATGGGACAACCTTTGTTCACATCCCGTATGTCTCCTCCACCCCACTCTGCTCCAAATCATTTTACTTACTGTCAACTACAAGTAAGAGTTAAGCACCACAGTTCTCAGTCTCATACCCCGTCCTGACATTGGAAAAGGTCCTGTCTTCCCCAAGCCTCAACTCTAATTCCTAAATTCCACCACACTTCTTTATTTTCATGCACTTTTTACACTTTGTCTATTGGGTGCAAACAAAGTAGAAGAGTTCCCAACTCTCCTATAGAGATTACGAAAATCAGACTGGGAGTGAAAACACTTTCCTGTGCCCAAGTTCTTGATCCTAGCCCTGGTCTGAAGCATCTGCTTACTGAAACCGGAAATAAAGCTCTGCTCATTCCAGCTTGTGGTAAAATACATTCAATACAGCATCTCTCTTACTTTTAACTGCAAAAGTCTACCCATTCTCAATATGGACTTTTAAATCTAATTCAAAGGCTAATAATTTTGCCAAAATAAAATAGATTTAGACATGAATAACAGAAGACATACTGAATGAAGACTATCTGCTTCAGATCCTTTCTGAAAGAGACAAGAGAATTTTTGC
The DNA here is from genome assembly GCA_030449065.1 of Oceanodroma leucorhoa. Classification (NCBI taxonomy): domain Eukaryota; kingdom Metazoa; phylum Chordata; class Aves; order Procellariiformes; genus Oceanodroma; species Oceanodroma leucorhoa. The sequence continues at coordinate 2,539,667 of JASVER010000023.1, forward strand.
AAAAGAAAACAGCTAGAGTTTTTCCTCTAGTAGAGTAGAAACCTACCATCAACTTTCACTTCTTATAAAAAAATGAATACAGTTGCTAAAATTGTCCATGTAAAGGCTGAAGGTGGCTAATATATAACTTGGAATGAAATTTTCCATTTTAGCAAAGTTATGTGCAACTAAAAATCAAGTTCTGCTCAAAAATCCTGAAAAAGACTAAGAGGCAGTGTTACCTGCTTTTACCCGCAATTCCCCAAAAATAAAAATAATGAAAAAACCCTATCACAAATAATAATAGCATGGTACAAGAATCCAAGCAGTTAATAGATGTTAGAGAAACACCAGTGATACAAAAGCAATGCAATGCCCACTAAACTGGTGGTTAAAAATGAATAAAATCAAATGTCTAGTTTTCCATCTAAGATGCAAGATGGTAAATTCAATGCCTTCAAGATCTCATCAGGTGGAGTCAAGAGTCATTCAAATTAGAATATTTTTCAGTGCAGCTTAAGTATTTTTTTATCTCCAAGAAAAAAAAAAGATAGCAAGAAAGGAAATCTGCAGTTTATTTGGACTTGGCCCTTCCGTAATGTGTCAACAGTTATATCTGTATGACCTACTATGAATCATCTGATTCCGGTATTATGGCATCTTTCCTTGTATTAATTTGAGCGTTTTCTTTCTTTTTTGTTTAAGTTACCTTTTTTTCTGTTCACAAAGGAACATCAGTGAGAACAAAGAATACTTTAAGAGTCCATAAAGTGAGTTTTACTGTTAAAATGATCAGTTCAATCAAAAACTTAGGTTACATGCACACAAAAAGTTCTTATGTACGTGAAGATCTTAACTTCTTACAAGGTACTGAAAAGAAGTAACTGGCTAATCCAAGAGTGCACCCCTTTGGAGTCTGCATGGGCATATCCCATACAAGTGCCTGCCACACTTCACATTCTATTTCCAGCAGCACAGACTTTTCTATAGCCACATCATCCTTGGTTGAACTTACTTCTAGATACATACCACAGAAGCCAAAGTTTCTGAATAGAAATTCCATCTATCTCATTTTTACATGACATGAGAGAAAGCAGATGAAGCTTTTCCTGTATGTTTCTAGAAAGCACTAAGCATTTCCCTAATGAGCAATCCCTTATCTTTCTGTTTTCTCCATTTAAAAAGTTTTTTTTCCAGRCACTGATCTGCCTCAGGTGTATTTATATTTTCTTACAACCTTCCAGGATTTAAAAGCTAAAGCAAAAGAACATAGTCATGTATTTAAGCATGAAATGCATCCTGATCTACTAGTGGTGAATGATTTGGCTACCTTTAGAATGGATACATGAATGCAAGATCTGAGACTAGTACTTACCTTCAGGTTGACAAGAAAGAACAGAAATATACTTGTTCTGAGAAATACATATATGGAATACCCAAAAAGTTCTAAATATAGTGTATATAAACAAGAAACCTTTTTTTACTTGACAGACTCTCCATACTGTTGAACTGATGAACATGTACCAAAATAGAACAACATCCATAAATTTAATTTGCATATAAGATTTGGCTATTTTATTAGAAAATCGTGTAAAAATGCTAGTCTTACAGAATTCCCACACAAAATTATTCATAGCATGAGATGTTGGGAAGGAGAAAATTAGATGTAGCTGAGCAAAACAGCATATGCTTACTCATTCACCAAACACAATCTACTTGCATTACTGAGTTTTAATGAACACAGAGATCACATCTGTCTGAAGGATGTGCTTGTTCACCCCTAGCACACAACAGCATGTCTGCACCATCTATATGGGACATGACAAAACTGTAAAGCAGCCTCACAGATTTCTTGTTTGTGCTAACATGCACACTTTTCATTTGGGGAATGAACAGCTTTAAGTGACCACTAAGTAATTTTTTTTTTAGATCATTATATTTCAGTTCACATCACAAACTAAATTCTATTGTTAGTCAAGTGAGAGACAATTACTTCCATTTCTAATGGAATCTCAGCTACAATTCATTATTGGAAGCACTTCTTCAAAAGAATTTTGCAAAGAATCCTTTACACGTTTCCTATAAAAGGCCTTTCATAACCATCAATCCAGAAGAAGTACATCTCCTGAGGACACAGTTGTGCAGTCTAAAAAACACAAGTAAACCTAAAGACATGGTCTAAGACTGGCTTAGCACATGCTGGCTTCAGCCACATAGACCAACACAAAAATGTCACCTGGTACACTGGAGACTTTTGTATTATTACTTCGCATATTTACATTTCTGGTATTGAACTTGGGCACTTCAGATAAAGAAATTGGCCAGTTCCTCAGTTAAAATTCTTATCCATTCACTCAGTACACATAGCAGCAATGAGGAAGTGTCCCTTAGTTTTGGGAAAAGGGTGACTCAGGACAACTTCTGGTGGTTAATGCACGTTGTCAAATTACATTACTGCAAAGCTGAAAGAAATTGGTAACAACAAAATACTTAACTAGGAAGGGGAAGTTAGCATCCTTTACTTGCAAATTCCCTTGAAATATAAACAGAAGAAAAAATTAAATTTATATCAAAATTAAAAAAAAAAAAAAAAAATCCCCAAAAAGTGTGCTTAAGCTCCATCCTGAAACCCAAAGACAATCTGTCTTGACTTGGCATGACAGTTTCATATTAAATCAGCCTGCACGAACTAAAATGTAAGCATTAATGTTACTACATACTAGAGTGTTTCTAACAACCAAGATGAGATAGCAGCTAGGCGGAATAAAAACTCATTTCTAAGTGAAACATTCTTTGCAAAAGCAGCAACGTTTTTACTATGCTTGAAGTGGATAATTTTATTTACAATTTTAAAAAATCTCTGCTTATACCTATATAACAGTGAGATATTTACAGAGATGACATCTTTGTGTTACTATAGAACCTTAAAATGCAACTTCAATTAGATTAAAGGTTCATGAAGAAAGTATTCCTGATCAGCACTGCCAGATGCAAAAATCATTGGGATACAGYATGCTACTATGTGGTGTTCTCAGAATTTGCTCAATATGGGATGAAGACATCTAATGCATATGCTTTACACCTGAATTTGATCACAAAAATATCACCCACTGTTCTGTATAAGCCTGAAAGCTTTTTCACTGTGGATATATGTAACATGCAGCACTGAATCTCACACCAGAAGGTGTCCTTTCATCCCTTTTCAGACAGTTACATACAACATATTTGCAATTCATGATACAAACAGTGATTAAAAGTTACTTTATATACAAGCCAAAGCTATTTTACAAAAAAAAAAAAAAAGTGTTCTAATTCAGCATAGATATTCTATGATCACACACAGACCATGAAGAACTGTCTGTCTTCCTATATGCTGTGATCTTGCACTTAAGATGTAAAAGACTGGAAAAGAAGAAAATTGTGATCTGGAGCATTAACCATGTGAGCATCTTCCAGGAAGAGAAAAACAAATGCAACTAATTTCACCTCTAGCTTTGACAGAGGTTCCCAGTGTGGCTTTGAACAAAATCCTTTCAGCTTTATCTGATCTAGATTGCACACTCTCTGGGGCAGAGACCAAGTCATAAAGTATGCAATGCAAAGAAGGGCTATCTGGGCCTCAAGATACGTAAGAAGGTGTCAAATGCAGTAAGTGTAGTTTATATTTCCCCATAATTGATCATGACTTTACACTACTGGAAAGAAATGCTGCAGGTAGGGAGGAAGGACAAAAAGTTCTCTGCACTGCGAAACTGGAACATTTTACATGTATGTCTTCCAAATAAATAATAACAAAGAACTAAACTTAATTTTGTAACAAACCAAAATGTTAAGTACTAAGAATAAGACAAGTTCAAACACCACCTCTTTTACAGGCCATTAAAAAACCCAAACATTTTGATATGCTTAACTGAAAAGTTATGCTACAAGTTTAAAAATTAATCTGTAATTGCTTATGAGCGCCTTTCAGCACTGTCTAGTTACTCCTACTGTAATTAAGAATAATACCAGATAACACAGCATTTCATTCAAAGTTCCTGATATCCAGAGTTCATTTAGAAACTTGTTAACTTTAGCTTATCAGTTTAATATTCTACTATATAATAGTAATATGTTTTTACAGAGCACCTCACAGATCATTCCCCTACTTCACTCAAGTAAAGAGATCTTCCTTGATTTTTGTAGGAGACGGTGAAATTGTTTACATTCCTGTATGTTCTGAGATGCAAAGAAACTATAGCAGGGGCTAGGAGAGAAGGCACAACTGATGTCCCTGGCTGGAGCTAGTTACCTGGTATGCATACAAACAATGGTTAGGTATCTATTGAATGACTGACATGCCCATACTTTCAGTAACACAAAGTGAAGGCATATCGTGCCTTAAGATTTTTCATTCTGACTAATGAATATCTGTACATTTCTAAAATGTATGTAACACTACACTTTTTTTCCCTCTTCCAATATATTTTGCAAACGTTAAGAGCTCAGTATTCAAAATTGTCCTGAGAAATGCTATTATAAAGTACAAAAAAAAAACAAACCAAAAAAACCCCAAACAACTGAGTTCTGTAGGTTTGTCTATCATCTTCTCCTCTGACGGTATCCCAAATAATACCATATACCGTAGGATACGGCTAACAAATTATTTCTCGTAACAACAAGGGAATTTTGTTTGGGGAAAAAAAGTAAAAAGCAGACGACGTGTACATACAAAGTRCAGCCAAAACACAGGTATATTTATGACATTTTGTTGGATGGAAATTCACACGTTTAAACAGCATATTGTCTTGCTCTATTAAAAGTCATTGATGTCTGCTACATGTACTCAGTAACCAGTTAACGAGAGGAAAAATGCAGTTCACACAAATTAATTTAGACGTGAATTTGGCAAAACCTCAAATACATACACAAAAAATGCAGACAGTGTACTTCCAGTGATTAACACTTCATACTCCCTACACCAGCAGGGATAAACAGAAAACACAAAGAAGCAGTGTCCCGCGGGTACGCAAGTTAACAGCCCGAGTTTAAGAAATGCATATCCATAAAACGGAAGGAGCTCGGGCAGGAAGGCACGTATCGCGACTTTTAACATTTAAGAGTCGCACCGCCAAGCAGAGCCAGTAAAACCGACGCTTCAGAACGGTACGCCGCCCCCACGGCACCGCAAGGCTGGAAGGCAGCTCCAGGGGTCACGCAGCGCTGGCCAGCAGGGCAGGCGGAGTCGCAGCCCCCCCCCCCTATCCAGCACACCTGGCAGCCAGGGGAGGGGAGGGGATGTTTCCCCTTCACCCACCCCACCCCCGCACACCGGGACAACCCAGCTGCCGCCGGCGTGAGCTGCGGGGAACCCAGAGCAGCGGATGGGAGCGCAAGCACCGCCGGCCGGCTGGCATGCCAGCCGGCCCCGCTTCCCAACGACGGTTACCGGGGAGGAGCTCAACGGCCGCTGCTCGGAGCCCTCTTCGGGGAGGGCAGCGAGGCCGGGCCGGCAGCCGGGGCAGGCCCTCCGCCACCCACCTTCCTCCGCAGCCGTCCGGGCTCGCTCGGCGCCCCCCTCCTTCTCCCTCACCCACAGGCACATACCCCGCTCCCGGGCGCGCCCCCTCCCCAAGCCGATTTGGCGGCAGCGGCCCCTTCTCGCTTACCTCGAGCGAGGCCCGGCGGGGCCGGCCGAGGAGGGGCGGATGGATGAAGGGAGGGGAACAGCCAGGGAGGGGGCAGCGGAGTGCAGGGAAAGCCGCGCTCGCCTGGATGCGAACTGCGCCAAGCGGCGGCCGTTGGTGCAGCGCGCGCCCGTCCGCGCGCGCGCGCTGGCGGCGGGTTGCGGGGGCGCGCCGCCGCGGCGCGGGCGAGTGGGCGGGCGAGCGCGCGCGCCACCTCAGCGGCGCGGTCCCGCCTCGCCCCGGGCGCCACGTGACCTTGGGGCGACGCGGGGGGTGGAGGGGGAAGAACGCCCGTGGCCCGCGCGCGTGCGCGAGGCGGTTGGGCGGGAGCGGGCGGCCGCGTAGGCGCGGCCGTACTCTGTGCCCTGCCGGGCGTGGGGCAGCAGGGACGGGAGCGCGGCCGATCCCGCGTAACTTGCGCCGTGTGAGGCAGGAGGCGGCTGCCGGCGTTTTAACCGGCGCCAGCGAAGGGGGAGAGAGGAGCAGAGGCTGTGGCGACGGCGGCCTTGCTGAGGCAGCCACCCGCGGCGGGGTGCGGGCGGCGTCCCCAAGGCCGGCCTTCCTCGCCCGTCTTCCTCCTCTCCTTTCCCGGCGCCGCAGAGCCGCACAGCCGGCGAGAGGCTGTGGCCCGGCCCCGTATCGCTGTTGCAAGCGCCGAGCGGTCATGGCTTGGGTGACGCATCCCGGCTGCCTACCGCGGTGACTTGGTTCCCGCCCGTTTCCTCAGGCGCGGGGCTGAGGTGACGGGCAGCGAAGTGCGCTCTGCAGCTATTTATAGCCGTAGTCTGAGCTGTCTCTCAGAATTAACACCTCGTGGCAGGGATGTTTCAAAAGAGACTCCGCGTTCGGGGTGTTTGCCGCTTGATACATCTGTCACTGCATTCTTCTTTTGAAAGTTACCAGTCTACCCAGAGGAGACTGGAAAATATTTATTTTTTTTTTTWAATGAAAATGTAGAATTGCAAAATCAAAACGTGTCCAGCAGGCCAGGTATGTATTTCAGGTGAGCAGCTTCACTGCCCACTGCTTTTGTGATTCTCAACACTGCTTACTGMAGTTGGCTTGATTATGTCTTATTACTTACTTGAGTCACACTGTTGCCCAGAGGCCCCAGATGATATTGAGACATAATACGTACTAAAACAGGATAATATTCTCACCTCAAACAACTTGCAGTGTAAAAAAGGGAAAAGAGAAGTCGCATAACTGGAAATACAGTTTAGGTTTCAYGAATGTAAATTGTTTTATCACTATCCATGTTACTTCTTTATTTTACTGTATTTTTATTTGTCTACCAATTACTTTTTCATCTGCCAATCTGTTGAAAAGAGTTTTGTTACAAGCTGGCTTTGCCCCACTTGCTGTTAGAGCCATTTTGGGCTCTCACATAGGTTTTATGTGATTGTCACATAAGAAATCAGGCTAGTTAACGTTATTCAATGCAACTGACAAAAAGACATGTTAGCATGCAAAGTAGTGGATAGACACAGTTACTGTGATAGTCCATGTATCTCTAAAAAGGTCCTTGACAATCTTTTGTACCAGTCCTACAAAGAGATAAGATCTGTTTATTCATCTGTTCCTCCTGGGAGAAGCTGCCTAAAAGACTATAGTCAGTGAGTTTGCTTATTTGCAAATAATATGTCTAAATCCCTTTGAGCATGGAACTAAAAAATCTATCCCTGCATAACCTGCAGGCTGGATTTTTAAAGAAAACGGTTCATGGAAGAAGACACAAACATAGAATTACATGGACAGAGTGACTATATCATACATATGTAAAAAGAAAGAAAGGTCAGTGTCCTGGCTATGCTCCCTCGCAGCTTCTTCTGCACCTGGCAGAGCATGGGAAGCTGAAAAGTCCTTGACTAGTGAACTACTTAGCAACAACTAAAAACATCAGTTATCAACATTCTTCTCATACTAAATACAAAACACAGCACTAGGAAGAAGTTTAACTCTATCCCAGACGAAACCAGGACAGTCACCTTTCACGCCTGCCCGTTTTGATGATATTATTGTCGTGTGAGAAATWCTGAGTCAATTTTGGAACACTTTCCAGGACTCAGGATACATGGATGCAACACAGACTAATGGAGCAGTTTTCCACCCTTCAGTGCAACCATGTTTCAGCTGCAGCAGTTTTCTGAAGAGGCCTCCCATTTGAATATAATGTCATAATAATAATTACCTAGCCACGTTAGCATAAGATCTGTTGCAAATACGCAGTCTGCGCTTCAGCTAATAGATCATTTCCTTGTTTTACCAAGTTCCTTGTTTGGCATCTTAGTTGCTTAGCTTGTGAGAGTAACCACATCAGCGGTTGCTGTAACAGAATATTTTTATTTGYGTTCCCGTGATCTTATCTTTGCTGGTCATAACAGCAAGTGGTTTTTTAGTTGAGGGGATTCTCCTTTCCAACACCAGACGGCCCTTTTCACAGGGAGATAAGAGGTAGGGGGTAAATCTATCATATGTCCTCAAATACCAATTTTAAGCTAGATCCTATTATAAAATTAAGCCTAATCCAAAAACAGGCTAGCTTCTTAGGTGGCAGAAAAATCTGTACTTCAAAAGGAGTACTTTTCTATTTCAGACCTGCAATAGTTGCTTCTGATTAAAGAGCGTTTGTTTGAGAACAACGTTTTCCCTTTAGGTAACCATTTCCATTCCAAAATTATCATCTCCAGACAATCAGAAGGCTACAGAAGTAGACAGTCCTTTTGTATTCTCTACTCTTTTGCACTTACACATAGATTACAATCAAGCTGTAAAAATGACTTGCATTTTCCACAGCTGTATCCAGAGAGATTTGTTTCCATTCTGATTGCATGGATTTACACACCGTAGTGGTGTAGATAGGATCTCTCTACATCTATGCATGATTTGCGGTCCTTGTTGAACCATATCTCACTGGTAGTTAAACCAGAGCCTCCAGGCCACAGGAAACCTGCCACCTCATTTACGTTCATTTTGCCTTTTCACCACAAATGTCACTGTTATTTTCACCATCAGGGACAGGGGAGGGCGTGGTGAGAAGAACTGCTTACATTATTATTTTTTTTTGGTGGAGGGGAGATAATTTGTAAGCGTGTTACCTAGTGCCATACGTAAATCAGTGGGTCTCCAGATCATGTCTAGCAGCAATAGTGTGTGAGAGAGGTAGCCTGCTTAGGGTAGGGAGGAAAGGATGAAGGGTCTCCAGCAGCTTAGGATACAGAGTGCCAGGAGTAAATCACAGATCAGGGGGGATATAGGGTGCTAGACATGACTTTGATGACATCTCGGAAAATTTGTGGTTCTGCAGATGATAGAGAGCTGTAGGTGTAGGTATGTAGCACCAACCCCCAGCTTGCATTGGTCCCTGAGTGCTCAACATGTTGCTGACATTTGTAGATGAAAGAAAAAACAGCCTTTTGCTTACTTGTTACAGCAGTTTAAAAAAAAAAAATCTTTGGCCACATAAGGCAAAAAAAAGCTAACATTAGTGATGAGATATTGTTAGGTTGTTTTGCCTGTTTGTATGCATACAACACCCAGAAATCATTGTCTGGAGCAGTCATTTACTCCATACCCACCATCACCCCTGCTCGTATTACAGCAGTCAGAATATCCTTAAACTTTTTTTTTTTAATTGTTGCATAGACTCTATGTGTTATATCTTACCCCTAGTAAATCTGAGATACTCCTTATCTCTGCATCTTAGTCACGACTAGCACATGGCCTCTCGGGAGTGTTTCAATAACTTCTCTGAGATCAGAATAACATTAGGACAGGATGTAACTAGTTTAGTTTACCTTTTTAATCCCATTTAACATTTGGAAAAAAAAATGAGGAAAGTTAATAGCAAGGATTCAGGGCTGTAAGGAACTGTACCCTGAACCACCAAACCCCTTAAGCACACCAACAGTCCCACTGTAGTTGATGGACTTGTTTGTAGGTTTAGAGTATTTGGTTAAGTCAGCACACTCAGATCAAGTCTAATGTGAGCAATATTTCTCCATTCTTTGTCAATCATTAGCAGGTGTTTCACAAACCATTTTCTGATAATAGGTATGATAGGGTTTCAGGCCTCCTGTTAAGAGGTTCCTTATCCTTGCCAAAATCACAGCCTAATTAAGTAGGAAGTTTTATTCTGCTCCTGTTAGTGTGAGTGATCAAACAGTAAATGGAAATGACTGTATCAAATAGGATGGATGGTAGAAGATGCAAGGTGGGGAAAGAGGGAAGGGAAGGTGTTGCATTTGAAAATGTGCAGAAGGAGAAAGATTACAGGAAAGACATCTTGCCTAATGCAATGGGAAATGAGACAAGGGGAAAAGTCAGCAGAAGATTGCAGCCAAATCTGGTGCCTTCCTTCCTCTCCTTGCTGTCGGTCTCATCCCCTCACTGTCTCTCTCACAGTACCTTCTCACAGTTCCACTGCTTGTGGAATGAAGCAGTTTTCTCTAACGTTTTCCTCTTTACAGCTTTTGTTGCTCTTTTCCCTGGCCAACATTTTGCTTCAGTTCTTAAAACTTACTGTCCTTTTAGCAAGACAAAAAAACTGGTGTGGAAAGATTTGTTTCAGATGTCTGTCTGGTCACTGTAAGTGCAGCTTAAATGGAATATTGTTCATGCATTCACCTTACAGTTATTGTTCAAGGATACAGAGCAGAAGTCCACCCTATGCTGGTTTAAGGATGATCTCACTTTGCAACTAGCTGCTTCAAAGGTTATGGCTTTATGTATTACCAAATTATGGTTCGTCAGTCTCAGACCACAGACAGATCTTCCTCAATAATTGGCTAACAAATCCAGAACTAATTCTCAGAAGAACTCAAGGACACCTGGGATCACAATGCCTTTACTACAGTGGAACGCAAAGCCTATTTTTCACATCTTCTTTCATCTTCAAAAATGACCCTTTGTAATTTTGGAAGGTGATTAGATAATATAGCTTAATGCAACACTTTCCCCCACTGTTAAATACAGTTGTTATAACACAAGGATATGAATTCATAATAGAGTTACAAATTTGAATATAAAGAGTAATGCATGCTGGAATGGAATATGTAGGTGAGAAAGAAGATATTATCCAGAAGTGGCACTTCAGATAAACATTGCAACCAGTGCCTGATTTTAAATGTAGTCAAATGGTTCTGTGTGTTTGATAGGAGATTCTGTTGCTTCAGAAATAATTTGCATTCTATCATTATGTAATGGACAGAGACTGAAACAATTTTTCATAGCTATCATGGAGAATAGAATATAAATTATACCTTTAGATTGCAAGAAAAAAATTATTCAACCATAGTAACACAATAAACTTTAATATACTCAACAATTCTGTTAATATTAATTTTGAACATTTTGTTATACATTTGTGAACAACTACAACTTAAATAATCAAAATTTTAAAAAATTAAGGTTTTTTTAATCTTTGATATGTTTATTTGTGTATTTCGTTTACCGTGCATAACAACACTATGCTTCTGGATAGCATATAGTTTCCAATAGAACAATACTGATGTGACTGCATTTCTGGCTTTTTGAAGAACCATCCAAATTTAACAAAAAAACCCCCAAATCCTAGTGCATTTTAGTTTAAATTTTTAAAAGTGTTTCCARAAGGTTTTAACTGAAATGTCAAGAACATACTGATTTTTCTTTCAGCAAAAAGCTAAGACCTGATTCTGCTACAAAGACACAAAAGAGAGATCTGCCATTGGCTTCATGGTGAGCAAAATCTGCGTTTGAGTTTTGGGACATTCTTAGAACATTCTTCTGAGATCCAGCTTGTTTTCTATTAAAACTAATGAAAAGACCCCTATGGCATTTTGCAGGAATTGGATCAGGCTCTCAGTGGTACAATCTGTTCTATATATAACTTACTGCTGTTGACGTTTGTGGGAGATAGATTCCCAACCTGAAGGAGCTCTAAGAAGTGATGGATTTTTAGAGAGGTAAGGCAGGTTGAAATAATTGCCCTGGCAAAGAGCAGTTAAGAGTTGCGTGAAACAACCTGCAGCTTTGTCACGTTTTGAAAGGCCAGACTCTGTAACTCCCTGGCAGAGTGATCTAATCGCACATGATTTTCTGTAACAGTTGCCTGGGAACCTACATGCATTAAGGTTCTCATTTAAAAAGTCTCCTACCATGGAAATGCTCCTTACTGCATTTCTCTATGGGACCTACACTTAACGTTGTTCACTGCTGGGCTACTCCAGTTTTCTACTAATTTGAACTATAATACATAGATATAGAACAAGATGTAATGTAGAACTGAATCAAGCTCTATGTGTCAAACAGTACCTAAGTCTAGTAGGATGATTTTAGTTGTAGTTCAGTCTGTATTTTACGTTTCTGCCACCACTTTTTTTGTGTAGCAGTCAATATTTTGATTTGCATAATTTTTTTCTCTATTGCATCCAACATCTTTCTGTCAGTCAGAATGCACCATCCAAATTATTTAAATCCTTTAACTTGTTTACAGAAATGTTATTACTCTAATTGCCTCCTTATAAGCTCTCTAACTGGTATTTCATCCAGCAGGAATCTTTCTGTTGGTTTTAAAAAGAGTTGAATTGAACCCTGTTGGAATTCTGCTGGAAGGAAATGGATTTCTTTCCATCAGAAGTATCAGTGTCTCAGGTGTTACGCATTTACATGCTGTTAAGAGTCTTTGTTTTCTCATGCTAACAATTCTATAAGGATCAGTTTCTAATCAGAAACTGATATTTCTTGTGTTTTCAGTATTTCCGCATTTGTCATAGATCTAACACCTTAGAAATATCAGCAGAATCCAGTAATCTTTCTTCAATAATCCATCTGGAAAAAGCCAATATAATATGATTAAGCCTTCTAAGAGTTGAAATCAATAAAAATATTTTTCTAGTAATTAAAATATCTTATTTTTATTTCTTGTATTTTATAATTTCTGGTCACTTAAAAGTTGAACTTAGCTTGCATATTAACAAAATAAATTCTGACTTTTGTTTTTATTGGTTTGTTTTTCATCTTGAACTCTGCTTCTTCCAAGGTATCTAAGCATCTACAAACAAGTCATATTTTCTTATACCCTCAGTACATAAATACGTGAAAGAACACAGTAATGAATGTGAATGAGCACAGTAATGTTCAGTGGCTCTGATCCTAGTGAGGAGGAGAAGGGAAAGTGTTGGGCTGAGTCACAGAGGGGAAGGAGGACAGTGAATTTAGCAGGTCTTGGAAGCAGAGATATGATTGCTGTAGCAAAAAGGGTGGAGAGAAATGAGCATGTGGGGCAGTTGATACTTTATGGGTTAATGCATAGTACCTCACCAAGGCCAGGAGGGAATTAATGAAGTGGAGAGGTCTGAAAAGCAGTCATGTGAGTCTCAGTGATAAGAAATGACCAGATGTCATCCTGATCCACCTGATGAAACAGGTAGGCATGAAAGAAACTTGGATCAAAAGAAAACCTACTGCATCCATAGGGGATGGTTGTGTTTCTGGAGATCTTCTCCTGTGGCCAAATTGGTCATGGTGAACAGTACAGCCCACATGGCATTAAGAGGACTCTATGTATGGTTTCCTTGAGAAAGTAAGCGGGGTCTGCCTCAAGCTGTTATGGCCTACAAATATCAATTAACAGAGCCACATAACTGTTATCAACATGCTTTTACAGAGTAGTGAATATGTCAGTTCTGGACAGGATTTGCTCTAATAACCTCTGCTTATGCACATTTTTTAATAATTAAAATCACCTTGTCAATACATGGATCATTAGTAAGATACTTAGAAATGACTACAATGCAACTGATATGATACTGAGACATAAGTGCCCATCTACTATGCATTTCAAGTTATGAAGTATTACAAATGTTACTAAAAAACACTAATAAACTTTTGTGTTAAAATATCATGGCTAGTCTACCACCCGTGAAATCTCAGCTTGAACTTATTATCCAGATCATAACAAGATCACGTTCTTCATTCACGAACAGCAGGGTTTACTCAAGGCTTTTTTCCCAGTGGTTTCTTTCCCTGCCTATCCAAGTTTTCTGTGGGCTGAGGAACCATTTCTGCTACTGCTGCCTTTTCATCAGTCGTCTTTGCTGATTGCTGGTTGCTTTTTGTATCCTTTTCTGTTTCCACAGGGGGGATTTCATTTGGATCAGGTGTCTCTTCTGTAGCAATAATTTCTTCTGCATGTGGCTTAATAAAATCTGATTTAGGAGAAGTAATAAAATTTCCCTTATGTTTACTATGCTTAGCAACACAGAGGTATGTAGAGTAAGATTTTGCTTTCACATTGGTTACGACCTTATCATGTTCTTTTCCCATATGAAGAGATTCAGGATCACAGATAACGTTACTACTTTTTACAGAGCTAAAAGCAAGCTCAAGTCTTTATGGTCTCTAATTAAAAAGATTAAGGGGTGGAACCTGCAAAACATTTACAGATGTAAATAATTGTTTCTCACATAAGTCATCTCATTTACAGGACTGCTCAGAAATGTCTAGGTTACCCATACCAGTAAAGCAAGAGAGGAAAAAAATGCAGTTAAATATTTGTTCTGGCCTTAGGAGCAGAAAGGGGAGGGGCATAAGAGTATAAAATGTTCTGTCAGCAGTGATATAACATGTATACACCCTGTATACAAAGAAAAAATACTTAGGCAAAAATATGTAAAACAGATGGTCTGATAATGTTGGAATTTAAGCCTTATTTGGAGCTAAAATGCTCTACATGACGGAGTTGTAATTGTGAAGAATAAATCCATGTCCAATAGCAATTATATAGTAAGAGTCTAAAAGAACACTAAAAATCTGTAATATACAAGAATGCTGAATCACCAGAGAGCTTTTCATTTTCCACCCTTTCTCTAAATTGGACAAAAAAAGGTCACTTATAATTCTAATTTTACCATTCCATATGGACATAAAACTAAGAGAGAATAATTGATTTATCTCAAATAGTGGCTATATACAATCAGGGTTTTCTAAAACACTTTGGCATTTAGGGTCCCTTAATTAGCAAGGCTTTTTTTTTTGTTAAGTGTCAAACGTCTAGCTGCTGAAATGAGTCTCACTTTGGAAAATAACACCATCTGTATATATATACATGCTTAGGAGGTCTTTCTTCTGCATTCAGAAATTTGGAAGTATTTATTACGGCTTAAAAAACTTTCATCAGCCAGGTGAGCCAAGGTGAGAACTTGCAATCCAGTGGAAAGGTGATTTAAAAGTGTTGATTTAAATCTCTTTCACTGAGGTTTAACCTGGCAATTCATACTTTGTATTTGTTGTTGATTAAGAGTGTACATACTGTAAACTTGATTGTTTGGGACCTGTGAAATACTGATTGGCACAGCCTATTAACTGCATAAACTGTAACAATTTTTTCATTGGAGTGGAGGACCATGAAGGTGAAAGTGCTCTTACCTTTCTTTTCCCCTTCCTTCCGTTTGCTTGCTGTCATTGTTTTTTTCTTTTTAGATACATTTATATTATTTTGATTGTGTCCTTGGACTGTGTCAGTCTGTCCTGACACAGAAATCACAATCACCTGAAGCAAAGCAAGAACAAAAAGTGCACAAGCGAGAAATGTAGATGCATCACAAATTCTGTTTGAAACCACCATAACTGAGTCCCTGGCAGCAGTATGTTTAGAACATTCAGGGACACATAACATCTGAAGCAAAGAGAAGTGGAATCCAGCCTGTTATCTGTGAGATGGCCCASTTTTGTATTCCCTCGCAGTTCTGCCAAAAGGAGGGAGGCAGGAGGACAGATTTTTGAAGATAAAGTAGTAGAAATAAACTGCTGCCAAAATGCAATCATTATTAAAAATATGCTAATGCTAAGTAATAAACATCAGTTATCAGGTATTGTGAAGAGCAAGTCGTATTCTTGTTTGCACTGTGGAGGATGGAGAGAGATGTGACACCGTTGCTTTTAAGCTGTATGTCCTGGGACCAAGATGGAGTGACCTGCTTATYATCCTTAAATTGGCTTCATGTCATACTAAGCAAAATTATCAAATAATTTGACATTGGTTCTTTAAACTCGCAAAGCTTGCTGTATCTCAAATTACAGGTATTCTCATGATTATATTTTGAAATTTAAAAAATAAGCTGTTTTACTTTGATACGCAGCTGTTGTGACTAAATAGTCTGAACTTTTTTTATAACAGATAGTGATTCATTAGTGTACACAATTACACGCTTAAACCTTGAAATTGCCATAATGTCATCAGGTTTGATACTTGAGTTTTAACTATTTTAGGAGATAAGGCTATGTGAACACATACACTGTTTATGTGAAATGCTGAAAACACATTAGTTTTACATAATTTCATGTTAAAAATCCCAGTGATGTGAAATCTATTCTGGAAGAAAAAAGATTTATACCAGATAAACTTAACATGTTCCTTGAAACTGGCGGTACTGTTCATGTGTAAAGTTAAGCACATGCTAACATGTTTTGGTAGGTCATAAATCTGATCTAAATCTGGATATTTTTTTTAATGRTTAAGGTCATAATCATTAGCTCTTTATAGAAACTGATAAAAAAACCTATTAAAAAATTGCAAAAATCACCACTTTCACCATTGATAACGGTGTTGAATCTATTGTTACCTGAGCCATTAAGAATTCCCTCATGCTTCCGCTTCGCCTTCAACGTTAGCTGGTGGTAACCTCAGATGGCAAGGGTTTAAGTGAGCGTTAACTGTACAGCACTTACTAGTGCCAATACTGCAGCAAAATGAGTGCCTGGGAAACAGCACTATTTCTGCAGTCAGCTAAAAATGACAAGAGAAAGTATGTGAAAGGTGCACACAGGTCATGCTTATAGTGAACATATACATTAGTTCTTTAGATTTTGATGTGAAGAATTGTGCTGTTKTGAGACTAGTAATGAAAAGAGTTATCAATATGGCACATTGCTTTCCTAATTAGAAATTGGGATGATAACTGTTCTGATCATATGTATACATGAGAGATATATATTGTATCACATGTATATATCATATATGTATCCAGCAGGATGGACATATATGTACATTCTGTTGCTCTTCCTCAGCTAATACTAATCAGTGTCATTGCTGTAAAATAGCTGACATGGAGTTTTTAATCTATATTAGTGTGTTCAAAGATCTGGACAAATGTTTTTTGTCTGAAACATTTTTATCTGAAAAAAAAAAGCACATTTTTTTCTATGTTCCAGTGAAAATTCTTTTTGTAGCTTTAAAAGATCTTGACAAAATACGTTATTTCTGATCTCCAGTGTTAAGCTTGGATGAAATTAACTGAGGTCTCAGTCTAACAAAATACTTACCTAACACCCTTAATTCAAAATTCATGAGCAAGTCCATTGAATCACATGAGACCACTCCTGTGCCTGAATTTGCAAAAATACCTTGTTGAGTTGAGATGTGAAGTAGTGATTGATGGTCTGGACAGAAAGGTGTGAAAAGATGCCATTGTGGGTTTTGTCCTGAAGATTAACAGATATCTAAAGGAAAGCTAAGAGGTGATTACAGTGGTGAAAGCACTAAGACACTAAGATGCTGTGCACAACTACCAGAGCGTGACTAGTAAAACAAGACACAGTGAAACAAGCTTGTGGTGGAAGGAAAGAAGTGAATTCCGTTTATTTGTGAACATARAGGAGAGTTCATACATTTTTGCAGACACACACACACATTAGTATTCTGGCCTCCTAAGCCTAGTTTTCATTTACGTTACAGTACTTTTACCCCAATTGGGCAGATTAAACAATATTTATGGATGTAAATGACACCCATATTAAGGCCTCTATAAATTAACACAGCAATACAAAGGGGCCTTAAAGTAGACAAAAACCAGCACTAATTTCTCCATGATTTAATTTTCTAACACATTCCATCTATGCTACTTTACCAAAGTTGGAACAAATCTAAACTGCTCAAAAATGACTCGATCATTTTTTATCTTTCCATCTACCTCATCAGTTGCCCCCACTGAAACAATTCTTCACCCTTTCCATTTTTGTTGTACGGTCAAATGCTCCAGGGAGAGAGGGTCAAATGGCGGACCTGTGTTTGCAGCCAGCATGCGTTTGGCCTGGCTGAAGATGCTACAACTAGGTTCTGTGAAGTTAGCAGTAAGAACATATTTAGGAAAGGCTCTGTTTTTCCTGGCACAATTAAGTGTATTAGAAGTATTAGAAGCAAAAGTGAAGTGAATGGAAAAATCCAAGGCTGCCTGCTAAAGCATTACACACACAGATTATGTCAGCCTATGATCCAAAATCTCCCCCATATTTGTGTTTCCTAGTCTTAAATTCAAGCTTTCGTTTTCTTATCTTCTTTCTTTTGCTCAGACTGTCTCTCTTCCTCAGGTATGAACACACTTACAGTGACATCGCTGGTCTCTGTGCCATACTTGTTCTTCACCACAATGCTGTATTTCCCAGAGTCGAGTGTGGACACAGTAGAAATAGTAAAGCTGACGTTTTTTCCAGATTCAAATTTCAGGATGCAATTAGCATCTGATACAAATGATTTTTCATTCTTCAGCCAGGAGACCTCTGGGGTAGGATCTCCCCAGACAGTGCAAGAAAGATTAAGTGCCTATAGAAAAAGTACAAAAGGATTATAAGTAAGAGTCAGTAAATATTTGCTGTGTTTTTTGATGCCTGACTCTCCAAATGTTCCGCTCCCCATTTAGCTTCCTGCTTTTAGTAAATGGATGCATATCACCATCAGTGATCAATATTTTTTGTCAGTCTTCTGTATCATAAAGGAAAAGAAGGAACGCGGTTAGTTCAAAAACTCCATTAAAACCTTTCAATATTTTATGGACCTTCTTCTCTACTCTCATAATCTTTAGTAGAGCTTTCTCCATGCATATTGTTTAATATAAAATTAGGTATTATCTACATTTGTATGTTAGACCTGAAATGAGAATTTGAGGAACCGTCAGATGGGTTTGTTCACATTAAGCTCACTATGTAGTTACCACAGAAGTGAAGAAAGTGTGCCTGCCTTTTTAAAAAACTAAGAACAAAGTGTCCCTGGAATATTTTTTTTACTTTAGGATCTTTTTAAACTATGCCCTGACAACTCTTCCAACAGACTTGAATTGTTTTATGCACTCCTATAAAACTATTTTTAACTGAAATCAGTACAGGCTTTACCCTTTCTTTGGTGTTTGTGTAAGTATTTCCCTTTGATGTYAGTAATGTTCCTAAGGGCTGAATTCAGTGCCATCAGACTGAAGGAAG
Source organism: Oceanodroma leucorhoa (assembly GCA_030449065.1). Taxonomy (NCBI): domain Eukaryota; kingdom Metazoa; phylum Chordata; class Aves; order Procellariiformes; genus Oceanodroma; species Oceanodroma leucorhoa. Next base: position 2,558,545 of record JASVER010000023.1, read on the forward strand.
TCTCTTTATTGTCAGAGAGTCAGTTGTTGGGGAGATCCCTGGCATTGGATACTTTCTGTAGGCTGGCGAGTCTATTGGGCACACAATGTCCAGGTCCCTTTTTTGGTTGTCAGCTGAGAAATTCATGTTTGGGAGATACTGATACATATAAACGATCCCCTCCTCCGGTCACAGTGCCATGGGAATCTTCTCAAAAGAATTTGCAAAAATGAACATTACATAGAGAGTCAAATGTGAAAAATGTTCATATGAAACTTCAGTGGTACATAGGCCTTTCTCTGGACCTTTATTTAGGAAGGAATCCATTTATGTCTAACTATTAAAGAGTACATTGGTCTGAACTTAAAAAGTTATTCAAAGTAGATATTTTTTTTTAATGGAAATTGAAGAATTTTTACTGCAGAGAAAATGGTCTTCAGTGGTTCCTTAGGAATGGACCAAGTGATACATAAGGAATAGACAAGGTTCCACTGGAATCAAGTTTCTCTTACATTTTTTTAAAGGTTCTTGATAAAAATACATCAAAAATAGAGACAACTGAAGAGCACTCATTGTTGGCCCTATAGGGTGTCATGATAAAAATCTACTGTGAGAAATCTATTTAACAGGCTACCTTCCCTTCACCTCTCTGCTTCTTATCTGGTAGTGTGATGGTGGAAGATAGGACAGAATAGAGACATCCAGAAGGCTGCTGAAATGAGCAGATTGAAGAAATGGATACCTCTATACAAATGAAAGGATTTTGTACCTCTGACAACAAAATAAAAATCAAATAAATCCTGCATCACCTAAGGACCAGAATGAGAACAAAAGGGAGGGGGAAGTCTTTCCTCCATCAACAATACATAATTCTTGGTACCGAAGGAAAGGCAGATCCCAAGTGAGAGGTGGTTATGGCATGGTGGAGATGGCCTCTATCTGATTTCCTGCAGCACCTACAGCTGGTGACCATGTGGGGCTGTTGACTGCCTTCTCTTGTAGCCCACTGGTGTGAATGTGAATGTGGTTTTGATTGCCATATCAGTCCTTCTTTTTGAAAAACACGGGGAAAACAAGAGGTTTTAAATTTCCCCCTCTTCCTTATCACTCTCAATACAAACACGCCCTTAGCCTCAGCCTTGGCCAGGCATTGCATATGGGTCCCTCCCAGTGCTCGGTATTTCTTTATTGTCCTCTGATTCTCTAGCAAGCAAGAGGTCACCATCGAGTGGCCCCAGCTGCCACTCCAAGATGCTAATGAGCTGATGTCCTTGTCCAGACAGCTCTACTAGTGGCATCATTCAAACCTTGTGTGTTTGAAGTGGTATCAATACACCTTAATTCAAAGAGATTCAAGCAGCAGTGATGACTCTCTTCTTCTTCTAAATCATTCAATAAAATAGCTGCATTTTACTTAACCTTGCATCACTAGCTCCTGTTTTACATCAGTGCTCCTCTTGATGTTCCCAATTCTTATTATTTATTTTCCAGCTTCTAATGTGCAGAGATAGATCTTACATTTCACTATGTAGATGGTGAGATCTTTGGTTGTCTGGAAGGCAATTCCATAATCATGGAGCCTTAGCCAAGGAGAAGTGATTGCCCAGTGTGACTGCACTGATTTGTTTCAGATTTTATGTTCTTTGGGCAGGAGATTGTCTTTGCTCATGCAGATCTTCATTACTCACTGAAACCCCTGATTATAATGCGGTATTCAACCTGAAATCCTTATCCTGGTAAAAAAAGTGTCTCCTGTACTCCCTGGGGGGAAGAGGCACCTTCCCCCTTCAAGATAATCCCCCTTTTCCAATAGTTGTCTGGCTCTGATGATTTTCCAGGGCAGGGGCCTGGGGAAAAGGACTGTAAACCTGTCCAGATGTTGTGGTGAGTGAATGAAATCTATCAGGAAATCTGATCTATCTGAAAAACACTGGGTGAGTAAACCCCATCTCTTTGAGCTGGATCTCAATATTTCAGAGCTCCACACAGAAGTTCCCATAGCAAGTCTAGACCTGGGGCACTGAGGCATGTGCACTTGGAGCAACCAGCAGCTGCAAGTCCAGACCCTTTGTGTCCCCCACTGCCTTTTCTGCCTTTCACTGCAGATTATCATGAGTAGGGTAGTACAGGTGGCAGAGGGAAATGTGGCGTTGTATTTCAAGTATTGCCGTTCCTCTTGTGTGTTAGCACAAACTCACATTCGTGGGTGGTTTGGGCTAAGGTGCCAGTGAGTGAATTGAAGCAGCTCAATCAGGGGAACCTGCTCCCTTCTTCCAGCCTATCCGTGAGGGCGTCTACCTCTGGCAGAAGGGTAGAATGGGGACTTGGTGGGCGGAAGGATGCAACATGTTGCTTCTAGGTCTGAAAGTACCTGCCTGTCAGAATGCTAAGCCTCTCCTTTTAAAAATAAAACCCCTTACTCACTTACAGGCCTTCATTAAAACAACCACTTAGGTTAATTTGGCTGGCTGTACACAAAACTTATGCTAGTATTCTCTGTCAGGTCAAATTCCTCCCTAATATGAACTGACACTTAGCCTTTTCCAATTATATCACACTGCTGAAGAGCATTTCTGTCTGTCAGTGGAAGCCTCTTAGGCCATCTGGAACACTGTTTGATTAACACTGGGTAAACACTGGTTCATTTGTTCTCACACATATCCTTCAACTCACGTGTAAAAAGCTAATAAATAGCATCACAGTCATGGTGTTAAGTTTAAGACGTGCATATGCTTGGAAGTTCAATCTAGGGATACCAATCTGTTCATATAACTCTCTAGTTATGGCTGCACTTGTATTCAGAATCAAAGCTTGCAATTGCCAGTCCTCTGCTACCTCATTTACTGTTTTTCAAAATCCTTGATGATTGTGCAATTTGCATGAATTACACAACAGAGAACTGCATTCCCCTCTCTCCAGCATATATGCAAACTACAGACAGATGAGCCAACACCACCCAAACAAGCACTGTTTTCCCCAATCACTCTCTGTCCATTTCTCAAAACGATCATCTACTGAATCCAGAAACATAAGGTCAAGGATATTTGTCTCCAGTTCTGGGAGTTTTTCAGTCGCTTATTCAAACATTACAAATGTCCTTGCTGTCAAGGACAATGTGTGTCTGGGTTAGATTTTGCAACTCATTTTTTACAAACTCCCTTTTTATAAACTCTACACATTTTGCTTTAGTGAGGTCATACTCAACTTCATATCAACTCTCTTTTGGCAGAAAGCTTAAAACTGATAATTACCACCCAAATTTATCCCCTGACAAAGCAGTATGAGAATCTTGTCTCCAAGCATAAGCACTATTAGCTAAGAATCTGCAAATTCACTCCCTTTCTTTGTGTCTTCTACCTACAGTTACAGTGCTCGTGTGAGTGCTTCTTACTTCTGCAGTATTTCCCAAACTGCTAAATCCTTTAATGAAAGGTTTAATCAAATATCACATTTCGTAATGCCAACATYCTTAATTTTCCCAGAAGCGCTGCAGTCCACTCACTATCTATTGGCTATGCTATATCTCGCATTGTTAAGTGATTCAGACCAAGATTTTAGATTCTTAGCACTTCTGCTCAGCTTATAGTCAAATACTTTTAACCCAGCTGACTTACTGCCAGGCAAAGCCAGAAATATCAGGAAGCTGCCTTACTGAACTTGTCGTGTTTCCAATGACATTCACGTGCCCTATTTCAATGTTCACCCACACTGTGAAGAGGAACCGGCTAGTGGAGGACCAGTGGGAAGTGAAGAGCAGGCACTTCTTGGTCTCAGTACTATTATGCAGCAATTTGTAGAAGCAGTGTGCTGGGAAAAGGTTGCAAGATTGAGAACTGACTTTCTGGGTCATCTGTTCTGTGCTCACGCATCGATGTAGCCATCTTCCTCTGGGATTGCCTTACAGTAATCTTTCAGCTAAGATCTACTAATGTAATCCAGCATAACCCAGTGACTTCTTTTGACTTCCTTCCCATTTACCCTGACAAAATAGAGAAAACGATCTCCTTTTTTGTCTGGGAGAGAATTGAGTTAGAAGGGTTTACTAGTTTCATACCGTTTAAAAGCCAGCCTTGACAAGGGTGACTATCTTGCCACCTTACAAGGAAGTTAACTGCATAAGACATAGAATGACTAGCTATCTTGTAAATAAGGAATTATACTTCCCTGATAGCCTGTTACAAAAAAAATCTAACTGTGAAACCTGTGCATGAATTTTTAAAGAGCTGGTTGTGTAAGGAGTTTTAGTCTCAGCTCACATTGTCTTCTCACTTTTATCTAATGCTTAAGAAAAGACACTGCCCTGAATACATAAACCCATCTGTGCAAAACTGTTGAATTATGTACAGAAGGCAGGGGATGAATAAATAATTTAGCAGATTTTAAAGATGGAATCTTCAAAAAAAAAGGTGAATATTTTCCCATCATTGAAAGGCATTCAGGTTGTTGGGCTGTTGTGTAAAGCTTCAGCTAATTTACTGTACCTTGCCCTCCTGGATGGTGACAACATCGGGCAAACCTCCAAGTACCCGTGCACGATCTGGAAATAAATAAGCATAATTTTCTTTAGTGTCTCAAAATCAACTGTGTCCCAGACTCTGTTTTCCCTCCAGTGCCTTCATATTATCTTATTTATGTACAATTTGTCTCTGATGTCTGTGCTAGCAGAGCACTATTCGGCATTCTTAGCACACCATTTGGACTTTAAAAAACGTTGAATTCACAGCAAAAGATGTGTTAACAGCTGCTGTCAGTCACTTACAGAGGGGAAGTGCTGTGTCCTGCAGATTTTGCCATCAATTCAGTGTTGCTTCTGAGTGCACAAAAAAAATCTGAATTTTTGAGATCTGGCAYTCTAAATTTTTAGTGTCATAAACTAAAAATGTTGTGTTTCCAAAAGGAAATGAATGACAGCTAATAAAGTGGTGGAGTTTAGGTTTTGATCTAAATACAAAGACAGTGTCAGTAACAGCACTGAAATTCCACTGCTTTGTACATGTCTGGGCGTAAATGAGATCGATATTTGGTCTAGTTTTAAGCTCAAAGTCCCATAGGACTCTTACATAAATACAAATAAGCTGATCACATGCAGGCTTTGGTGCACTTTTTCTGGAGTATGGAGTTTGTTCGTTATAAGTCTTGGTGGGGCCTGGCAGAGGAAGGAAATGACTATACAGAATGTTCCCCTCTAATGTATTCTGTAAAAGATGTGCTCTGGAGCACAGAGATAACACCCTCATGAGACCAGGAACGGGACTGTGTTATGTCAATTAACATGCCAGCCCCTTATGAATGGTCCAGGGTTAGAAATGAAATGCCCAGGGCAGGGCTATTACTGATCCCTCCGTGCCGTCTCAGCTGGGACTCGTAAGAATCACTGTACATTTCCAAACCCTGCTCTGTTTGGAGTGTATGTCCAGGAGGAGTTAGCTCAGATCCTTCTACACATTTTTCTCCAATAACTTTTCAAATGCCAGTTCTGCCCTCGTTTTTACACAGGTCTGAAAGTCATCTGCAGTGGCAGAACTTTTTGATGTGTTACATTTTTTCCATGCATTTTTCTGTAAATAGGGAGAATATTGAGCTTAATAATTCAAGGTGAATTCTAATTACTTATTCCTTAAGTAATTATTACATACTTTTGTTTTAGTTGCTATGTTGGAATTGACACACATGCAAAAGTATCAGGAGATTCAGGGATTGGTCTTTAAGCAAAAGCTACTGTTGCTTTCTTACCCATCTCTTTCTGCAATGCAGAGCCATTTGACATTTTAGATGATAGTTCAAAACTAGCCAACTGATTTCCTCCATCTTTGAAAACAAAGTGACTTTTGTGCAGAGAACATGCATGAGAGATCTCAGCAATAAAGATAATTTTTAGAGAAGGCTAACTGGTAATGGGAACTGGAGCTTAGACTTGGAAAAATCAATGTAACCCATAACTATAGTGGTATTAGCTGCAATGTGCACCAATGTTACATCACTAAAAGGTCACTTTCCTTGCTTCCCCTTGGTATAAGGACAAATTAATCTTAGGATGAGCACATGCACGTATACATATATACATGCCCTCTCTCTCCCAACACACAACATTCCTGGAGAGGAAGAAAACCTTCGTAAAAAGTTTATTGCAACTATTGTCAAAGAAGGCCCACTTACTTTTCTCCGCAATCGCAGCTTGCCTGGAGTTGAAAGAAACAAAAAGAAAGTCCGATTTCAGTTAAAGTTTGCTTAGAGTGATTGAAAAATAGCTTATCTTTTTAATTGCCTTTAATCCATTAAGGAAAATCTCTCATCGTTTGGCAATACTGCTTATTCTTGTTACCTAACTGTTATATAAGAACTGCACCAAAGAAGTCACATGCAAAACTCCTACAGACTTCTGTAGGACTAGGATTCATTTCACAGGATATATTTAGCTCCAGCACAAAACAAACAAATACTCTTATTATTTTATGGCTGCCATTACTGTATTTAGATGGCATAATACTTACTTTAATCTCTGGAACTCAGCAAAGGCTTCATCAAATGCTTTGTAAAGAGAAAAGTTGATTTTAAAGGTAGGTTCAGAGATAAATTATCACGTTTAAATTTAGAATGTAGAATTAAATTAAAAATGTAGACATCATTAAAGAAATATTAATGTATGGATGCATGCRTATTGTATAAGCCCTAAAATGCTGAATGGTTCAACTAATAAAGGCCATCTTCTACATGGCAGCTGTTATATATACATATGAATACATAAACACACTTTTTTTTCTTCTAAAAGTCAGGCTTTAAGACAAAGAAATAATGGGAGAGCAATAGGCTGAAATTATCTCACAAAACAGAGGAAGAAACCCACAGTACACCACCTAAACGATAGCTTACGGCAGTGGTCTCCCAAACTTTTTTGATCGTGTACCCCTACAGGTAAAATTTTTTTGAGCATGCACCCCCAATATATGTACATTTATTTATTTATAAATTATATAGATGTACTACTGAAGTTCTCACATTTTCTTCCCACCAGCCCGGCACATCATCTTGCACACACCCCACTTTGGACACCGTTGGCTTACGGAATACAAGAGAGATGTTTTTTCCAAGTGCTTTTCACATCTGCTCTGAAGCATCACACTGATGGCCATGAACAAACCAGACAGCAAAGTGCTGTCTCTTTTGTAAATTCAGGCTAAGCTACCATCATGTGGGAGGTCAACATCTCTACTTTGAAAGGGAAGAAGGAATCTCTTCTCTCAGGAAGTGGGGATAGAGTACAGAAGGAGCAACATGGGGATGATTATAAGGTTATTGCCCTTACACAGAGCTTGCAGACCTAAAGTGAAGCTTCAGGGATGGGAACGGCAGGGGATGGAAACTCAGCAATTCGGAAGGAGATAATCTCTTCCCTAGGATCTGAGAGGTGTCTCAGAGTAAAAGCTTCCAACAGTCAATCCAAATAATTTTAGCTGTTTCCCTAACATTCCTTCATCGTGCTGATGAAAGGGACCAGTCTTGACATCTCTGAAGAATAAGGAGCCCTATTATATCCATCAGAGAAACGCAGTAGGAAAGTAACAGAACAAACTTATCCCTCACTTCTTCCTCCAAATATTACTTGGAAGGGAGAGATACAGAAGGCATTCAGTGCCTTTATTGTATTTAAAACTGCCAATCAATGCTAGCAACACAAGGGGTTTTGTAAGATAGCTCAGAAACTGGGCTGACGTCTCAGTAGGCAAACTGTAAGTGGGTATTTGGAATCGGAAAAAGCCATTCATAATTTATGACCCGAGAGCACAAATTGGGGAAAACAAATTGCACTGTCCCCACAAACACTGCCRGGCTGCTGGGTACACACACAGACCCTACAGCCCAAAGGGTAACAACAGGTCTGTAGCAAGACCCTGCTGTAGCTGCTCCTACCCTACCACAGTGTAATGCCCACATACAGATGATGTTAGCAGAGGGAATGGCCTACCTTGTCCAGAAAGATCCACTGTCTTTTTGTGTCCTGTTTTACCATCAAAGAGTTCCATTGTGTATTTGCCTTTGTCCTGTGGAGTTGGCTCATTGATCTGCAACCAGATCTGCTCCCCAGTAACACCAGTTTTCACTCTGTCTGTAAACCTAATCTGGGTGTCGCTGAAAGATACACAATAATGTTACCCTTCCATTTTGCTGGAGTGTAAATGGGATTTGATCATGATGAGTCACTGAGTACATCTGCAGTTACTAAATGATTTCCAAGGTGCTATGGTGCTATGCCACCATATTTTGAAACTTTTGAAGTCAAATTCTTACTAAAGCTGTGGGCCRACGGGGCAGAATTGACATGACAGTCTTTCGCTGTTCAAGGTCTAGCTCTCCTCAAAGCCTGCAGCAAGGTTATGCATCTTAGTCTATGACCTGAGCCACAGAACAGTTATTCAAATTTAAACCCCAAACCTCCRAAGGGTAATCCATGCATCCTCAAATGCTCATGTTGTCTTCTTAGCATAGGTTTATTTCTGCTTGGGCAAAACAAAGCTATATAGGACTGTACCTACAAAACCCCCCACTTTTGTCACAGATGGTATTTGCCTATTTGGAATGTTTTCTGATGCTCTGCTATGCTTTGACGTTTACAATTAAACATACTTTGACATAAATATATCTTCTTCCACAAAAAATATCAATTTCTCAGCTTCCTAGTTAAGCAGTTAATTGCCCTGGATGAGGCAAAAGATACCAGTCAAATAAGCTACTCCTTTTTATCTTTAAACTGATAACTTYGAATATACTAGAGGGTTAAAGAACATTTTTACTAGATTAATTTTATGTGCTTCAAGATTAAATTGGTTTCTAAAAATTCAATAGAGGGGGGAGAGAGAGAGAGAGAGTTGAGAGAGAGTTAAGAGAGAGAGAAATCCAAAGTATTTCATATTCACTTCCCGTTTTGAAATGCTTAGGATTCCTGGCGATACCAGATCAAAATGGGTGCCAAGAAACAGGAAAACYTCAAACTGCTTTCATTTCTCTGACAGCGTTGCTGGTTAGCATCAGTGTCAATAATTACAGCCAGACTGCTGCAGCACATCCTGGGTATACTGTGCCTCATTTACATGAGTTTTATTGAGAGATCAGTAATTCAGATTCCATCCTAAAAACTAACTATTACCATGTCCACAGGAAGTGAAGCAGCAAGAATAGTAATAATAGATTTGAAGCAATTCAAATATGTTATTACTATTAAATCAAATCTAAGTTGTTTACTTCTCTGGGTTTTCCAGTGCATGCTGTTTGCACTGGCTGAGAATTCATGGATTTGGATATGCAACTCCCATTAATTTTATGGGGAGCTGGCCATTCGAATTCTTTTAAAAAATCTCAGTTCTTCTGTTTGAATTGGTTAGRTTTGTAGCTCTCACAGGAGGGGCTATCTGGATTTTACTGCCCTGGGCACATGCTGAAACTTGCTTTGCCTCCTAAACATGAACCCATGCGTTAAGAGGACGTGCCTGCTTTTCCCAGTTCCTGTGAACCGCGGCTTCTAGACAAGCAGACCTCCAGGCTAGGTATCTCGGAACCCGTGGTGCTGGCCTCTTTCAAAGCTTGTCAGTCTCTCAGCTTATATTTGCATCACACCTTAAAACTGATTCGAGGAAAGATGCAGCTCCCATCCAGGAGGTGGGAAGTGCTCTGAAGCAGCACGGCCCTGACAGCATCCCATGGCATGGCACTATCTGTCTCATGAGGAAAATGACAGGAGGGCCCTGCACCACCGACACCTGACTCTTGTACTGGTTTCACATGGGTGTAATTCACTGAAACGAACTCATATGAGAGAAGGACATGTGAAAGATGAGAAGAAACCTGGGCCTCATCTCTCTCTGTCTCCCACAGCATTCTCCTGGAGAAGCTGGCAGCTCATGGCTTAGACGGGTGTACTCTTTGCTGGGTAAAAAACTGGCTGGACGGCCGAGCCCAGAGAGTTGTGGTGAATGGAGTCAAATCCAGTTGGCGGCCGGCCACAAGCGGTGTTCCCCAGGGCTCAGTTTTGGGGCCGGTCTTGTTTAACATCTTTATCAATTATCTGGACGAGGAGATCGAGTGCTCCCTCAGTAAGTTTGCAGAGGACACCAAGTTGGGCTGGAGTGTTGATCTGCCTGAGGGTAGGAAGGCTCTTGCAGAGGGATCTGGACAGGCTGGATCGATGGGCCGAGGCCAACTGTATGAGGTTCAACAAGGCCAAGTGCTGGGTCCTGCACTTGGGTCACAACAACCCCAGGCAACGCTACAGGCTTGGGGAAGAGTGGCTGGAAAGCTGCCCAGAGGAAAAGGACCTGGGGGTGCTGGTCGAGAGCCAACTGAACATGAGCCGGCAGTGTGCCCAGGTGGCCAAAAAGGCCAACAGCATCCTGGCCTGTATCAGGAATAGTGTGGCCAGCAGGAGTAGGGAGGTGATCGTGCCCCTGTACTCGGCACTGGTGAGGCTTCACCTCGAATACTGCGTTCAGTTTTGGGCCCCTCACTACAAGAAGGACATTGAGGTGCTGGAGCGTGTCCAGAGAAGGGCAAYGAGGCTGGTGAAGGGTCTGGAGCACAGGTCTTATGAGGAGCGKCTGAGGGAACTGGGGTTGTTTAGCCTGGAGAAAAGGAGGCTGAAGGGAGACCTTATTGCTCTCTACAACTACCTGAAAGGAGGYTGTAGAGAGGCGGGTGTTGGTCTCTTCTCCCAAGTAAGAAATGATAGGACRAGAAGAAATGGCCTCAAATTGCGCCAGGGGAGGTTTAGATTGGAGATTAGGAAAAATTTCTTCACCRAAAGGGTAGTCAGGCATTGGAGCAGGCTGCCCAGGGAAGTGGTGGAGTCACCATCACTGGAGGCGTTCAAAAAACATGTGGATGTGGCGCTTCAGGACATGGTTTAGTGGGCACGGGTACTGGGTCGACGGTTGGACTCAATGATCTTAAAGGTCTTTTCCAACCTTAATGATTCTATGATTCTTTCATATATCCAGGTTCTTTTTGAGTCTATGAAAACAAAATCACACTGACTTTTGCAAAGATTTTGCGTACTTACTTGTGCACCCAGCCTACTCTCAGATCTTCCACATAATAATTAACATAGGAGTACAGTCTGATACCCTCAGCTGTGCTCTGGATTTTCAGGTCTGTCGCAGATAAAGCTGAAAGAAGAGCACATGGTTTTATGCAGCCATGCAGCCATTCATTGAGTGTCACAATGARTCATTCATTCGAAAAGAGAATTAAGTGCTTACCAATCCTTCTGCATACTTCATTCATCAGATCTGCAAAAGCTGTGGAAATAAAATCCAGAGACTAAGACTCTGTGTCTGCAGCTCAAGCACAGTCAATAACAGGACAAGTACCGGCTCTGAAATATTCTCCCCAGTAGGTTTGAAAAAGAAATTGGACCTACCTTATAAAGCATATTAGAAATCTAAGTAATGCAGAAATATAGCCTGTTATTYCACAATTTCCAGACATTACTTAACAGCATCCTTGATGAATACTGCTGCATCTGAACAAAACTATATAATCTTTTTTTTTTTTTCATAAATGACACTATTCAGTTGGAATGCTAACCCATCTATATACATTCTAGTGGATAGGTTTTTCTCCATTTGCTTGGAAACGTAAGTGAAATTTTAAAAAAATAGTAATCACAATTGGAAACGCCCCTAAATAAATGAATGGCAAAACACAATAAAAATTTGAAGTCTTTTAAAATTATCTAGTTCTATAATTTCTTTCTATACTTGTAGACTTACACTACTGATGGCCCCCTGAGGAAACCTGTTATCATTTTGCTTAGCGTTAGTCATCGTATTCTCCCAAAATTATACAGAATACAGATGCAATAAGCTGTATTCAAATATTATTTGAACTGAAAAATCTCAGTTTTTCTAATGAGGTGATCCTATACACAGGAGGAACAAAGCCACGGGAAGGTGACAGACACAGCTGCCTGTATTACCCCGGACCCGCTTGCAGGCGAGCAGTCAGGCTGTCAGCCAGCGTGGCTGACAGCACGCAGAAAGTGGCTCTGACCTGTGTCCTTAAGCTTCAGCTCACTGGAGTCCTTTCCTCTGTCGTCCTTCAGTATGACTTCATAAGTGCCAGCATCTTTCTTAGAAAACTGCAATATTGTAACAGTAAAACTATTCAGAATAGTTAGTGTAGAAAAATTCAGATTTTACTCCAGAACCCAGCTGACATCCCGTCCCCATCCCCAGGGAGGTGCCCGATGCCTGGGGCTGGGGCTGCCCCGATGCCCCCCCGGCTGCCCTGCTCCTGGCTGGGGTGGTGGGATGGGCCTTGGCTGGGGAGTCCTGGTCTGCAGCCGTGGGGGAGCCCCCGGCCCCAGGGGGCCCTGACACTTCTTCCATTCCTSAGCCAAAGAACCGAGAGCAAAGAGGTGAAGTGGTGAATGCAGGTCACAGCCCCAGTCCGCAGCGAGGCTGGTCACCACCAGACCTCTGTGGTGACTCTGAGAGGGTGGTCCTCTGAAAGCCTGAGTGACAAGCGCTTTCCAAATGCCATTCGCAACTTAAATGTGGTCTCATTCTGTTGTTAAACTGACATGCAAAGGAAGTGACAAGCTTATTATCTCTTCTGTCATCATTTCCTGAAAATCTGAAAGAGCAGTTACAGACGTTCGCTTTAGCTAAAACACAGACACCTTGCAAGTTTTTCCATTTTTAAAACCCACTTCCTTTTTTGATTGTTCTTCTGAAATACCAGATTAGATCGTATCTTTCATCTGAATTTGTAACACTAACTTCAGCTGAGGGCTAACAAGGACAGTCACTCACCTCTGATATCAGCAGAGTACACACGCCGTCTTTAAAGTCATGTTCTTCATCTACCATTATCTCCCTGTCATCTTTGTACCATACAATGTGTGTTTCCTTCTTAATATTAGCCACCTAAGATGGATGAAAACCACATTGTAATTATTCTCTTCATCTGAGCAGGGGAACTTAGTGTCGCATGGTTTAGCCTGTTCAAGTCTCTCATAAAAGAACAGCAAGCTTTACAGTGATCRTGGTGAGTTGTTGCAGGTCTCCATTTTAAAATGAGGGATGCAAGAGGGAAAACAGCAGGGATGAAAAGAGAAAGAAAAGGACTGCCAACAGCTCCAAGGAGCCCAGGGAACCAGTGGGTCCTGTCCAGGGGATTTCTACACACGTAAACTGGCCAAAAATGAGAAACTCCCAGGATTCACAAAGACTTGTCATTCCTATTCAGGTGCCTTTTCCTGGGTGGGTGGCTGACAGACCTGAAGAAAAAAGTTCAAGCTATTTTCCAAGCTATTTTGTTACACACAATGAGCAGTCACCCCAGCATGATTAGCCTTCAGAGGCTCTGTTGCTATCCAAGACGCAGTTGGGAGTACACAAGCAAAGGGCATGTCTTTAGCCTCTTCCCACCCTCACCGTCTAAGTAGTGGTAGGTCAAAGTGCTTTGAACATTGTACTCCATGTTTTCCTTGCCCCTTACCTTACATTTCAACATCACGTTACAGTCATCGGTAACTTCCCATCCCAGTTTATCCACAAAATGAGGACCTGTTTAAAATTACAGATACCTTTTTAAGGATCACATCAATGGTATTCACAATACAAAACCAAAGACAAATGTGTTTTTCTTGACAAGAATACTGTAATATTTTAATGTGGTTTGATTTTTCCTATTTCTACCTTCAGAAGGTAGGCAACCATGTAACAGAACAAAAACATCTATTTCAAATTAACATATATAAATATAAACAAACTCTTAYACTTAACAAACTAATGCATATGTGATTCTTATAAATATCCATATTATCACCTTGTTTCCTGTGCCACTCTTTTCTCTGGAAATCTGCTTCATCCTGCAGTTTCTTGAATACTAGGAATTAAAGCCAGCAAGAAATACAGAGGTTAAACATCATGTGCCATTTGTACGGTACTGAATGTCACTGTAACAGTTAGGTGCAACTCTGGCCCTTGGAGGTCAATGAGGCTTCTGCCATAGGGTCAGGTTTTCACTGGACATTTCAAAGTGTCAGAAGCTGCTAATGGCTAACCCAACTTTCCTAGCTGCTTGCAGTCATTGGGAGTTTAATGTGTCATGTCTGATGAAGCGTAATCCCCAATCATACAGCTACCTTCCGCTCTGGGTAGGAAGGCAAATGAGTGRCGGCAGAGTCGGGAAGCCCCTTGAGCTCTAAGAGGTGCACCTACTTGTTCCCACCTGAATGGGCTTTTTACATGGGAAATTTTTATTCCATCCATAGAAAAGTAAACCATGACAGGCTGCAATATTTTACATTTCTATAACAATTCCCCTTCCTCCCAGCACTTTAAAAATATCAGTTCACACACGTGCACTGTCCTATATGAGGCAGGGAAGCAGTGTGACATGAAGAACCACTGGAACATCTATTAGTATTGAAAACAGTGGAAAGTGAAGATGACAACTGAGGTAGCCTCGGTATAAATTTTCTAGCCTACTGTGTAATATAGATTAGCTTACCATCACCAATGAGGACAAGGCTGGATTGATTGGTTGCTTTTCCATCCTGCAGTTGGAAAGTGTAAGTCCCTTCATCCTTGTCCTCAAGTTTATCCATAATCATTTCAACAAGGCCGGTCTTCTGGTCCACCTTCATTTTATATTTCTTCAGGAATGGCAAGTAAAGCAACAGTTAATGGATGTCAGAGTCAGAAAATATTTGTCAAACATTTTATGGTATATTTAGGTGAAAATTTGTTTTCTTTATTCAGATTCCCACTATCTCTAGCTCCAGCTCTAAACATAAAATCAAATAAATAAGAAATCTGTTAAAGGTGAAGCCTATTTACTGATGCTATACAAACATGTGACATTCCTGTTGTATGGTGACTACTGTGTTCTTCGTTAGAAAGGTTTAGATTTGCATCTCTTCAGAATGAGACTTTATTTGAGAATTAATATATTTTTATAAGTTTTTGTGTAGAATTCTCCATCTCTGCCTTCTACCTGATATCAGTGTTGCAACAAAAGCATGCCATGTTCATGTCTTTGTGAGTAACAAGTTCTGCTGCTGGAAACAACCACTTGGGAATTTTCCCTTGGTGTAGTAAGTTCCTCCAAACAGCAAAGGGAGATGAGAACCAAGCACAAGGGTATGCTAGGGCCATAGATGAAGGAGATAGATAGATAGGATGAATCCAGGCTACTGAAATGACTCCTTGAAGACCACAGTAGTTGCTTACCTGGGACTACCTTATGGTCCCCACTAGTTTACAGAACATGTGTCTTGGTTCCGGCTGGGACAGAGTTAACTTTCTTCCCAGTAGCTGGAGGGGGTGCTGTGTTTTGGGTTTGGTAATGAAAGGAATGTTGGTGGCCCATTGATGCTTTGGTTGTTGCTGGGTGGTGCTTGCACCGAGGACTTTTCAGCCTCCCATGCTCTGCCAGGTGCACAGGGAGCTGGGGGGGAGCATAGCCGGGGCAGTTGACCCAGCTGGCCAATGGGGTATTCTATACCATGTGACATCATGCCCAGCATAAAAACCGGGGGGCTCTGGGGGTTGCTCTCGCTCCGTTCGTTTGGAACATGTGGGGGGTGAGCAGTTGCATTGTGCATCGCCTGTCTTGTATATTCTGTTATTGCTGTTGTTATCATTGTTGTTATTACTGTTCTACTTTGTTTTATTTCCATTATTAAACTGTTTTTATCTCAATATGCAGGTTTTCCTCCGTGTGCCCTCCCGATCCTCTCCCCCATCCTACAAGAGCGGGGGGTGAGCGAGCAGCTGCGTGGTGTTTAGTTGCTGGCTGGGGTTAAACCACGACAACATGGTACCCACAAAGGTGGCAGGAAGTCATTTAACTCCACTTTATAACCTGCATCCAATAGAATTCCACTGCAGCTCAGGACTACGGACAAAATCTTTCTAATGATGCTTTCAATGACATATGTTATTTCTCATGAAAATGCATTGGTGTGGAACACTAGTTGGAAGTATATTGGAGACAGAGACATTAATACTCATTGAAACTCATAGAAATGCAAACACATGTAAGCAATGAAAAGGCTTACCTCTCCATTGAAAATCTCTTTATCATTAAATACAAAGTTGGCCTTTGCATTGCCAGACAGTTTTTCAGCTTGCAACCAGAATCTCACTTCTCCTTTTTCCAAAATTTCCACTGCCAACTCAGAGGCAAGTGGAACAGCTACAAAGAAGAAAGAAAAGAATGAAGCATATACTTTGCCTGTGCCCCAACACCTATTTTCTTCTGTAATCAGAAAGCCACTTCTTCCTTTCATACTTGGATACTGTATGCAAGGTAATTAGCTTATGATAGCTCTTCATATAGACAGAATGCCTCTCCACCCACATGTACATAGGATGACAGACAAGATTTAATCTTTTGCTCCTTCAATCGCTAGGTCTGTACAGACTGGAAGTGTTCAGGATTTGCGTTATGCTGGTGCCCTTTCATTCTAATACAAGGCTAAATCTATTTCAAAGGCAAACTGGAAGTATCTCTGCAGCATGATGTGAGTCTGTATGGCGCAGACCCATGTTTAATGAGTCACTTAGCAATGTTACTGTAAGACAGTGAATTGACTCAGCAGAAAAAAACACCAAAAAACCCCAAGCATGAAGCCAGATCAGAAAGTCAGCTGCTGAGCTGCAGGTTGGGAGATTTTTGTAAGCACTCTGATCCTTTGCCGGGTGGAACCTCCATCTCCCAGAATTCACTAAGTATCACAACTCAGCCTCAATCTCTCCACTACATTTTGTTTATGTATGAATAATGGAAATCCCCCGCATATAGACCAATTCCTTGTGTTAGCAGGGAAAAAAATTATGTAAAAAGTACTGCAGGTAGTTTTAGTCGTCCTTTTTTTTTTTCATTTTTCCTTGTTCTTTTTAGTAAAAGTCCTCAGCTTGCTTTTAACTTTTTGTTAAGATATCTTAATCAGCAGCATTAAACATGAGCATGTAGATTCTGATATTGGGGCATATTGCTCATTTTATTGGCTTCCATCATTTTTAGATGTCTTAGTGGATGGTCAAATTTTCAACAAAATCATACTCTAGGGAGTACGTATGCTGTATGTGAACTCTACCCCAATCTCCACTTTCACAGCAATGTAAAGTCTTTGCAAAGGTGTAACATGGAACAGCTGAGGACAGTGTACAAACACATTGCAAAATGCTTGATGATGTAATTTGGTGATAGTGTAAAGATACACTTCCTCCTAGACAAATCACACAACAGGGTTGTTTTTCCCTTCCAGCTGAAAATATTCTATTCTATTCTATTCTATTCTATTCTATTCTATTCTATTCTATTCTATTCTATTTATTCTATTCTATTCTATTCTATTCTATTCTATTCTATTTCTGTATGCAAAGGCCCAGCTACAGCAGGAGAGGACTGGGACTGAGGTAGTGCCTAATTTCTCTCATCTTTCTATTTGCACCGTCC
This sequence comes from Oceanodroma leucorhoa, assembly GCA_030449065.1. Lineage (NCBI taxonomy): Eukaryota > Metazoa > Chordata > Aves > Procellariiformes > Oceanodroma > Oceanodroma leucorhoa. The sequence goes on from JASVER010000023.1 coordinate 2,575,987, forward strand.
TAAACAACTAGGGTGCCTTCTGGAGCAGAGCTGCCATCCCACCCCACTGCCAAACAAAGTTAGGGGGGTGAGGAYCCCCTGCATCTTCCTTTCCCACACTCACCCCTTCCCTGCACCTACACCATCCCACACCCGCATGTATGCTTTTGGTGCCTGAGTGGCACAGGACATGTATCTGGTGAAAATAAGGCTTCAGGGAGGTGAGGCAATAGTCACAGGATAAAAAGAGAATTAAAAAAAAGGCACAGGCTTAACCAGAGAAGGGAAAATAGTTAAAAAGGAGCCCGGAGGGAGCAGGGCAAAGAACAACCCCATAGGAGTGTGCCCCAGCAGTGCAAATGGTCCATGAAGCTTCCTCACCCAGTGTGTCACTTTGCTCGTAAGAAACAAAAGGAATCTCACGTTTTGCATAATTTCTCAAAACAGAGCAACTGAAATGCTACAGGAGCCAGTGGAAGCAAGAGGGAGAGGGTGTGAATAGACATCAGACTGCACTGCCTTTGTCTCACTGTCAGCTCTATGGCAATTTTAAACCCCCACTTGATTTGCATGCAATTAACTATGAATATCTTAGTCTAACACGAGAGAGAGGAAAGTATCTCAGAAGCTGTTAAATAAAGGGCTGAAAGGATGCAAAAGGATTCTTTTTTGGGAAAAGGCCGTTCACTCTCCAGCCCAAAGGAACTGGACAAATCTGCATTACAGTCCTTCACGAGCAAAAGTCTTATTTTAAAATATTTCCATAAGCACCAACTGACAGCTACTCTAGGCATTTCCAGCCATTGTGCTTATAAGGTTTTATATCCTATTTGTATAGCATCACAAATTACCGTGAGCACTTGACAGGGAGTCCTTGGGCAGTTGCTAAATTTAAGCGTTGGAACAATTTATTTTTACCTAGCACCAATACACTATTGTGCCCATACACAGCGTTTTGCAAGGCTGCATTATTCAAGCAACCCATTTTTCCCATGGAGTTATTGGCTGCAGATGTTTCTAAGCAGAAGTTACAATTAAATGCAGTTCAGAAGTACAAACAAAGCAACATGCAAGAGCTTATGTTGAATCAGAAATGCCTAGCAACTAGAATAGAATGGAGTAATTATTTTTTGTAAAGAATTTGAGTAATCCTCAAACAGATTATCCGGAGATATGACTAAAGTTTAATGTTCATCCATAGGAGCTCATTATTATTTGTCTAGCCTCACAGCCATAGCCAGATGTATCTTAACCCCTATTTGTAATTTTTTTTTGTAGTGTCCACAGGGCCTAGAGTGGCCAAAGCAAGTTTTCTCCTTGAGGATTCGTTTTGCAGTGATCTCCGTTTTTGCCTGTGCCTCCTGGAAGCTCATGCACAGCTAGAAGTGTACAGTTACCTAACATGATGCAAAAAAGAAGACACGGTCTGTGTCCTGAGGAGCTTATTTTGTGATGTTAGTTATGAACACAGAGGGTGGAAGAGCAATYAGAAGAGAAGGGTCGGGGAAAGTAAGGATGTGCAACAACAGTAAGGTTTTGTGATGAATAACTTTCAGCGTGAAGATACAATTAGGAGGAAACAACTGGGAGGAGCAGGAGTAAACAAGGGGATGCTTGGGCTGTCATTAAGCTGTCAAAAGGTGATACAATATGTTGAGAAGAGTAGAGCTGATATGGAAAAACACAGAAGGAAATGAGAAAGAGAGATGATGTGGGCAAAAAGACAGCCATTTCTGCAACCAAGCTTTGACTGCGCTGAGAAGCACGACGTGGGCTGAGTTGGCAGAGTTGCCAGCAGTGCATGCACAAAGCTGAAGATGTTAAACCACAGGCAAGAGCTTTAGTGCCTAGAATGAAGAAGGGAATGTGGTGGGAGAAGATGAGACAAGGTTTAGGGCTCATCTTGTGTGTAATAGGATTCATTATACAATCTAATCTATTATTTTTTTCAATATTGAAGTTACATTCCAATGAAAATGAGCAAGTTGTGACACTACTAGGATATCACAAAGGTATGGGAGGTCTGTGGAGTTGACAAAAATACCATCCCAACCAGAAGAAAGGATGTTCATATTGTCAAGTGTTACAGGAAAGAGGGAGGGAATGAATTTCAGCAGGAAAATTCTGTATGCATAGATCATTACAGCTGAATTTACTACAGTTGCCTGCTTTGTTAACCTTAAATTTAAATTATGCTAAATTCAGTTGGAGCAAAGTTAGAGAATTTTTCAGTTTGAGGTTTTCAAATCAGTTTAGATATGCTGAGTAAGTATAAAAGGTTGTTCTGCAGAAGAAACAAAGCCAATGGGATACTTATTTTCCAACCATTATGTAGACTTATTATATGCCTAGACCAGTAGCCTGCAACAGATCAGGAATAACATCAGTAATACACAAATGTACTGAAAGAAAGAGAAAAAAAAGGAATCTTAGATTTCCAACTCAAAACCACTTCCACTTCAAATTACTATAGAGACTTCCCTATCTGATGGTGGCAGGAGCTTTGTGATACCCCAGTGCATGCACAACTCTCCCCTACAGACATGTTTGATTCACTTACTTGGGAATTTGCGTTCGTGGCTCAGAGCAAGTAGGCGTTTCATTTCTGCAAAAGATGTAAAGGAAATAATATAAGGTGTGCATGCCTTATGGATCTGAGGGACACAGCAGCAGGGAAAAACAAATGTGAAAGCAAAACAGGCATGCTTAATAGACATTGTGTCTACCTTCCTCATCAATTGTGTGGCTTGATGAAACTCCATCAGTGTCTGTAACAACACAAGAGTAAATTCCCAAATCATCTTCTCCAAGATCCTTAAAGGTAGCTTTTGACCTTTAGGAAAAAAAAAMCATTTTGATAAAAAGATGAGATCAGTCTGAACGAAACCCCTCCTTTATGTCTATAACACCAGATAAAAATAGTCTTGTATTGGCTTTCGCTCTGACTGAACAGGCAAATGCGGGGCTCTGGCCAGTATAAACYAGGGTAGGTCCTACCATGTGTGGTACAAATGGAGATGGCACAGCTCTCAGATAGTGCCAAAAGCACTGGAGATATAGCTAGTTTAACCTAGCTCAAGCATGCTTAAAAACATGTTGTCAAGTCTTTGATGGGCGTGAAAGGATATTGTAAGTACAGGATGATTCAGTTTTCACACGCAATATCAAGAGTGCAGTGAGCCACCGTTTCTTTCTGTGTGGTTTCTATAACTAGAAGAGCATATAGGTACTTCATAGCCTGAACCTGTGCATTTGCTGTTTCTTCCTCTCTGTTAAAATCCTGAAGAAACAGAGTAGGCTTGTAGAGCATTATGGAAGTTACCGCTGTCAGAAGAGAGCCCTGCTTACTCCAGCACCTCTGAAGATTGCGACAGTGTTAGGTGTTAAAAGCATTTTGCAAGCAGACAGATAATTTTATCCTTTGGAGATTTAAAATAATAACAAAAGGAATAATAATAATTTGCCTTGATTGACAGGCTACAAGATGACAGAGCACAGATTTTCTCTCCCTATGCCCAAACATAACTCAATTGCCTAAACAGGAGGCCTGACTCATTCTGTGCCAGCTACAATTTCCAAATGGTCTGCCTATGGACTTGCTGGAGAACAGCATACTCATAAAGTAGCATTCCAGTAACAGGAATTCCAGGCAGATGTAACTCTTACTGAGGTCATACATCGAAAAGGATGGATTTCTGTGACCAGCCTAGATCTCTAAAACAGGAGAGTATTGCTACCCCCGAGGGTCCTTACTTTCCGCCTTTGGTATCGATGTTCAGTCGAGAGTCATCCTCAATTGGTTCATAATTCTTGGACCAAACAAACTTAGAGTTTGGAGACATCTGGTCACATTCAAAGTTCAAGGAAATGACTCCATTATCATCTACATCAACCACCACTTCCTTGGTTCCTGAAAGACCAGAACAAGGTGATTCCACTTTCTCAGAGAAGCCAGCAAACAAATTTATATAGATATCATTCATAGGGTAGATTAAGCAGATTCTTGCCATTTTCTCARTTGGCACATAAATTGCTGCAAACATTGGCATCCTCATCCTTTGGTTCACAAGAACATTTCTTATTCTAATCCATAAAAATAAGGAACAGATTAAAGAGCATCATAAATCAACTGATTTATTTGAGCAAGTCTAAGCACACATGAGAGTTATGATATTTGCTCTGGAAAAACCTGAAGGGAAAAAAAAAAAGCGCAAGCTTCTAAATCCACTAAATGTTTGAAATACTGAATAGCAATATTTTCCATGGTAAGAGGTAGTCAGAGCTTTCATTATGCAGCATGAATTTCTTACTCTCTAATAAGATAAGAGCTCTAAAGGCAATACAGTGTGCAAATGCAGGTGTTTGAAGAGGTGCAGGAGGCAGAAGAGGGAACAATCGAGTCGCCCCATCAGGACTCACTTGTGCAGCTGACGCAYATTTTCAGTGACTCTGGCTTCACTCCGGGAGGTTGGTTTAATTGCTGTGCTTGGCATCTGGCCCTGCCGCCGTCTGCAGCATTAATCCCGGGCCCACAAAGGGAGTGAATATTTGCAATTAGCTGCTTAAGTCGCCCACCCTGTTTTGCCAGTACCTACAGTCCTTGAGCTGGATAGGGTGACCCAGTTTGTCCTTTAGAAGGCCCTGAGGGGTGAATCCCAGATCAGAAACATGAAGGCACCTCTATCCTGCCCCCTCGCACCCCAGTGAAGATGAGGCAATTTTGTCTGGGATTCGGGCAGCTCGGCAAACTCATCATCTGTGGTGCTAATTTTCATTTCAACAACTTGTCTGAGAACGTCAGGGAGAGCGTGTGCACTGAGAGGTGCTGGAGAACATCCAGCCTCCCTTTCGGAACAGCTCTGAGCTGGATCTCGCATCTGAATAGGGCACTTATGTTATATTACTTAGCCTAAGACAACTCTGGGCTGCCCAGAATGCTAATGACACACTTTCTCCACAAAGTATTGTGCCTTAAAGACAAAAGCCTTTTTCCTGACAATGAGATTAAATGCTTTATTTTCAGCATAATTCTTAATGAGCCTCAAGCATACAAGGAAATTTCTGTGTTTCATCATCCTAATACTATACATGTCCTTTCCAGCACTGTGAGTAGCTCCTGTAATCACAATTTGTGTACACGCAGCTTTCTTAGTCTTTATAATTTGCCATAACCATTTAATGAAAGATGAGATTAATATTCCTATTTTGATAGTTATTTACCATCCCTCACAGTAATGAAGCACATTAAGTRCCAATATATGATAAATGAAGTCTAAGGTCTACAAATATTTTACTAGGCAGCAGCATATTTGCAAATTTTTTATAATTTAATTTATTATATGCAAATTCATCACTTGGCATTTCATTAGTGTTTAGTTTCTTGTAGATCATTAGCACATGAATCTTTTGATGGCAGTTTATGCGATGTGCAAAGAATTACAGCCAGAAGGTTCATCTGAAGGACAGAATCTTTTATATTTGTTTTAAAGTATTCTCATTATGATAACAATGCATAGCATTTATTTCCAGAAGTGATGATGGCGTTTACCTCTAATATTTATATGAGGAGAAAAAAAAAATCTTTTTAAATTACTGACCAGAGGTCTCCACTTATCCTACAAAGTGGAACCAAAGAGGCTGCCATAGTAGCAGCAGTCTTATTTTTCCTCCTCTAGATAGCTTGGCGGTTTCAACATGTCATCCAGAGCTTCTCTTAAAGTCATCATAAGAAATAAAATACTTAGGTGTCATATCAAATCTCCATTTATCTGAGTGTTTTATTGCATTGAAAGGAAAGAGGTAACATGAAGGTAAAGCAAACAGCTTCAAAACACTAGAGTTAATGGCATCACTTTGAATACAGCTAGTCAGAAAAGTTGAATGGGACAGGATTTCATTAATTTCTGAGGTTCAAGCCCTTCTCAAGTGACTGATGCAGGATCAGAATCTAATTTTGCTTTGCACCAAGATGCACAAGGACTAAGGGCAGCAATGGGGAAGAGTTGCAGTCTGCTCTTGGATTTCCTCTGCTACCCACACACCGAATTGCTTTTGTCTAAAGGCAAAGTTACAGCCCAAAGGTGGCCTGGATTGGTATTTGTTTATGTGGGCGGGTTTTTTCATTTAATTTTGGAAGATAACCGTAAAAATTAAATGTGGTTTTCAAACAAGAGAAGGTGGATCCAAATTATTGCATCATTATATTTACAAATTTCACTGGATAAAGACAATTGGTACCATTCGTATTAAAATAAATATTTTCATTCAGGATATTATTTACTTACATTCTTTGATTAGAAAACTCAGTCGTCTGGCCATTTTACACATTTGCCAAAAGGAACATTCCAGCAAGAATTGTCTAGAGAGACTTGGTAATATTTTGTCTCCATCCAAGATGGTAACAAAGGCACCATTCATTGGGCAACACCAAAACACTTGTGGTAATTTTGAAAAAAAATGGTATGGTTGTTCTTGAGATTTGTGTGGTTTGAGTGAGAAAGGTGGAAGTCTGCCCAAGAGACTGCTTTCTGAAATAATTTTTTTTTATATGCCTTTTGTCCTTTCTTAATACTTTTAAGAAGCTTAGTTTGGTGGATGCCATATCTGCAGATCTCAGCTCAAAATGTGGGTCAACCAGATTTGTACAAGCAAATAATTTTCAGCTTCTCTGAGATTTCACTGGGCCAAATCCTRACTTTCTTGTGATCCCTCAGACATTACACCTATGAATCCAAGCCTCRCTTGCAAAAAGGCCATGATCCTGAGATGTACCTCATCCAGGTACCTCAGCAGAACCAAATGTTCTGCTCAAGTTCATATTGCCAGGTGGGCATGCACCTCATTTGAGTGAACATTGAAAAAGCTGTACAAATTTTTTTTTGTCATGATGATAATCTTTACAAGAGTTTATGTTCGTATTTTTTTTAATTGTAAAGGTGTGACCAATCCTTTAGTTAATACACTTGAAGATTGTTATCATAACAAGTTTTTATCAGAAGTCTGACAGATAGATATTAACCCTCAAAGAAAATGGATTAGTAAAGCCAAAAGTTTAGTACTAATACTGGTTTGATGATCTTTTTAGAAATGGTTCCTGTATATAAGTTGTTTTCAAGAATAAGTTTCTAAGTTTTGCCTTACTCCACTTGCAGGTGATGGAAATAGACCTAGTACTTCAGTGGCTTGTATATTTGAAACTATGGCTTCTGTACTTTTGAAAGATCCTGTCCCAAACCCTTCTTATTCACACACATCCTTTTTTGTCCTCGTATCCCAATCTTACACCATCTCAACTTACCATCTACTCCTTCCAGTCCCTTCTTCCCATCCCAGCCTCACTAGCAGTCTCCCCAGTCTCCCCACTCTGAGTTTTCCAATTCTTTTATACCTGCAGCTTCAGACCTCCTTTTCCAGACCTTTTTGACTTACAGCCTCACTAAGAGTTAACTCAAGGCTTCTTAGGATTTTTGCTGCCCTGGTCATAAGGACCAGGCATTTCTGAGAGCTGGGCCAGTGCTGCTGCAGGAATAGGAGATGTAAAAATGGACCTGGGAGTCAGAAACAGGGAAAGGATCCTGGGGAAATGCTCCTGAGGCAGCCGGGGTGGGAATGGGAACTGAGGATCGCAGGTGATGTGTGCTCAACGCTTCACAGTCAATACCATCCCAAATAAACCCTGACTATTTGTCCAGGCAGGAGCAGCTATCAACTTGTCTGTGTAGGCAGGGTAGGCAGCTGTTTGCCCAGGTAGTCACCTCCTCCGCCCCTGCACTGCTACTCGTGCTCCCTGTGCCCGGCTGCCCCAGGCCCCTGTGCTCTCCTGCCTGCCCGCTGCCTGCCCGCTGCCTGCCCGCTGCCTGCCTTCGTTCCTGCTCTTTTAGGGCTCTTAGAAACCATCCCAAGTGGGATCAGATATGAGAGTCTGCAGGTGGAGGAAGGGAACTTGTCAGAAGAAAAGAGGGTGTATGGTAGATCCAGGCCGGGTTGTACCCCTGTACTTTCTTATGTCATGTTTTGGTTGAGCTGATCTTAGTGGGTCCTCTGCTTATGCGTTTATCTATAGATATATGCAAATCTTACAACTTCATTGTGTTTTTATATTCCTGAACCTGTAGTTATGGTAAGAAAATCTGTTCTGACCTTAAAATATACCAGACAAGAAAGTAAGGTATGACCCTCAACTCATTTCCTGCTTAGTAAAAAACGTTTGACTTGAGAGGGGTCAGACTGTTCGCATGCAGCCTGTGTGTAAACACATCGCACAAACAGGAACCTGTTTAAATATGACAAAAAAGAGGAAGTATTTCTAACAAACCTGGTCGTGTTTCAGCTACGACAGAATCCGTGACATCTGATGGTTTCCCAACACCAGCCTGGTTTGTTGCCCGCACACGAAACACATAGCTCACACCTTCTTTTAGGCCACCTATCTGGAGGAAGCAAATATACATACACGCATGATGTGTTACAAAACACTGATTTTAATTTCACACTTCTTACAATTCCAGTATGAATGCTTGACAATTATATTTCCTTTCTCTTTGTTTTTCTCCTTTTCCAGTTGACAAATATTTCTTCCTTGTGGTTTTTTTTTTCAATTCCAGAGTGACATGACTGATCTATTTGGCTTGCTGCTTCCTTGTATGAATAGTTAACATTTAGTGTCATTACTGTCATTGATTTCTTTGCAAAAGGAGCATTGTTATTGGAACACGATGTTTTCAACTTATGTACATTGACCTCTGAAACAGCATAGTCTTTTACTGCAGGTAAATTCTGGCTTTTAAAAATGAAATCATCAGAGTAATAAGTRCCAGCCACACCTATTTAGAAACAGGAGGGCATTTAATTGTACAGATTTAATTGTAGGCACTTGAGGAATCATACTTAGCATTATAACACCTGCAAATACTAATTTAAAACATATATGAAAGGATCACACTTAAAAGTGAGTTGTCTTTCAAATATTCTGAAAAGCATACAAATAGCAAACCTACTTAAGACATATCTCTAGAATGGGGATACAGCTGATCCCTTATTTAGAAGTCATTCCACAAAATGCTGTAGCATAATAGTGCGAAAAGCTTGGGTTTAGCTTGCTGTGAAATGTGAGGAGAGGGTACTTTGTATTAGAAATAATCACCTGCCACAATATCTAGAACGAATCATCTGCCACATTATCACATCTATTTTTGTGCCATCTGTTTTTGTGTAGTGATACCTATCTTGCCCTTTGAGCTAGAAAATGCTAGGGTTGCCTCCTGCATTGGAAGAATGGTATTTGGTTCTAGCAGTGCTTTCTTTTATTTTTAGGCTTGTCATACCAGATTGTCTTCTGAGTTACTGTCTTGTCTGACTATACAGGCATTACACGTGTGTAGCCTCAGCACAACATAAACTACTATGTATTTCATTAAATGGAACTATGATCAGCACAGGATCATGCTATCAAAGGCTAACTTCCTCAAGATTATACTGTTATACCAGTATTTGAATCTTAAGCTAGTTACCTTCAAGAATTTCTTTTGAAGTGGCTTCTCATTGACACTTCTCCAATGTTCCTCCTTTGCTTCAGTTTCCTTCATATCAACATAATAACCAGCTATGGGACTACGACCAGTATAAACAGGTTCCTTCCACAGTAAAACCAAAGAGTCCTTCCTAACTTCTGTGCATGTGACATCATGGGGTGGCCCTGAAGGTAAGAGTAAAAGTTGGAGTTGTGATATCAAAATAAATCCCAAAACGGCTAGTGCGTAAGATTTCAAAACCAAAACCAGACACCATGTTGTACACCCAGAGCTGACATAACACATGCAGCTCCTCTGTATCATATCTAGACCTGATATAAATACAACCCATGCCTATTAAAAAGACTAGCCCAAAAAACAATCCAATTTGTTGAGATTTGGTATCTTGATCAAATATTCATAAACAAACAAGAATGACAAATAGTCTCCAAACTCAGGGAAGTAAATTAATTATTAAGCTAATGTGCCGCTTCAAGGACTGCTCTAAAGTCCACTGAAATCAATGGACGTTGTTTTCATTCAATGAGCGTTAAAAGGCCAGCGATCTGGCCTTGAAGTCATACATTTAGACAAGGGTTATGGGACCTCATTCTTCTCTGCCTTGTACCTTAGGCAGGTATTTATGACTACCATTTAAACTAGGAAGCAAAGTGGTAGACACAGTACAGAAACCAAGCAGGAAATATAAAGAAAATACAAGCTGCTTGTAAAATGCTACTGATCAAATGGGGATCGTTTAATGCATCAGTGTAAATGTACTAAATCAAAGTGATGGAGATTCAAGCCTGGGTATGAACTTCAGTGCTGTCTCCCCTGGAAACTGAAGTCATTGAGAACTTAGATAATTGATCACAGAGCACCCATGGGCTGTGAGTAACCTCCACCTCCCACTCAGGATCCTACCAGGTACAGCAATGGTCCATTCTTCACATTTGAAGGGCTGGCTGGGTAGGGAGGGTGTCCCAACCCCAGCCAGGTTAGCAGCAGCCACCTGGAACTGGTACACCATGTTTTCCTTCAGGTTTTCAATCTGCAGAATCAATAAGATGGTGCTTATTAACTTTAGATTAAGGCTTTAGAAGAAAGTCACAATGACAATTATTTGACACATGAGCATTCTTTTAAGTGCCTGAAGAGTTGAAAGCATTATTGACATCATATATAAGGTGGTAACTATCTTGGCTTTTCCTCTAATCAGTGGTGGAACATACATGAATGGTCTTAACACACTCAAATTGTAAACCCCTTTTCCTGTTGATAGACACTTTGGTAGGCAGGGAGGGAGCAGGGTATTGCTCAACAGTCATATTAATCAGTTTTGTGATACAGAGCAAGTTCACTTAAGGCAAGAGTTGTCCTCACAGCAGGTTGAAATTCAGTCCTGGCATTGCTTTTCATTTGTAAAGCAGCTCAACGAGGTTTTAGCTAGCACTATCTCTAAATTGGGTCAAGAACTATGACAAAACACAGGCACTGAGCTGGTTCCAGAACCAGCAAGCATTGGGCTAGGTCCACCAAGCCCAGTAGGAATGCCATTTGTTCTAAGGGCCTGACTTACAAAAATTCAGGCTATGTCTAGAATAGTGCATTCACAGATGACAGTTGGTGCCAGACTAACAGATAAACGTACAAATAATTTTGCAGAGAAGTTTAACAGAGCTAAATAAATTTATCATCATGGATATAAAACCCTCTGAATAGCAATCTGTACACTGCATCATAATTCATCCCAACCTGTCTTTGAGATCTGTTTTGGAAATACTGTCTGCAACCACAGCAATCACAGAAGTTAACCTCTTACCCTGTATGCCCTCTCACTAATGGCCTTAATGTTGGCCTCCATCCATTTCCCAGGAACTCCATCAACCACTTCACGATAGTTCACGTAGTAGCCGGTAATTTCAGTTCCACCAGTGACTTTAGGTTGTTTCCATCCTAATGCCATCGAGTCACGAACACTCTCAAGTACCATGATGTCATAAGGTGGAGATGGAGCAGCTGTTTCAACATGAAAAATACATAAGTAGGAAGTAATATTTCTATATTACTGGCATTCAATTACCGTATTCAGGTGGCTCCCATCCTCCATTTCCTAGTTAGGACAATATTTATGTGGTCAAGGGAAGTTTCTGGAGTTGGAATAAGAAATGCAGGATAAAAGCTTCCATAAACCAAATGAAAAAGTCCAAACTCCATAGGAATTAGTTTTCAGGATAATTTGTTTTTTGAGAAGCAAGCTGATACATAGTGAAAGAACGTGTTGCAATTGCAGCTCTGATGTAAGTGATCAGGACTCACTTTAAAACTGTGAAAAATGAGGAACTAAAACTAACATTACAGGAAAAGTAAAAAAATTGGAGATGCAATGATTTGTTTTCTTTTGCTGAAAGCAAACCCTTTTTCATACATACAATATTCGTTGTAGTTCCTTTTTTTAAATAGGCCCACATTCTTCCCTTCCGAGAATGGAGTTTATCTGTTCATTCTTTTTTTTTTTCCTTTTAAATTTATACACTGTGCATATTTTATCATTGCACCCATCACATGATCTTACCTTAATGGAAGGAAGCATGATCATAGGCACTGTAGACTGACCAGAAATGGAACACATCTGTTACTGGAACTTACATTAAAAAATTTGCTGCATAACCCTCTTTTTAATTTTTTTTTTTAACAATACAGAGTTCAGTAACTTCATCCCAACCCATTTTCTTATAAACCCTTTTCTGTATCTAGTGGGGAAATGCTTGCCCACACCCAATATGTCATGCACCAGTGAAAAGCCCTACTTGTAACCCTGAAGACCTACTTTTGATGGAAATCCTACATCATCTATGTTTCCTTTTGTCTTTAATGTTTTATATCAGTCAGCTAGCCCCAGGTGCCTCTACGTTGTTTTCTGTTCAACACTCTGCACAAGCCTTTTGAGTCTCACTTCAGAGGCCCGGGGAGGAATTCAGTTCACTGGCCAGGTACCAGGACTTAAATGAAATTCAAGCCCCACATTTCTCAGGTGTTTAAGTGTTGACAACATAAAACGTGATTTCGTGCATGTGCCTTCAACTTGACAGGTTTTCCTTATCACGTATTGCTGTCAGTCAGAGGTACAACACAACATTCATTAGCACTGTGTCTCAGAGGATAAACTGTAGCTTAGGCATAAATCCACAAAGGATCTTCATATATCCTAACACAACACTGATTTTCATTCTTACCATCATCATCAGATTTTGTTTCCTTCACACGTACATAACCCAGAGACTAGGTAAGAAGACTCCTAACAAATTACTGAAGTGATTTAGAAATAATACAGTATCTTGGATACATTAATATGTAGTCAGACAAGATATTAAATTAGTAAATGGATTTATATGTTTCACTTCCAGTAGCCACTAAGTTTGTAAAGTGGTCTCCGATACCATTACATGCCTAATGATCTTAACAGAGAGTTGAGCACATAATTAATGGGTCTGATGGAAGATACATCACTGGAGAGCACGTTCACTTGTGGCGCGGACGAGCAGAGGTTACAACCATCTGAAGTGGATGTACCAAAGCAGTGAAATCTATTTATTTTATTAACTCTCACCTGTATCTTTCTTCTTTGTCACTTTTTCCGGTGTCAAAAGATCCCCAGGTCGAGACTTACTTGCCTGCTTAGCAGCAACTTTTTGTGGTGCAGATGTGACAGCGTCCTTAACCATTTCTCTCAAATTATTGTCTCCTGTACTCCCCAGCTTGTCAGAGCTACTGGGTAGTCTGTCTCTATTAAATTTAGCATTGCATTTTAGCAAAGCACCTGTGTCAAAGATAGGCTGGGAAGACTCATGCATGCCTTCCCAGCTGGTAGTGCAGTCTGTTAGTCCACCAGCTTTACCACTTGGTTCAGGACACACACCATGAAGCAATCCTCCCCCTATAATTGCCAGAAAATACCAAAGACATTTTGAGTTAGAATACATTCTTTTTTCTTCATTTAGTCAACAGAATGAAGACAYGTGTACAGTGAACAATACAGCCAAAGTATGACAAATCACAGGTTTTACTCACAAAATGTTAAGCTTGAATTCACAAAAATTCCAAATGCATAGAATACCTCTCAACTGGCCCACAAGTAATGCTCTTTTAATAATGTTTACTTTTCAGAGCAGAAGAAATATGGAAAGTTAATAGTAATCTTTATTTGCTACAATTATTTTAGTATTAGATCTTCCAAGTCATATTTCTGATCCTTTCAAGATGATCTCATAAAATTGCCCTAGGCCACATCTCCCTGCTCTAAGGTTGTGAGGTATGCAGTTTTGATACAAATGAGAGTGAGGATGTTGCAGACATACAATTTATTCTAGCCCAATGATCTCATTAATCTTTATGGATTAGTTCAGGCAGCAGCAAACAGAAATAATTCATCAACAAAGGCAGAACACACAGGGTTATAGAGGTTTATAGAAGACACATTGCGCTGATAATTAGGTTTAGGTATGGAAACAAATTTCTTAGGAACTGACTGTATATAGGATGGTGTGCATTCAAGGTGATAAATACCACATTACGGAATCAGAATGACATTCCATTTTCCAGGATACCTATGAAGTGAACTTGGCAGTGCTCTCTTACAGTGGTTCACAAGAAACACCTGAAGAAGACTGGATGGTGAAGGTGAACAGTCTACAAGAGTGCAGTGACTGTGAAACTATGGCTGTGAGACTATAGGATCTATGGATAAATTAATATTTGTGGACAGCATTGTAAACCAAAACAATTAGTTATAAATAGTTGCTGAAAACATCTTTACTTAATTAAAAAAACATATTTACCATTGAAAAGAGCAATGGAAAATAGCTTACCAATGGCTGCTTGCACTTCTATAGGCTCCGAATCCTGTGAAAATTCACTGAGTCCTGCTGCATTAACAGCTCTGACTCTGAAAATGTACTTCTCACCATTGACGAGCCCATGGCAAATGAATCTAAAACAAACCAGTGAAGGAATACTTAGGAAGTATTATGAAAAAAATAAAAATCTTAAGGGGAAAAAGAAAGCATTTCTTCCATAAAATTTATTCTGGTTTCTGAAAACTGAGGATAAACCATGACCCCAGTCACTTAAATGAAGGTCAGAGAATGCAGAACGTATCTAAGCACCTCATTCACGCAACGAAGATAATGTATAAAACCACGTCTCTTTGGACATACCATTTACCAACTGTCTTTCCTTCTTAAGACTACACAAGTTTTTGTGTCACCAGAGGGTCTACCTTACTTCTGCTAGTATATAATATCCATACTTCCTAATGCAAACAATGCAAAAACCTGCAGAGATAAGGTCTATATTTGCTTGTGGGATAGCTTCATGACATAAGTAAAAGACACGTTCCCACAATTCACTTCCAATCATAAATGAAGAATTGCAGTGTTCAAAAAAAAATTACAGGGCATTGTACAAGAGCTAAAAAAAGTGTCCTATCTTTTATTTCACTTTCTTGCTTCTATACATGACACAATAATCTAAGCCAGACAATCTCTTTTACTAGAATAGTTTTTCTACTACCTAATGATCACATAAAATACCTCATGATTTTTCTCTGGTGTCCACCCTGAAAACACAAAATTTCCCAAGACATGACTAATTTATTTCAGAAAAATCGTGTTTTGGAAATTTAAACATTTTATTTAAAACAACATTTATTTTTCAATAGGTATTTTAAGTGTATTTTATTTCATGTTACTTTTGTTTTGTTCTGCTTCATAATGTCATGTCTTGCACTACCAACGCTGACATCATGCAATGATGTACGAAGCAAATACAGTGTGGAAAACAAAATGTATTTCAAAATCAAAATTTTATTTTTGGGGAAAAAAAAACTGAATCAAAATTTTCAGAGTGGAATTTTCCCTACCCATTCTACCAGACTTTTCCAAATAATTTGCTTTCAGGATGTGTGCAGAAAACAAATTTCAAGAGATCATATACTTATACATATACAAAAGATTATATACTTCATAATGCAAACTGTGAGCTACAGCTAATGCTTTAAGATTGACTCAACCAGAAAAGCAAAGAGTTAACAGACAGCCTGTGCCTGACTGCATCATACATTATATCGCATTGACTAAAAATGCAGTGACAGGAACCTGAGCAGTATAGTTACATCACAATGTATAGTAACTCAGAACAATATTTTTATTTCTACAGTGAATAAAGATCATGTTTCATATTTTAAAATAAGCAAACAGCATGAAACTTCACCAACACTTGATGTAACCACAATATAAATCATAGAAATATACATGAAAGTATATAATATTGGCACATACAGCTGTTGCAATATCAATGCACAAAAGAATATGTAAAGGAAATTGTTGTGCTTCTGTTCAAGTGAGTAGGGTTTTAGGTACTTTTGATATACTAAGCATTTACAATGCCCTTCTAAACAACAAAGTTGGTCCAAGAGTATTTAGCAGAGCCTTACTTATTGTAATAAGAGTTGTCATGGATAGCAATTACAAATAAGCATAATCAGTCATAACAAGCAAGGACTGCTTCTGGATTGACATCAATCCACTTGAGATCAAGTTCTGCAATTGCTCCTTTAGACTCTGAAGATTACATCCTTATTCAAACAAAACCAAATCTGATTTAGCTTGCAAAGTTTTAAATCTTGATTATTTTTCTGACTAGAGACTGAGCTTCATGTCGGTAAGAAATGTGAGTTTATAGCCAATATTTAAGAGTGTTCATTAATATCTCGATAATTGCAAGTGAAAGAGCAGTTAGAAAGTAATATTGTTAGCGTCATATAGTCCACATGTCCTCCTGACATTCTAGATATACAGTCCAGAAATGTTTACAGCAGTCTTCCAAAACAAAGGACTTGGCTTCCAAACATTATGCAGTTCAGTTTTCCACATTTGTAACTTCAACCATTCCTTGCTGTACTGCTTTTCATCAAACTGATAGGCTGTACAATAGATAGAACTAGCAAGCTGCTTTTCTTTCCTTCACTAGCAATGTCCACGTTTCTTCCCCCTTGACTAATTGTTTCTAATATGAGGTTGATTATAAATTCCTTTTGGACAAGACTCACAGTTTGAAATATGTTTTTGTAACTTCTTATGAACTTCACCTGCAAGAGTGATTCCAGCCTGCTGTCTACCACAGAGCAATTAACTCTACTGCTACTAATGGCTGGAAAGCACATATATCCAGTAAATCAAAAACTGGTGACCATAACTTCCATGTTTTAAAAGCCATTACCTTGTGCCTTTCACTGGATTGTTGTTGCATGGTTCCCAACGACCAGAACCAACTACACTTGACTCAATGTAGTACCCAACCAGCTCCTTGGCATCTGGGGGCTCTGTCCAAGTGACAACAACTGAGGTATCTGTATTCCTAGTTGGCATAATACGCCCAGGAGCCTTGGGAATATCTGTGGGAGAGAAACAGAAATAAATTAGTGGCCAGCCAGATAAAATTTAGAAATAAAATAAGAGTGACATTCTATTCTTGATTGTATTAGCACAGCTAATACAGATTTAACCTCCCGAAACTCCTCTGATTTCAATCAAGTAATCTGGCACAGCAGGACAGGATCAGTAGGTTCAAGCCTTTGATGGTGAGGTTCCTCACATCTCCATTGCCTATGGTTATGGGCATTTCCTTCAAATTAGATTTAGTTTATTCCCTTGTGCTGAATGTCTGCACCAGAGATGTGATTTGGAGCTTTCTAAAAGGGAAAATGTATTAGGTACACACTGAAGGATTTTGTGCAGCCCACAGAATAAGTCAGAAAGAAATGCCCCTATTAAGTAGCAAAATGCATCTAAAGTCTTTTTCAAGAAGAGCTGTTTTACTCTTCTTAAAGAATGTAGTTCATGTGCATCAAACTGCTCTGAGAATTCAACCAATATGAAGTAAACGGAGACAATCTGGGAATTGGATTCAAATCTGCATTGCCGTTTGGAAACAAATTGCTAATGTAGACCTAGCTACTGATGCTTTACTGTGGTGAACATCTTGGCTTTTCTTCCAGTGGAAATAGTCTCTGCATTCATGTAAATATTAAATTCTTCACCTCAGTTTAATTTGGCAAAGAAGGTTAAACTCTGCTGATGTCTGGGCTTATTTTCAATAAAGACTCTAAGTAAAACAAAACATTTTTGTACTTCCTTGAGTTTTCATTTTCTTTCACTATTTGCAGCCTTTGCAGTTCTTGGCATCGCTATTTGCAACTTAATTCCCTTGGTTTGCGTCTGGCATTTGACTACACATTAAAGGTTCAACAACCCAAACCAAAATTATTTTAGCTAAAGGGAATAAATCACTGACTACTCTTCATACTTGAATTAGTTACTGAGCAGCTATCTGTCTTCAGACRAAACAATTACATCACAAACTGAAAAGATACCATGGAGGTAATTTACTGCATATGACCACACACTTACCAAGTTTGTCATCCACCACAGTGGCTTCAGTTGCTTCTGAAGGTTCACCGATTCCAGCTGAATTGCAACAGCGAACTCGGAAGCAGTAGGATTTGCCTTCAGCCAAATCAAAAACTGCAAAGCGAGGAGACTTCACAGGGATCTCGGTGTTCACCCTTTGCCACTCCTCTGTTCCGGCAACGCACTGCAGTCAAATCCAGAAACTGCATTTGGAACAAAATTCTCTAAAAGACGAGTGTCTAACCCAACAAGACTTTCTAACCAGACCACCAAATGCATGTCTGCTATGGAGAATGGGGAGTCACATTCCTTCTTTTAACCTTTCCACAGAATGAGCATATTTCAAACCTTATGAATCCCAGATGTCCACCTACTCCAGAAAACATATATAAAAGCTTAGTGGTTTTAATATATCAAAGCTAAACTCCTCTCCACCACAAGGAAGTGATGTTATTATTAACTGCATCCAGTTCTGGACCACTTTCAAAATAAGTTCTGCAGACATTCAACATCATCCAAAGAACAACACTCTAACATTACCACATTGCTTCTAGATGCTCTTGTGTCACTCTTAATGTTTTTGGGGTGACTTCCAGAATTAATCAGGATCTGACCTTCATTTTCCAGAAAAAAATTAACATGTGCCAGTAATTTGTGAATTATTTTTATTATTTCTGTGGCTAGAAGCTCTACATACCATGATCACCTATACCATTAATATTAGTGAATAATTTTTGCCTGTGATTTACATTAAGGATAATTTCAAGTAATGGTCTGGTTTCTGAGGGATTTAAAATTCTCAAGAAAATGTTAGACATTAGTGCTCAGTACTCAGCATGAAATAGGTTATTAAAAAGCTTTCTTATATGGAAACTCAAAATTCATATATTCATCCTCTCTAAGTCTGTTGCTAAGTGAAAGTCATTTATTTAGACTAGATTTCATAAGACAGATGAAAAACACATAGTGGGAAGATATTTATGTCTCCCTTGATGACAACTGTAGACTGATAGGGAAAAGCATTGATAAAAAAGTTTGTGAGCCATGAGATGCAAGTAAAAAGGGTGGTGGGGTGAAGAATTTTCTAGGATAGCAGCTATGCAAAAAACATCTCGGAAAAGCAGGACACTGAAATTAAAACTGATTCTGTTCTAGAAAAGAAATTTTGACATCTTTGTTGAGTTGGTGAAGCAAATGGAAAGTTAATGTAGAGGATAAATATGAAAAGGCAGCTGGAGGAGAAAGTGCTGATGCCAAGAAACGCTTGCAGACTGCCTCCGTCCAAAATGTTAACAGTCTGTCCCACTAGACAAGCTTAATTTATAAATTTTTTATATATATGTATATATTAAAATATATATATATATATATATAAACATGTGACTTTGCTCTGTGCTTTCTCATTATAGAGGGAGTTTGTCAGCCTGTCTACTTCAGGGTAGGTCAACGACACAATTCATAAAAGGATTTTACAGTGTGTGACACATTCTGCATCTACTTTCCTATGTCCCATCTTTCTTTTCCTCCTAGTTTATGGTAATCTACAGTAACTGTTATCTTGATGAAGTTCTAGCCCTGGCCCTAGTTTGAAAGTCTCAGGTGGAAATGAAAGTTAACTAAAAGTCCAGAAGAGGTGGCAAAACAAATGTTAAAGATTGCCACAACACGATTCTAATTTTGTCCAATTTTACCTTTTCCACAAAGTACATGATACCCTCATGGCCCCGCTGTCCAGGAGGTTTCCAGCTAAGCACAACATAGTTCTTGGTGGCTTCAATAACTTGGAGGTCTGTAGGTGGACCAGGAACAACACCCTCTGAAGAACAGGGGAAAAGGATAGGAAAGGGAATTGGGATTTAATTACTTCATATTTGTATCAGAATTAGTGCCATAATTAAAATATAAAAGGAGCATTAATATACCTTGGCACCTGATATCTTTTTAAAACATAGAGTTAAAAGTCTTCTAAATATTGGTTTTAAATGTCCTCCTTTTAACTCTAAGCRTGTTTATTAGGTCCTGAATAATGAAACCTCACCTCAACAACCAAGTTGGGAGTTATTCAAGGTCAAGTGACTCTCAGAACAATGAACTTTGGGTGCGTGCCAAAGTCCACTGAACTCAGTGGGAGTTTTCCTAATTACTCAGCCAGCTTCACATTAGAGTTTTGTAGGCAAAAGGGCTGTATTTACCTGCAGGTTCTTCTTCAGTGACAATAATCTGTCCAGTCCAGGGAGCAGAAGGGTGATCTGAAACAAATGCCAGAGGTATCATGAAATGGGAGACTTCAAGAGCTTTTGAAATAATGAGAAAATTGACTCTTGTGGTTCAGAACTAACATTTGCAAGATTCACGTGAGCTCCGGTTTTGGTTACTGTGACTGTTGCTTACGTAGCAAGCTAGTTACTCAAGCTAGTTGTAGGTTGACCAGCTTGAATACTGAGAGCAGCTCAGCCATCAATATGGCTAGAAAATTTAATCTGCTGAAACATCTATTCCTTCCTGAAATGTCACTGAAGTCACCTAGGTGACAACCAGAGGTATTTGGCTCACTCAGCTCATCGTTTTAGAGAATTAACTTCAACTGTATTTTCTGTACTCTATTATAAATTTGGTTTAACAGCTCACTCATTAAAGGAACAGCCACATTCCTGCAGGCTGCTCTTTGTCTCTTTTTAACCACTTTCCCTCACATTACCAGCTTTCAAATCATGGGTCACAGTCACAAACAGAAACTGCTCAGCTTGACTCAACATATCCACTTGATATGATTTGGGTGGCTCTCTCAGCACCTCTACATTATCGTATTATTGTAGTTACGCATTCAGCTATCAACCAGGTCAATACACTTCCAGAGATAATTTTTGCAAATGCTGTTCTCCACCAGCATGTGCTTCACCTTAATGTTGGCTGATCTGTTTTGGAGGTGCAAGCAGAGAGGGAGCAGGTGGGGAGAAAAGAGGATCATGAGGGACAAGAGGAGGAGATATAAGGGGAATAGGCCACCAAGACCAGATTTCTTCTCCTGAGACAGTTTCCACACTTCCCAGTGAAAAGTAGAGGCTGCCCCGAGGCTTCAGGTTTCACACGTCTGTCTGAGCACAGTTTCCTGGTGGTGCCAAACCTCCTTCCTCTGGCCTTTTTTTTTAYTTTGAGTGGGAACCTTGACCTTCTGACTGCAGCCTGTAGCTTGCAGCATTATATACACTAAGACATACAAGCTGGGATTGTGCGAGCCCTGTAGCTTTGCATACAATACCCCTTCACATTGGACCATTTTAAATAGTAAAACTTCAGAAACAAATAGAAATAATTGGATTTTAGGCATGTGATTTTGTCATACAGGTAGAGAGGTGGGTTTGGATGCAAAATGTCTGGGACATTGCCAGGCCACAGGAAAAATATCCTTGACTCGTAAAATGTTAGCTTTAAAGCAGAGAGCTTGGGATCAATTATCTATTGGGCTACCCTGGTATTGTGCTGATGTTACTGCAAGACTTTGATCATCACATGAGCACAGAATCAGCCACCCTTGTCTGTGGCACAGAGAGAGACTATTCACAAGATCTGTTCAGCTATTTTGTTGGCTGAACAAAAGCAAGTCTCTTTAGGTAATTAGCTCTCCTGTGCCTTTTCCCCCCTTCCTGCAAGTTTGGAGCACGGCACCGCAGCCAGCAAAAGCCATTTGAGCAGATAGAGCACTTTGTGCAAAGAGCACTGAGATGATTTCTTCTTGGCAAAGCTGTCTCCAAAGACTATTTTTGTTTTGCATTGCTCCCTCTAGTGGRATTTTGAAGGCTTATGAGTAGATAGTAATCTTTTTTTTTTTAATGAGTTGTGACTTCTTAAACCTCTCAGACAATCTGCAAAAAGCGCATCTTACTTCTAAGCCTGGCTCTGTCAGCAGGATCCAGAGCAGCCACAGGTTCTGACACCCGGGACGGTAGGCTAATGCCAGCTTTGTTCACAGCTCGGACTCGGAAAATGTAGGAACGGCCTTCAATCAGACCAGTGACAGGAAAACGAGCAAACTTCACAGGAGTCTCATTGCACTGGGTCCAGTGGGTGGTGCCAACCTCACACCTGAAAAATACAAACAGCAAGAGCAGTGCTGGGAAGGGAAAAATGCAAACTCGAGGCACCCACCCCCCTTTACAGCTTCACCATCTGTTTATGTTCATTGGCTGGTCCATACCAGTTTCCTCAGTGGCGTCATATACTGGTGACATCAAAGCAGCTGCAACAAAGGGTCAGGGCTGAAGTATCATCCGGGCATGCACTAAATCCCCTGCAGCTGCACTCCTTCTTCCCTGAACTGAGGAAGGGACACAAGCAGAACTCATTTCACTGTTTAAACCCTCCAAAGTATGCTTCAGGGCGCTTAGGGAGTGTTAGCTTTAGCATACTCAAAGCGACGTGAAATACATGTTTCTTTTGCAGTTGCCAGAAGGCGACTAGTTCATCTTTCATGCACAGTGCTCCACTGTACATCCCGCAAAATGATGGGCTTCATGGGGTGTGGAGACCCATTGTGAGTTCTGTGACCAGCCCAGTGCACAGATGGCTGGGAGTAGGGTTAAAGTCAGGCACTCAGCCGGACCCTGCTTCAAACACTGCTGGGGCTGCCAAGGGAGCCTGCGGTGTGGTGGCTGCAGCCACTGCAACAACAAGAGCTGCCGGGGTGGTGCCGGTCCTGCTGAGTCTCACACCTGGCAGGAGGCTGGTTTCTGGCAGAAGGAAGAGATAACCAGCAGTGGGGAGGGACCGCAGCRACCTCAGCTCAGAGAGACAGGAGGAACCTGTGGGGATAGTTTCCCAGTATCCGGCAACAAGGTCAACAGGAACGTGAACTAGCAGCTCGGGAAAGACTTTTTATTGCTGCTGAGATATCTGCCAAAGTGAATGTTACAGTGCCTACACAGACTTCGTGGTAGATGCAAGTATCTCTTTTCTGGGAATTGTTACCATCCCGCTCAGGGTGGTTTTGTGGTTCTGGTTTCTGCTGGGGGCAAAGGATGCCCGAGCTTTGCCTCTAGCATTAGCACAGACCGGTCCTGCTGCCTTGGGAGACCTGATCGCACTGTGAGGCACACTGCAGTTAGGGGCTACCCTGGCTGAATATATTTGGGTGCCTAAATACCTTCGGTAGGATCAAATGCTGGAGAGAAGCAACAAAGCTTTGAATTTAGGAGCAAATGCATAATAAAGGAGCTGAACACAAGAGAAAAAGCAAAATGCCATTTGAAGTTACTCTCAGTGCTAACATCCCTCAATAGCCTAGTTTTAAAATGAGATATTATTTTTCAGAGTCTAGTCCTGTCTCTTGTTTGGGATTTTTCAATTAATGTTAAAAAGCTGTAGCTTAGGCCTAGCACTACCTAGTTACAGCAGCAACTGACACTCATAGAATCATAGAATCATTAAGGTTGGAAAGGACCTCTAAGATCATCAAGTCCAACCGTCAACCCAAYACCACCATGCCCACTAAACCATGTCCCAAAGTGCCACACCTACGTGTCTTTTAAATACCTCCAGGGATGGTGACTCAAGCACTGCTCTGGGCAGCCTGTTCCAATGCTTGACAACCCTTTCAGTGAAGAAATTTTTCCTAATATCCAATCTAAACCTCCCCTGGCGCAACTTGAGGCCATTTCCTTTTGTTCTATCACTAGTTACTTGGGAGAAGAGACCAACACCCACCTCTCTACAACCTCCTTTCAGGTAGTTGTAGAGAGCAATAAGGTTTCCCTTCAGCCTCCTTTTCTCCAGGCTAAACAACCCCAGTTCCCTCAGCCGCTCCTCATAAGACCTGTGCTCCAGACCCTTCACCAGTTTCGTTGCCCTTCTCTGGACACGCTCCAGCACCTGAGTGTCCTTCTTGTAGTGAGGGGCCCAAATCTGAACGCAGTATTCGAGGTGAAGCCTCATCAGTGCCGGGTACAGGGGCACGATCACCTCCCTGCTCCTGCTGGCCACACTATTCCTGATACAGGCCAGGATGCTGTTGGCCTTCTTGGCCACCTGGGCACACTGCTGGCTCRTGTTCAGTTGGCTCTCGACCACCACCCCCAGGTCCTTTTCCTCTGGGCAGCTTTCCAGCCACTCTTCCCCAAGCCTGTAGCGTTGCCTGGGGTTGTTGTGACCCAAGTGCAGGACCCGGCACTTGGTCTTGTTGAACCTCATACAATTGGCCTTGGCCCATCGATCCAGCCTGTCCAGATCCCTCTGCAGAGCCTTCCTACCCTCAGGCAGATCAACACTCCCACCCAACTTGGTGTCCTCTGCAAACTTACTGAGGGAGTACTCGATCCCCTCGTCCAGATCATTGATAAAGATATTAAACAAGACCGGCCCCAAAACTGAGCCCTGGGGAACACCGCTTGTGACCGGCCGCCATCTGGATTTAACTCCGTTCACCACAACTCTCTGGGCTCGGCCRTCCAGCCAGTTTTTTACCCAGCGAAGAGTACACCCATCCAAGCCATGAGCCGCCAGCTTCTCCGGGAGAATGCTGTGGGAGACAGTGTCAAAGGCTTTACTAAAGTCCAGGTAGACCACATCCACAGCCTTCCCCTCATCCACTAGGCAGGTCACCTGGTCATAGAAGGAGATCAGRTTGGTCAGGCAGGACCTGCCCTTCATGAACCCGTGCTGGCTGGGCCCGATCCCCTGGTTGTCCTGCCCCTGCCTCATAAGCGCCCTCAAGATGAACCGCTCCATGATCTTCCTCGGTACCAATAAATCATAAGTTATCAAACCAGTAAAATTGTATTTTAATTGAATGTATTGATGTTAGATTTGTTTCACAAAGCAATGCCCTCTTTTTACCCATATATAATTTATGTATATACAATGGCATAACATAGTGGCATATTTTATATATATATATATATATATATATATATAAAATGTTTGGGGTTTTTTTACATGCATCTGAATAAGCCCACAGGAACTCCATATTACTAATGACGTATTCCGTTACTGAAATTCAAACGAATATTATCATCTCTGCAGATCATTGCAAGTCTCAAAATACTGACTGAATTTCTTAAATCCCAAGCTTTTGGAGTCCTGCCACTGTGTGATACATTCAGTTTTCATATTTTTAAAAATTATTTCCAATTCTTACTGTTGCTGAGAAAAACACATAAGAATGATCTGCATGAAGCTTGTGTATCTAAGAGCCTGGAAAAGAACAGCACATAAAAGAAATCCAACTCCCTTTGATATAATATTTTGCTTTCTGGTACGTGGTTAACTATTTGGAAAGGGGCAGGAGAGCACTGATACAGAGGAAGTCACAGCTGCCTGTTGAAGGAGCTGATCTTGTAAGCTACCAAACTGCAAAGCCCAGAGGCCTCTCAAGCCTCACAGGGAGCAGCGAGGGCTGAGCTACGCAGTGTCTTGTAGAATCCTTTCTGTGTAGTTAAATGAAGCAGGACGTAATTATTTCCATGAAAGTTAGATCAAGCCCAGCCAATCTAAAACAAAAAAAGTAATTTTCTTATGGCCAGCAACAAGAATGAAAATAACAATGACCATTTTATCTCATGCTTTCCAATGTGCTTTTAGGTTTTTGAGTTAGAATGCGCAGCAATACAAATTCTCCAGTCTGGCATGCCCACGGACCTGTCAATGAAATATCCGAGGATGGGGTTTCCTCCATCAACAGCGGGCTGCTTCCAGGAGACAATGACATAATCTTTGTTGGCATCTACACACTGCACATCCAGTGGTGCACCAGGGGCTCCGGGGATTTCAGCATCAGCATCTATGAGGATGGAAACATATGTTTCCAAATGTGAACCACAGTTCTTTCACATTTATTAATCTTTAAGGACCAAACACCGTTTTTACTGAGCCAAAAAAAGAAGTTCCATCACTGGCTTCAAAAAGTATTCGTTTTTATATTGCCAGTGTTTTTCTAGGTTTTCGTTTTCTCTTTGCCACATTTACAAATGCTTTATATGTTACAGCACACTGTAAATGTAATTCACCTCAGTATTTTAAATAAAATTAGTAATATGCATTCTGGTTAGGTAGCTGCCAGAGACATAGCTGAACTAAAAACTTGGCAGACTATATATTTACTTGCTATTCTACTTAGGAGAAGAGGCTGATATCTTGCCTTACAGCCAGGCAATAGCTCAATGAGAAGTATTCACCCATTGGATATACAACACTGAATTAAATATCTTATCTCCACATATAGTCCTTCATTGTTTGTTTTCGGTTAGCTATGGACTGCAAAGGTATCAAAATCTTTTGAAGTTTAATTATATTACACATACATTATCACTGTGGAATATAACCTTTATAAGGATGAGCATATTGTTCCTTTCAAGTGTTTATCACAAATCTGGGACTGCTGATGTCAAAGGGCCTTGACTCCAGCATCAGCTTCTGCACGTATCTTATCTAAAACTTTAAAAAACAGAGCACAGTGCTGGGCACTGGGGAATTTTACTGTTTACRCAGTCAGAGTCTGATTTGTGAGATGGGGTTATTTTCACGTAGAGAAAAATAACCTTTGCAGGAAGATTGTATGAAAGACTTTCAAAGAAGAGAGGTTGTTTATCTGCAGAATGATATCAATTTGTACAATTACATGTAGCATTTTTCAAGCCCTGTTGTGAGCTACTTCAAAAGGAGACATGACTTAGACAAGAAAGATATGTATACCTGAAGAAAAAAAATATTTTGCTGATAAATATTATTCATACATCCCATCTAAACCCCAGACTTCATAAAAAAGTTYGATGTTTCAAAGCATTACAGGATTTTATATTACAATATACAGTAATCCCTTTTTTTTATGCTTTTAGCTTTCAGAAAAAAATGCCTTAGAAGAATATTTAACATGCTTCATTAAGTAACAGTAGTCTTCAGAAAAAAAACCCCACACTTCACACTGTGTCTTCTCTTATAGGCAGAGTAGCATCACATGGAGCTTTTGAAGCTGCGCCAAAGTTACCAAGTCCACGTTCTAATTAGAGCTAACTCGATGCATTTTTAAAAATGATAGTGTACAGGAGAAGCAATCCAGTTAACATACCAAAATAATAAGAACATTAAGAGTAATAACAATATGTCTTCAGTGATCTCCATACAAAAGGTTTTAGTTGCCCATATTTACTGTTCAATGGAAGATGAGACACCCCAGTTTCTTTCCAAGACAGACTGGGAAATAGCTGGGACAACCAGCATTGCTGATCAGCCTCAGGGAGGCTAGGATTTCATCCCTGATGGCTTGCTGACAAATGCTGACCTATAGCCATGGCAGAAGAGTCACACACGCTCTCTAAACCCATCTAAAGACCTAACGTTATGAGCCTGATTAGCACATCACTCACTTCCATCGATACATAGGGATTTCTATGCATGACACAGAAGGACAACTGCTTGTGCTTAAATACCATAACTAGCTATTTATAGCAAATTTGCCTACAATTTAGAAGGAGCGGTGAAAAGAGCACCACTGAAAAGAGCACCACTGAAAAAAGCCTGGCTCTGTCTTCTTTAATCCCCTCCATCAGGTACACATGGATAAACTCCCCCCAAGCCCTCTCTTCTCCGGGCTGAACAGCCCCAGCTCTCTCAGCCTTTCCTCATATGAGAGACTCTCCAAGCCCTTAATCACCTTCACAGCCCTTCACTGGACTCMCTCCAGTGAGTCCATGTCTCTCTTGTACTGGGGAGCCCAGAATCCAGCACTCCAGATGAGTCTCACCAGTGCTGAGTAGAGGGGAAGGATCACTCCTCAACCTGCTGGTAATGCTCTTCCTAATGCAGCCCAGGATGCCGCTGTCCTTCTTTGCAACAAGGGCATGTGTTCACCTTGGTGTCCACCAGGACCCCCAGGGTCTTTTCTGAAAAGAGGCTTTCCAGCCAGTCAGCTCCCAGCCTATACTGGTGCATGAGGTTATTCTTCCCCCGGTGCAGATCTTTGTGTTTCCCTTCCACTGTATTTTTTCCTGCATTGTGTGTTAGAGAGAACGCCTCAAATGATGCACAAAATCTCGATCAAAACAGTGCAGTTTAGCTAGCAGTGAGTTGTTTACAAAAATACATTTTTAAGTTATCATGTAGATTTTTCCTCTTTATGACTTATGTTCAGTACTCTTCACAGGCTGAAATTGAGAAAGAGTAGTGAAGTTATATCAATATCCCAAATTTCCTCCTCAGAATGCCAATGGGGTTTAGAAGTCTTCTAGCATGTGACACCAAAGCATGAGATATGCATTCAGTTTTTCCAGAGATAACAACTGGAAGCTATATTGCCAGAATCTATTAATAGAAAATAATTATTCTATTTTTATTGGGAAAAAAAGCACCTCAAATGTCTGAGATTGATTTTGCCAGCATGTTTTCCTCATTTCTGTAGTGAGTTTCATTCACAAGACAGTATCCTACCTCGAACAAAGACGTAACTACTGTACTCTTCATAGTAGTCTCCCATCACCACTCGTAGAGTGTAAAGACCTTCATCTTCCTTGTTTGCATGAGTCAGTGTTAATGAAGCTCGCTCCCCACTCCAGTGCATCTGGACCCATTTGGATGGTGTAATAAGAACACCTAGAAATTAGAGAATTTCGTGATGAGAACTAACTGGATCTACTGAGGAATAGATTCTGAATAAGGAGAATATATTGGAATAGATTAGAAACACACAAGAGACCATTCTTATTATGCAACTTTCTGTCTTTGAACGYAATCATAAATTACAGCTAATTCTGCTCTCATGCCAATTTTGTCTTCGTTTTCAAAGTGTAACTTCAGAAAGCAACAGCTTTTTTATCAGCTGTTGCACAACACATTTGTGCAACTAAAGAAATGTCTTGGCATATAAATAAATAGTAAAAGCTATGTGGGCTTAAAAGGGCCGCACAGATATTGGAGCTGATTGAAATGCTTCTAATTTAAAAATTTTTTAAGACAGAAAAATCCCTAGAAGACATTTTCACAGTGCTTCRTTAGTTTTCTAACTGTGGTTCCATTTCAAAGTGCTAAATTGAAAAAGAGAAAATATTACTGCCTGGAAATCTGAGAAAGTGATGAGCAAATCATAACATTCACTGCTGAAATAAGTAAAGGTTTACATGAAAGAAGTTTATATTTCTTCTTGTCAAACATTCTCACCATTTCTGTACCATTCAATGTCTGGTTTGAAGCGCTTGATATCAGGACTGATGACAACTGAGCAGCCCAGACTCATTGTCTCGCCTTCTCTCCCAAAGGCTACATCAAACTTGTCGACAAAGCTGATTTCAAACCTGGAAGCATAGCCATGAGGGGTAACGCCAACTGTATAAGGGAAAAAAACACCTGGCTGTTTACTTTTTCTTTCCTTTTGTAACAAGAGTAGGAAGCAAAAGTACCCAATGATTATGAATACAATCTCAGGTAAAGTTTGAGGTATAAATAGGAACAATATATATTCAGCCATCATCTTCAGAGGTAATTGCGGTGTTAAATAATCTAAGCCCTTACTGTCACAGAGAATCAACTATTCCTTTATTCATACAACTCTAGTTCTTACAGCTAGTTCATTTTATCAGGGAGAGGCTTCAGCAGAATTTTATTCCAGAATTTCCAAAATTTCAGATTCAGCTTTTTATCATTTTATCATAAGGCTTGTTTTATAACTTAAAAAGACTTCTATTTATGATTAATGATTTGTTCAGCTCAAGCTGGTCTTTAGCTTATGGTTCTTTTCTTTCACTGTTTTAACTCCTTGCTCCATGTCAGGGCAGTCCACTCAGCTTTCATTTTTATAAGCTAAATAAGCCTTTTGCGGGGGAGGTCTTAATGCAAAATGAGCTCTCCATTCCCCCAGGCATTCAGGTAGCCTGTTTCTGTACTTGCTCCTGAATTTATCTTTTCTGATGCTGTGTGACCCAAGTTGTGCAGTATTCCAGACAGAATATCCTAAGTGCCTTACACTTGTACTACACATACATGGCACAGGGGCTTCCATGTTTCTTTTGAAAACAGCTCAGCTGATAAAACCTAGGGTCACATTTTCCTTTTCCATAACTGCCCAACACCGGTAGCTCTCAGTCTTCCTGTGATCAATGAATATATGCAGACCRTCGTCTTCCTTTCCCATAACCAAGTGATAAATCCCAAATTATATTGGAAATGTGTGGCCTTGCATTTTGTAATGTGGTACATAACCTTGTTTCTGTTATTTCAGAGCTTCAGTATATAAATGCCAGCTAGTGTGCCTTTGCAGCATATCTCTGATTCTATTTGTGTTGCTACAATAAAAGAAATGTCCATAAGTCTCATCTGTCAGGCCTTTCATGCACAGGGCCCATACGGCACTTCGCCCACATGGATTGTCTTAACAGCATGGAAGTATCTATGCAGTACTGTAAATCACTTCAAAATATGAGGTTCTCAGGTAAAGCAAACTACAATTTTTACCTTGATATATCCAAAATATTCAAATTGGGTTCTGGCTATTTGATCTTTTCTACACGTTTTCGCAACACATGGAATGGCATAGCAGCAGACAAGAACGATTAAGTCAGCTACTCTACTTATGCACATGCACCCCCTAGCTTTTTTTCCAGGCCATGTTTTACATATTGCAAAAGATGAAGTGTCTCTCTCTTTGACAGATTTTATTCCGCAGTGAAGTGCAATATTAAAAAGATGTTCCTTATATAAGCAAATAGCCACAGACCTAGAAGGCAATGCCATTTTCCCCTATAGGTGAGGCTAACACCATCTGAAATTGTAGAGCTCAGTACCTTTGTAAATCAGACCTGCTTCCTTTTTAAATAATGTTACAAAATATTCTGCTTAGTCATTTGTCATGATGTCACAACTGTAAATGGATGTGTCAAACAAATATATATTGCAACTTACGGCCCAGAGGCATGGAAACAGTTCCAGCATGCAAAAGACTCGCATCAATTTCTCCTTTGTACCCTAGACAGAAAAAGAACAACTCCAGTCACTATCACCAAGAGGAAAAGGCTCTCTGAGCCACAAAAACAAAATTGGTAATGTGCATCTTAACAAAAAACCCTGAAGGAAGTATTTTGCAAACCTACTCTTTACCACGAGGGAAGCATAAGCCGAAATTTCTCCTTTAACATTCATAGCAGAGGCCCGATACTGAGCAGTGTCGTCAAAATCACATCTAAAATGATAGAAATGATTAGGCAGGGCACCCATTTACTCCTTGGCATAGCCTCTCCTATGTTTTATATTAAAGAAACTCTCAGAAATCTGGGTAAAATCTATAAAGAATTAAAAGCTTGGGAGACAGACACGTTGGACACTGGACTGGTAGCCATTAAGTTTTTCTCAATGTTAAAAATCCAATGTTTGAAATAAACATCTCTTTTCAAATATCACTTACAAATTTGAAATTGAGAATACAGCAGAAGTATGAAAAAAATGTCTGATAATATTTATCTAAGTTATCTCTGATTTACTGTCTCCTATGGAGAGATGCCTAATGTGGAAGCTATAGAAATGGTAGATATCATAAAATATTTTCAAAGGGCACCTACCAGTATCTAAATTGTCAAATCTAGATTGTTGCTGATTGTTAAATTAAGTGATTAGGTCTCATGTTTTCAATGTTTTTTAATGCAAAGTGACTGCAAAAATTTCCCATTTGGAGGATGAGTACTGTTAAAGATCTTTTTTGTGTATAAGTGAGGACATCTCAGTTCTGTTCCTCATTTCATTAAGAATCAGGAACTTTGCTATATTTGAAAAACAGTTAACACATATTTTTACCCTGAACTAAATTTTTCTCATGTTTAACTGCACTCATGCAGCAGGCAAATGGAAAAAGTAATCACAAATGTCCCACATGTTTCTGTCTCAGACATAAATAGAATAATAATCCAGGTAAGTTACTCACTTAGGTAAATTGCTTATCCTCTACTGAGGAAAACCAGAACTGCTTCAACATTTAGTAGACAGCATTGACCTCAGCTGTACAAACTTGATATCTCTTACATCCCCAAAAGATATGTTCACATTTTGCAGGTCTCAATCTATAGCAACATTTCAGCTTAAGCTATTTGTTAAATTATCTAATATTCCCTTACGTGCTAATCTCCAGTGAGTGCAGCCCATATCGACTTTCAATGATATACTTGCCGGGGTGAGTCTGTACATTGATGGRCACATTGTTTTTGTACCTATGGAAAAGCAAAGAAACAGCACGTCACAAATGGAAGTGTATAATTATATACTTCAAAAGGTCAAGTGCTTGATGTTTGAAATAGAACATCAGTTTCTGCATGTTTCTCCTAGATAAACTGTAGTCTAATTTCCTGGGAAGACATTACATATCTTTGGAAGCTTAACCTCACTGTCTTTCTCTTTGACCCACCCCAGGTGAATTTTATTTTCTAATTAAAAGGAGAAAATAATCTTGAATGGGATGAGAATCAGTTTATATTAACATGAACTTCATGATACTACTTGTAAAGGAATGGAGGAGTCACGTGAGCAACATCTCAGAGTTTTGTGAATTGCAAACAATTAAAATTCTGTAGCATCCTTACCTACTAGGTATCGTATACATTTTGTTTGGTTTGCACATTTGATCTACTTTTAAAACCTGCATATTCACAAAAATGTCAGGTAGAAAGTTAACTTTTTTTTTGCTTGCATAGCTAAGTTGACAGAAGCCCCAAYGGGGTTGGACTGGTAAAGAAAAATTGTCTTGCTGGTAAAGTGCATTGCAGCGAGGGATCTGGCAAAAGCTGTGCTACCAAAAACTTCTCTGCCTTTACAGGTATACACTATGAGTGTTTTCTGGTACAGGTATATCTTCAGGTAGGAAAAGTTTGCTGTTCAAAATTCCTGGTAAGTAATTTGAAGGAATGAACCAGTACTGATCAAGAGTGAGCTGGCACTGCTAATTTCAGAATTTATATAAACAGCTTGAAAGTTGCAGAGGGAGAGTTCAGTGGTTCATGGTAAATTCTTCCTCACCAATCGTTGCATAAAAAGTCACTCATTCTGGACAATACAGGGTGTAACCAAGTACATGTTCGAATGAATCCTGTCTTAAGTACGCACTAGTAATATGGAACAGACTGGTGATAGGAGTCTAATAAAATTACACACTGAATTGTATTCAGTCCATTTGGGATCGATTTGAAGTCTATAAAGAAAGAATGTTTCATAAGATAGTATCATCCTTTACCATAGCTTTTCCTGTGCTCCATAAGGTACATATATAAGGGAAGTGGAAATATAAATTATGACAGATAAAAGTATCTTCATCTCTTACTTTGATGTAGCTTAGATAAAACTTTCTTTTCATAAGTCATAACAGATATCCAGCCAAAGAGCTTTGCTTCTTCATTTCAGGTTTTAAATTTTAAATCTCTCATGRTTTTCAATCAGGAAAGGGAACTGGTCTGGTGTCAGTGGCTTACCTCACTTCACCAAACAAGTCAGTAATAAGCAATTTTATTTTTACCAAGAATATTATTAGTTTAATGTGTCTCAAGATGCAGCTATATCCACAATAAATCTGAAAATTGCCTTTCAGCACTTTCAGTGTTGTGGAATAAAGAATATTTCCCTGGCTACAAATACAGTAATACACTGGGATTTTTATAAGTGCCAAAGTGAGCGAGGATCATAAACCCTAATGCTTTTCATCACAATCTTCCTCTCAGCAAGATGTCTATGAAAAGGGACTCAATGCAGGGCAATACTCTCTATTCTGGACTTCAAACAGTTGCAGAGGTGCTTGACCTCATTACAGATCTTCTACTGCGTTATCCTGACTTACAGCAAAGAACAATACATGGGTCCAGTAAGATTAATCCGTTTGCCACCACTCTTCACCTCATCTGTGCGATGGTGCCCCCCCGACTGATCTGCCTGGGAACATTTGGCATTTCATGTAGTGTGTCAAATAGTTTAGAAAATAGAATAATGCCATCAGTTCCTAATATTTGCCAGGGAATATGAAATCCTGTGAAACAGGACTTGACTCCATAATCTCTTTAACTTTTCTCCAAAGGGCTGAGCAGCCCTTGGATCCTGTTAGCAGCAAAGGTGTTTGGTAGCATGTGGTGCTGTGCAGAAACAAGGTTTAACTAAGTCATGACAGCAGGAAGAAGACTTTCACTTCTTTTGTCTTCATTATGTCAATTACTAACCTATTGTCATCAGGTTAGTAAAAAATAATTGATTCGATTTTTGCTTATTTATATTCATCTATGGAAAGAATAGGGCTCATGTGTTAGAAGGACCACTTGTTATTTCTGGAAAYGCAAATTCCAGAACAGCCAAGTCATTAGCTAATGTTGGACTGCAACCTCCCACTGTCATTATGCACTGATAGTTTATGCTTTCTGCTACTGGTTTCAAATGTCCTGGGTTTTCCATATGCTTTTTCCAAGGGAGTCAGAACAGCTGCATCAGACAGTAAGGTTTTCTTTAGAGAGAGTTCATGAAGCTTTATAATTTTTCAGGCACAGCATGAAAAGGTCTTCATTGCTTATACAAAGAATGACTGTTTGGAATACACAACTGACATTTCGTTAGAAATGCTGAACGAAAGCTGACAGATCCAGGTCAGCACTGTTCTGCATCTCAGCGCAAAGACACCTGCTGAAATGGCTGTGAACTCTTTTTTTCCACTAGTAGCCTGTGGCGAACTGAAGTCCCTTTGGAATTCAGATGTACAGTAAAATGAGGTATTAATTTCCACCATCCACATTTAGCACTTAGATGAAAGGCTGGTTCATAGTGAGAGCAAAGGCAGACAGCTGAAGGCTTGGTTTAACCACGTCAGGTTTTTGTGATAAGGTGAATCTCAACCAAAGTGAAAATGGCCTAGCTCTCGCGTTCTTAGTTAGGATTCAGGTTACAGAGCTGGATTACAGCCATGAGGATAGCAGACGATTCCTTATGTCCAGCTGAGACAAACCCGAAGGGTTTGTCTGGAATCCTCTCTAGAAGGAATGTCAAAACAGGGCACTTGCAACCCTTACATGATGGGAAAAATGTGTCTGTGCAGAGCCTGGCTATTGGTTGTCACAGTCTAAGGAGAGAGATCAAGTGACTTCATGGGCATCGGCTCTAGCCTATTAATATACCTCTTAGTAGCACTTTTTATCAAGCCCTGAGATTAAGGTTTTTAAGACCTAAATAAACATAGAGTCCATTAAGCAATTCAAGTAGTAAATTGCAAAATATGAGTATTACTTAACATCATAATATAGCAGATGTTTTCTATTGTCTCCACAAATAGACTCTCCATAGGACTTACTCCTAATTAATGCTTAATGCTGAACACAGGCTTATTCTTTGTTCATTTTATAAATACATACATGCATTTTATATACACATTCTAGAAGAATCTTCTAAATTAAATAATGAGCATCAAATCTCATTTTATGTTTGAAAAGAAGTTATTACCTATTATCTTAACAACTTGATGGTATATGTGTAGCATGAAACAGATAAGAAAGATCAGCTCAATAGATGGGGAGACAGTAAAGCTTCACAAGTCACTGTTGATTAAGCTAAATTCAATTCCAGTCAGGGTAAACTTTAACCCAAGAGTCAAATTAGATCTTCAGCTATGACTAAGAGTATATTTTGGAGTTCTTACAGTAAAGATTTAGTCCAAAGACCATTCAAGTGAATAGAAATTTTCGAACAGACTCCAAAGCTTTCAGAAGATTTGTATGGTCCTGGACCTATCTTCAGTCTTTGACTTCACATAATTATGATGTGTCTGCTATGAACACCCTGCATCATGAGATTTCAGTTTCATGGAGATTCAGTACTATAACTGCTCAGCAGCCAAGCAGCTAGTTCTTAGCCAAAGCATGCTTTAATGCTTCAGGGACATAAATGGCATTTGTAGACTAAACAGAAGTATTTTGAAAACATTATTTTAAAGATAGTACTGACGATAAATTAAACTGCTATTTTTCCCTCATCAGTAGACAGAAAGAATATATTGGATGTCTCTATGAAAAAAAAAATCTATGTATTCCTATTGCTGTTACACAAAGTATTATTTTGCCTTTTAATATTTTGCTTTCTTTTTGTACAAGGTGACTTGAAAGGTGTTTGACAGGCCTCTCTACTTGATTTTTTTACTGAACTTGTATCTTTCTGGAAAAAATACCACATTCATTGAGATGACTTCAGATACTGGTTATATGGTGACTTTCAGTGATAGAGATGCAAACTTACCATGTAACACGGGGTGCTGGCCAGCCAGCCACAGAACAACGAAATTTGACATTTTG
This sequence comes from Oceanodroma leucorhoa, assembly GCA_030449065.1. Classification (NCBI taxonomy): domain Eukaryota; kingdom Metazoa; phylum Chordata; class Aves; order Procellariiformes; genus Oceanodroma; species Oceanodroma leucorhoa. The sequence continues at coordinate 2,612,209 of JASVER010000023.1, forward strand.
CTTTTCCCAGATAGTGTGGGAACGAGGCTCAATAATAAACTCAGGAGCATGTAAAAGTTTGTCTTGATTCAACTTTTTGTGGAATGCCTGAGTCTCTTCTAGCTGGAAAAGAAACATTAGATTATAAACTCCAGCAGTTATAAGTTATAAATTATTAATACACAAAAAGCATATTATTTTAAAAGCAGTAAAAAAATATGCAATTTTTATTTAAAAATCCAGATAGACATACTTATGTATTTATCTCACCTGGACACAGAAAACAAAGTTTTCATCTTCAAGAAGTTCTCCTTCAAAAATAGCTAGATTTGATTTTACTTTTTTTTTTTTTTTCCTGAAAACTATTCTAAGTAAAATAATTTTCCACATTTAATTATTTTTTCTCAATACAGAGTGAAAGGTGAAATAGGTCTGAAACTCAGACGTCTTCTGTATTTTTGCTCTAATGTAAGATTGTGTACACCTAGATCATCTCTGACAGACCTGCTCTCAAACCTTTCCTGCTGATGGGATCTTTCATCCTCCCACAGTAACTATTTCAACTGCTTGGCTAGCCACAGAGCTGGAAAAAAATTCCTAATATATTATAAATCTTGCTTTCTGCAAACTAAACTATTTTCTGCCCTAAATTTTACATATATGGAGAATTACAGGTCCCTGTATTAAGGTTACTAAAAAAAAACAGTTTTCATAATCCTCTCAGTCTTTTATAAACTGCGCAATACCAATTTTCCTTACAATTGCTGTTTCTCAGTTCTGGACAGGTTCTACTTGTCCTCAATGTTCATAAAACAGTAGCTACTCATTATCAGAGGTCCAACAGTCTCCAACATAATTAAATAGTTGCCTCCTATGTTTTAATGAAAATATTTTTGTTAACACACTCTAGAATGGCATTTGTTTTTATACAACAATGACTGACATTAAATTGACTGTCATTAAATTTGTGATCTGTTATAACTCCCAGATCCTCAGGTACTTCTACCTAGCAAGGCAATCCTCATTTACTCATCCTTTTCCTTCGGTGTATAGTAATTTCCATTGGTTGTTATCAAATTTCACCTTCACTGTTTCTCAATTTTTGAGATGATTTTGAATTTTTACCTTGTCCTTCAAAGTGTTTACACCTTTTCCAACCTCATGCCATGAGGATATTTTATAAGCATATTGCCAGTTCTTCTGCTCAAAACATTAATGAATTTGCTAAATGAAACATATTTGCACTTGATATATTCTGCCAGTCTGGTCATAACATATTTGTAACTATGCTCTGAGTATTATTTTTTAAGAAGTTGCACAATAATATCAAAGCTACCCACAATTAGAGATTCAGGTCCAGACATCTTTGGCAATTCCCTCCCTAATTCACACCCTGTGATTAAAACTCTGGGGTAAACACTTYGGACAAGCTTGTTCCCAGGCCATAAAAATCCAGAAATTAGTCCCTCACCTTCTTATTGGCAAGATACATATATTGGCACCTTTCTTCTCTGCACAGCAACTGCCTCATCATCCAGGTGAAGGATGCTGTGCCATTTCACCAGGTGTGGGCATGACCAAAAAACGTTCCCCGGCCCCTTTCTCCCTCCCTTTCTCGCAGCACAACAGAAGCGTTCCTGGTGCCTACCTCAGGCACAGCGCATCTTTCCTTATCCACCTGACACAAAGATAACAAGACTTTAAGTCATTGAAAAGATTTCCATTTAAAATACTTTTGTTTGTTACTACCATTATTGTGATTGCCCACGGTGTAAATCAGGGCCCTGTCGTGCTAGGCACTTTACAAACACCAAACAAAAAAGACCTGCGCTGTTTACAGCCTCGGTGTCCATTTCTACTCTTTTACCGTTTTCTTCAGGGCCACACGTTCAGCAGACTCCCGGATCGCTACTTTCCTTGATTTTTTTTCATGATGTTCCTCTTCAGAAGTTGACTTGGCCACCTTGCTGACACTAACTCCTTCTCCTGTGGCAAAAAGGTTCCTCTTGGCAACATATGCAGCACTTTCTTTAATTCTTTCTTCTTCCGTGTCTGTGATCCCACTGATACTCACTTCTCTGAAAGAATTTTTAAAAAGTAGAATCCCATTGGATAATGCTGAGGACATACTCCATTTATACTTTCTATCAAATTAGCCAACTACAGTGGCCAACACTCTTTCATAACATATTTCTGCTATTACAGTCTCATATGTATTCAAAGCAGAAACATGGAAGGGTACTGCAGAGTGACTGAGTATTTCACTGTCTAAAGTCATGGCCATTTTCAGTGCCTCTCTGTATAACTATGCCATACACATTTTCAGTTTAACCATTATCCTGCTGTGGTTTTATATCTATCTCCATCGCTATAAAGATTAGTGTAAGGCATACCCACAGATCCTCAGTTATTGACTTACAGCTGCAGCATTCATAATAACACTACCAAAGGGGCGGGAGATAGTTGTAGCTGTGTAACAATGTCCTCATTTGTGATTTATACAAAAAACCCACATCACTGTATATCACAAAAAGTTCTCCTTATTCATAGAAAACTCAGTCCTGTAATGTTTGTAGGTTGTCTGTTCTTCCAAATGTTTTCAAAAAGATGATTAAGGATTTTCTTGAAGCATCCTCCTCAGGCTTTCTACAGAGGCGAGATGCAAAGGACAGTTACTCTCAATGGGTCCAATCCTGTTTCCGTATGCACATGTGGAAGTACCATTGCAGCCATATTGTTTTGGCACTGTCAGGACATTATAGCTGCTATGGTAGTGCATATACAATCAGAGTTCCTTGACTTAAAGAGAAGCATTAATATCCTTCTGCTGAGTTTAGTTACTTTAGAGTAACATTAGAWGGCACACTGAAAAGACTGTTTAAGTTCTTGCTAAGTGCCATCTTGCAAGCACTATAGAGAAAGCACCTTCTGTTTATTTCCAGAATGCACTCAAGCACAGCCTCACTATTTTATCATAAAATGCTTACTACTGCTACAAAGCAAAAAGATTAGGAAGATAGATTTTTTTCTGTTTTCTTTAAGATTGCTAATATTATGCATTTGATAGCACATCTCAACACTCAAGAAAATTTGGATTCAAGCCCATAATTCATTGTCCAGCCCCTTATCTTTGAGCTATGAAGTCAGTTCAATGAGATGCAAGACAGCCAAGCAGTGGAATGTGCTGTAAACTTAATTACGCATAAAAATTGCTCAAAAGACTAAAAACCTTACATAACAGCATAGAGCTTTGACCTCTCTCATGCGTTCAAACTCTGCTTTGAGCTTTCTGTGTTTCAGACTGCTTTAACAGGATGATCCTTAAAAGTATCAGTGGGATGATTGATTCCCTTCACTTAGTCACATCAGCTCCCCCCCCMGAAATACCATCTGAAGATGCAGATATATGGCAGAGATTTCTAAAGACAATTTTGAAAACTCAGTTCAATGAATATGAATGTAGCTATCTACATTCAGTTTAAATGAATCAGTGACATTTTCCTTCAAAGGCAAGCTTACATTATTTCCACCTAAATTACAGCAGTTGATATCTCAGCAACTTCACAGTGTGGACCCGCTCCTCAAGGCATAAAGCATCTTCTGGGAGCTGATGAATATCCTCACACTAATATAAGACTCAGCCTAGTCATCTGCAGTAGTGCTCCCCAGATGCTTTTAATCAACAGTATTAAACATTTAGACTTGCTAATCATTTCTTCCTGTTATAATCTTCCCAGATCAAAGAGAAACATGTTCCCTAAAATGATGACTGCATCAGAAACAGCACACAGTGCCATTTAAGAATTGATTCTGCAGTCAAATCTCAGAACCTTCAGTAGAAAACACTTTTTAAACAGAAACAACAGGATCAAACCCCAAATGGCACACACAAAATATTATTTAAAGGGAATCTGCCATCTGCAGTCCTTTGGCATAGGCTTATTAGTGGTTGCAAATAGTTCCACGAGCCACATCCAGTATCTTTAGCACCTATGGTATTAAATCAAGCACTGGGTGTTTTATTATCTAGAATACTGGCTGGCTGTCCTTAATTTTATCTTGCAAGGATTAGGCTACCTGTTTAAGAAAAAYGGTTGTGAAGTGAATAATCTGAGCAAGGGAGTTTTTTGCAGCAGAACCTGAGGGCTCCAAAATAGAACCAAATAATGGCAACGGTGACACAGTGCTGAAGGTCGTCCAGCAGCACGGACAACAGCTCTGATGAACCCACAGAGAGCTGACCTTTATAAATAACTATTCCTTGTAAAAGCTATCTGCCCATGGGAAACAACACATCAATTTCACASGGGAATGTGGGAATGACATATAACATGTACATGGTTCAATGGGCTTCAGCTGTTATCTTTCAGACAAAAATAAATATCTGACAGGAATGTGGCACGCAACTTCTGCAGTCTTGGCATGTGGTCATGAACATGATGCCAATAGAAAAAATGCCTAAAACAGATATCCCAAACATTTCATGCCATGTTGAGTTGGGCACACTAACAATCATCATATGCCCTTTTTGTATTTTTTAACTAATTAAAAAAAAAAAAAAACTATTTGGGTCATTTCAGTGGCAGAAAACTGCACACAACTTCCTGAGTTGCCATGTGCAAAAAGTAAGATTGATACCAACAACAGTAAGAAGAATAGTAACAATGATGTAAGAATCCGACAGTATCTTTTAATGTAGGATCCCAAAGTATTGCACAGACACAAATAAATGAAGCTACACACCATCACACTGAGTTAGATATTACTGTATGCGTTTTGCAAAAAAGTAAAATAAAAAAAGATGACTTGTTAAGATTTGTTAAGATGTTAACATGATGTGTTAAGATCACAGGGGTCTGTAAAAAAGCTAAGATCATCATCCAGTAGTAGTAGCCATCAGTCATGATTTTCAACTATTGACCAACACTATAAATTTTACTTTTGTAGACTCAAGACACAAGAAAAAGGGAGGATGTTTGTGCTTGAGAGCATGGGAGACAGATGATGGTGAGCTGCAAATCTACTGCTCCATAAGCAGAAACACTGAGTGAGATGCAAAGGTAGCAAGAAGCCTTGAAAATATGTTACCGCAAGTTTTGTATGAAACATATTTATGTATTTCTATCACAGAAGATATAACTGAAACTCCAAAGCAATAGTTTAAAAAGGCAACAGTGTGTGCTTCTGAATGTTGGTTGGATCAAAGAGCAGAAATGTACAAGGGGTAAGGAAAAAAGGATAGTGGGAGGGAATTAATAAAACCCGAAACTGCTGGTCTCATCACAAAAGCATCACAAATGCTCAAAAGGCCAAAGCAATGACATCTCCCACTGACAAGGCGGAACTCAGTTTCACATGAAAGCACAAGTTTGGACACAAAGCAGAAGTGACACTGGGTATTGATTAAGCAGTAGACAGAAAAGCACTGGCTCCCAGAAACAGCTTGGAAGTGTCCCATGAAAAATGCTGTGCTGCAGAAGAAAGACAAGTTGAAGGAAGGTTTCTGTTCAACTGCAGGTGGGCAAGAAATTTTTCTCCTGGCTCCARTCAGGAACCAGTTTTCTGCGCCACACCCCAGTATGTATTAATCTGAACAAGTGACTATGCTCGAACTGCCAGAGACTCCTAATAAAATCAGTATGCCATACCCCAAAAAGGGCAGGGGACCCTCCTTGCTCATGTTGGTTCTGGCTTCCACATGAAGTTCACATTCAGCTTTACTGAGGACACTGCTGCAGTAAGATGTATTACATCAGTAGTAACCATGCAATAAATACCACCAACACGTGAGATAAGTATGAATCATTTTGATGGAGTTAAGAAAGTATTTGGTTTCATTCCAGGTTTTCCCTGTGCCAGGACAAGACATTAGCACATTGTTTCATCGTTTCTATGTTTAATGCTTGGTAAGAGACATTGAATTACAGAACAAGTCTTCAAACCAAAAGAATAAGCTAGATAATGTGGACAACATGCTTGTCCGGTTCCCAGTTAGCAGGGTTATAATTATATCTTAGTTTCACAGAAAGTGGCCCTGGCAATGTGTTCAAAACAAAGTCCAGACACCTAGGTTCATTTGTCCTGGCTCTGGATGATCAATGTCTGATTTTCTGCCAGTCGATTGACTTCTCTTTTTCTTTTTATCACTCATGTGAAGTGCAAACAATCATACTGAGATCCATGGGTGTAAAAAAAGATTACTGGAYTTGTTATGTTAGAATTTGTTAATAAAATGTCAGAAATAAGATACCAAACAAAAGGAAAATGAACATACCGCCCTGTGAATATGGGCACTGAGTAGTCTATGGCTTCGTTCTCTTTGTCCTCAGATACCAAATTCTGTTTTGCTCTCTTTGCTTTGGGACTCATCTTATAGGATTGATCTTCAATCATTAAGTTGGAATCTTTCAATCTGAAATAAAAAAAATATTGTTAAATTCAGAAAAAAAAGCTCTTAAGAAACATTCCAAAATAAGATTAAAGTACTAAAAATTTTTGCTCTCTTGTTTGATAAGCAAGAAAATATCATTTTTAATAGCCATGGCTTCAGAGTTATTAAACACATAACTAAACGCACTTCCGACAAACTCGTCATTACAAATATAACACTGATGCCCTTTGATATTAAATCTGGTATACCTGATAGCAATGCACATTTAATAGCTTCTTGGTTTGGGACTTGGAGAGTTTGTATACCCAGTCTTGATAGATCCTGAAGTCACTCAGACTACTGAGTAATTCTGAAGATTGTATCTGAACTCATAACGTCTACTTTTCCAAAATTTACAGTCCTGAAATTGTCTGGTCCCCAACTGAAATGTTGGTGTGCAAATATATTCAAAGTAATAATGTATTTAAATCTCTCTACAGAAATTGTAGGGCAGCGTATTGCTCAGTAACCAGTGTTGCCATTCCCACTGCTCTCCCATACCACCCCAATCCACTGAAAGTGGAGAGCTGAGTGACGTAACACCATTTAACATAGCACAGATAAATGGAGAATGAGTGGAAACAAAGAAGAGCAAACCGAAACGAAGGCTCTCCCCTCCCCACCAGCCTGGGAGGGATTCTGAAGAGTGTGAAGCATATCTGAGGCAGTCATTTTGGGTTTATTTTTAACATGGTTACAAACTGTGTTAACATAGCTCCAAATACCTGTGTCCTCTTTTCCCAATGCAACACATCTCTATCTATCTCCCAGATCTATGGAATATCCTAATTAGCTGTCAGCCTTTTATAACCCCCCAAAGTGTCTATTCACCTCTGTCTCAACATCTCCAAAGGAAATCATATGTGAGTTTGCTTCTGGTCTGGACATGTGTCTATACAGCATAAGCTTACTGCTTATGTGCACAGATACAGGAGCAGAATTAAGGCATGTGGTTTCTCAGCAAGGCTCGTTAGCCCAGACATGTACCACTATAATGGCTAACCTCCTTCCCATACCCTGGGTAGCTTACACTGGTGTCTCTACGCAGCATGCTGTACACATATAATCAAGTGCTAGCCCATGCTAGCACCGGGCCCCTGATAATGTTACACATGTATAATGTAAGGTTATAGGCACATACTTGGGCTAATGTTTTCCTTAGGCTGCAGCCCTGCAAAAGTACCAAGCTCCAGAGGTGCCACCAAGACAAGTCATACCAGCAAGAGTGCTTAATTTCCAAAATATGTGTTAATAATCTATCCATGTGAGACTGTGTATGTGAGATCACATGGGTCCATTTTCGTTCTCCCATCTTTCCTTCCTTCATTTCTTTGTGCCTGTCCCTTTGCTCAGACTGAGTTCTCTCCCTACCCAGTGCCTGTTGAATCAGTCTCCCGTTCTCTAGCTCTCTTGATGGCTTTCTTACTGTCATCTCTTCTCCATCTAGTTCCTTGCCTGAACTTCACATCCCCTCCCACATCTGCTTTCCAGCCCTCATCTCTTTGCCCCGCCACTCCCAGCACCATCAGTAAGAGTTTCCCTCCCTTTCTGCTTAGTCCCCATACCATCAGACTCGACCGTATTCGGCTCACCCAGCATCACAGTGAGGCAGCCCTCTCCTCTGTGCTCCCCGGGTGCCCACTTTATAGACACCATCACTGAGCCTACAGCACCACTGCCAAGAAACGCTCGGTACAGGGGAGTAAAAACAACTGTGCACCGGTTCTCCTTCCTCCCTCCTCCCCCTGTATCCTGGTTTCCATGCAAACACAAGCACACCAGAGAAGGGCTGTGGACACACCACAGGACTGGGGCCAAGGGTTTACCACGTCAGGCACCACTGGGTCAGCCAAGGCACAGACCAAGCCTACAGGAGAGAGGTGCTGTCTGCTCCGGGGTCTGATGCCAGGCGCTGCCCAAGGCAGCCAGGGAGGGAGTCCAAAGGAGGTGGATCCAGCTTTGGGGACAGAAATCCAAGCAGAAAACACTTGGGAACAGTCCAGGCAGAGTAAAATAAAAAGGAAGAGACAGAGTGAAGCAGGGTATGCAATGGCCTCACTCCTGGGTTAGGCAATGATGTGGTACAATCACTACGGCAAACCACAAATGCATTGGGCAAACTCATTGTCAAATAAGTGGTGAGAAACATCAAAGGCAAAGTATTTTCATTATTTTTCATAACTGAACTACAGTCTGTAAGGAGCTGCAATTCTTTACTTAGCAGGTGACTTTTATTCCTGTCCTATTTTAAAATGGGACAAACCTGGAATTTTGACTCTGACTGACATCAGATTTCCTAGGGGCTTTAGGCTGAACCCTTTAGGAGGCCACTTTATTCCTAGTTGTTTCTAGATCAAGAAGGATCACAGTATCATTTGAACCTCAGTTTAAATGTCAAGAAGTACTATTTTCATAAAAGTAGATGAAATGTGGTGAAAATTTCAGCTCAGGCATTTTCAGCACTGTTAAATCCAGACTAGCTCTTTGTTTCTAAAGGAGAATTTGGCCGACCTGTCAGTTTAGTTTTCAGTTAAGGTCCATACTACACACTTGTGTAGGGAACTAATGGGGAGTGTACATAGCAGTTCCCATCACTCTCTGCTAGGCCTTTTGTTGATGTCTTTCCTACATAGGKTTTTTTTTCCTATTTTCACTTATAACTTTCCAAAAGTATTTGAAAAGAAAAGAATAAATTGCTATAGGTTCTGYTTGTTTGATGGTTGTTTTTTTAATCAAACATTCCAAATGTTTGAAGTTGAATATCTCACTTTCATTTTTTCTGCCTTCCACAGCTGGCTTTATGAAAACATCCCCCAAATCCTTCTGATTAATGCCAAAGATCTCCATCACAACAGAGCCTGAGAAACAGGGATGGAACTGGGACTTTTATTGAGGTATGATGACTAGGATAAAAACACTGTACATACGCAGCTGATTCCCACTCTCTTCTGAGTTTTCTAAACCGCATGTCTCTTGATTGAGGCACCCTTTGCTACAGCCACCTGATTATTTTCTGGATTACTAYTCCTGGATCCTTCATGTGATTGCATCCTTTGGTCGGCCCTTGTGTGTATGTGCCCAGGACCAGAGAAGCACCTTTCTAGATGCCTTTTCCTCTCTTCTTCTTTCTCTGGAAGGGGCAGCTGCAGCGAGAGTTGTTGTGCTGTCTTCTAAGAGCAAGGGTTGGGTCCCAGTGCTTTGTAGTGGTACAGAAGAGGGAGCACTCAGCTATCAAAAGCACAGATGATAACTGTGAGTTGAATAATGGATCCACRTGGATCCTGTAATTGTCTGCTGTTCTCAGATTGCTAACACAACACGCTGACAAATTTACTTCAGTCATTTGCTCTTCCAGAAACTTGTCCTGGACTAAGCCAGGACCCAGTGAGAAGTGTTTCAYTGAATAAGGCCAATGGTGCTTTTAGACCAGTTTCCTGTTCCAGCAGTGGTYAAGAGCAGATAAAAAGAAAGTTTATGTAGAGAAATATCTCCCTTGATAAATCCTTTTGGATTCAAGCAAAGGCCTAGGGACATCCTGAGCCAGAGGTTGCATCCTGGCTGTAGCAGTGAGCTTACAATTTATTTATATATGAAAATGGGACTTTCTTTTGAACCTGTTTTAATCTGCCACTTTATAATATCTTTTGTGCTTACATGCCGCTGTGTGAAGARTCGTTCTTTGTTCACTCTCTGCACATCTTTCACTATTATATACCTTAATGTTACTTGCCCACGTTTGCCTCCTTCCCGAGGTAAGAGTCCCAGTGTCTTACCTTCTCCGGACGGAAGGTATTCCACGCCTCCCRCTACCCTCCTTGCTGATATCTGACCCTTTTCTAGTTTCAGACTGTGCTTTTTGAGATGAGATGATCAGAACTGCACCTAGTATTTCAGCTACGAGCATACCTTGCATTAACACACTGACACAATATGCTTTCTGCTTTATTTTCACTTTCTCTCACAGCTGTTCCTAAATTTCTAGTTGCTTCAGGACCACATGAGAGCATCCAGCTGGTGTTTTCAGAGAGGTATCCAGAGTCACTCTAAAATCTCTTTTAGAATTGCACTGCAGAAACCAAGAGCTGAGATGAATAAATTCGAAGCAGCAGAAAAYGTTTCTCCTTTCCAAATCCTCTTACCATTTGCTTCAGTTCAGGCAGAGCTATATGGAGGCYGGTAGAAATGCATATTCAAATGGAGCTGTTTGCATGGAAAAATAAATTGATCACTATTTCTATCATGAGGCTTATTTCCCTGTTTTCCTTTTTTGTTATTAGTATTTCTTCCCATGCAACACAAAAACCAAACCCTGCCTACAACAATTATTTAGGTAGCCCAAAGGAGGACTCTGCTTTCTTGAACCAGATTCTAAAATCTTGCCCTTTATTTTAAAATGTTCCAACCTTTTACCTGATATGTGGAACAGAATCTCCCTGGAGAAGAAGGAGCAGGGTATCAGTACTCTCTAGTTTCACAGGGAGGAACAGGACCATGACCTTTTAACAGCTTTCAGCCTCATTTGATACACCCAGCTAGTGTATGTATGTTTTTTTCCAGGTCAGATACTATCTGTACTGGCTTATCAACGTTGGTGACCCAAGCCTACTGTCCTAATTTCTTGATGGTTTTCAGCATGTTAAAATATCAACACCAGCATTTTCCTAGTTTCTCAGTAGAGTCACAGAATTGGGAGTTGGGTGACTGTAATTGCTAAAGGCACAGGCATTGTCCTGYAGAGATGTAAAAAGCAGTTAGACACAATTAGCTTTTCCCTCTAGCCCAACAGAGGAACTAAAGACAACAACACTGTGCAGGGCCTCTGAAACTCCCAAACAGAGGTTTTGGTATGACGTCTTATTCTCAGATAGAAATAGACTTCAATATGTTGGCACTGCCCTTGTTTCTGTGCCTGAAGGGACAGGTTTCCCGTCCTGCACAAAGAGAGTCTGCGCTCAGTGGATGTAGAAATGTGTTCTAGGAGTGGACCACAACACCCTATTCCTTAGTTTTTCCAGCCCTGCATGAAAAGGCACCTGTAAGCTCTTTTACACCTCAGGAAAATCACGTATCTTGTCCTTAGCATGCTTTCGTTACTTCTCTCTCTTACTTTATTCCSACAGCAGAAAGGGATGCATTTGCTATACACAATGGCTGTACCAGCTGTACCTGCCAGAGGAGCTCCGTTAGCCAAGAGGCATTTTCCAAGCTCTCTTTCTAGCAGCCACTTCTTTCCTAATATGCAATGTTTGAATTTATTCACYGTAAAGAGGAGATAGTGGATTGGCAAACCCAGTTAGAGGAAAGAAAAAAAAAAGGATTTCCAGAAGAGAGTTCTTTAAAGCCAGCCTCTAAAGATGAGAGGCGCTCTCCAGTGACTATATTCATTTTAAGTTGCTGACAGATTTGTCACAGGCCCAGGCAATATTGCTGGCAATAATCATGCTGTTCCCTAACACAGCTTCCACAACAAATTTTTTTAAAGGGGAATTGTTTCCATGTAGCAGGTCTCATTAAAACAATTTCCATGCTTGGCTATGACGTTTGGAAGCCACCTTCTTAACCCTCACCTATAATAAACCAAAGGATGAGCAGTGCCAAGATCATGGTCTTCTCATGTTTCTTAAAGTGTATTATTATTTACTCAGCCTTGTCCCAATCCTGGTTACAATATTGCTCAGAAGATCATTCACGCTTACTGTCTCGCAGCCGAATTAATTGCAAGTTAGTAAGGCATCTCTCCTCTGTTTGCTTGGTTCASCTGAATTATGCCATGTCTTCTTTGCTATTTGGCTTGACCTGCAAAATGTATGCAAATGCCTGAGCCACACCAATAACGTCTGTTTTCCCTCTAAGCAAGYCTCTGGCCCATTTGGTGGCAGATAACCTGTCTGTGACACAATGGGATTATCTGATGCTGCTGGCCAGGAAAATAACACATGGAAAAGCAGTGGAAGTCTGAGCAAAGGCAAATGACTGAGCTTCTAAAAAAAAGAGGTAAATGGGTTTAATCCAGCAGTCCCGTTTSACAGGCCTGTAGTGCTATAAGCAGCTTTGGCAGACCTGACTCAAAGCTTCTCAGAAGCACTCGGAGGATGGAGCGGTGCTGTGGGAAGAAGGTTCTCCCACAGGAGCCAACCTGCCCACGCCGGCAGCCCCTGAAGATGGGACAGGGAAGAGGATGGGTGGCCACAACAACAGCTTTTGGGAGAGAGCTGCCAGCCCTCGCCTGTACAGACCCTGCCCGCTCCTCGGGGGAAGCTGCACACCTCCTGGCTCTGCGGAGGCCAAAGAAGCAGCGTACRGCTACAGACGGCCCCGCAAGCTGGTAGGGAGGGCTAGGTGTGAAGTGGCAACCTTTACACGGTGAGACTGGCTTTCTTTTAGGAGCCCAGGCTTTTGCAGCTTTGGCAAACTGTAACCAGCAAAGCTGGTACTTGCTCTTGGTTTTGCCAGTTTTCATTTCTCTCCTTTTACTTCTTCAAGCTGTCATGGTGTAAAGAAGACTTGAAATGTGAGGAAGGGACAGCCCACCTGCAAACAGAGACTTTTTTGTCCTCATGAAAAAGCAAGCTGCAGCTCCTCCAAGCTGTCTATGTCCATGCTCTGGGCATGTTTTCCACTCAAGCAAGGCTTCAATGTCAGAGAATTGGGATCAGGTCAAGGTCTTGCAGGTTACCTAATCCCTAGTCCTCCTCCACTGTTTTCCCATATGTCCTGGTTTCGGCTGGGATAGAGTTAATTTTCTTCCTAGTAGTTGGTATAGTGCTGTGYTTTGGATTTAGTATGAGAAGAATGTTGATAACACACTGATGTTTTAGTTGTTGCTAAGTAGTGCTTACACTGGTCAAGGACTTTTCAGCTTCCCGTGCTCTGCCAGGTGCACAAGAAGCTGGGAAAGACCATAACCAGGACAACTGACSCAACTGGCCAACGGGGTATTTCATACCATATGACATCATGCTCAGTATATAAAACTAGGAGGCGTGGTCCAGGAAGGGGCGATCGCTGCTCAGGGACTGGCTGGACATCAGTCGGTGAGTGGTGAGCAACTGCACTGTGCATCACTCATTTTGTATATGATATTATTTTTTTTTTCCTTTCTTTTCTGTTCTATTAAACTGTCTTTATCTCAGTCCATGAATTTTACTTTTTTTTTTGATTCTCTCCCCCATCCCACTGAGGGGTGGGGAGTGAGTGAGCTGCTTGCTGGGTTAAACCTCAACACTGTAATAAACTCCTCACATAGCACTAACTGCATGTCAACACTGTAGCTTTATGAACACTCTCTTCTGTACATTGGCTGCAGAAAAGGACAAGACTTAAATTTTGCAAGTATAGTAAAGTTTAGCAGAAGCTACTTTAGATAAAAATAAGAAGTGACCTGAATAAAAGCTTAGTATTTGAGTAGTATGCTTTTCCTTTTGGCTTAATGGGGTTTATCCACAAAACTATATCCGGTATACATAAACGTATATTTGATGTTAAAATCCATGCAATAATCAATTGTTAGACAATGAATTTTATCTGGATTCGGATTCGTGTGTCCATTCAGGTTTCAAGCAACCACCACTGTTGTAGGACATTTAGATACAGCATTTCAATTCAAGGCCCTTTCTACTTTTTGAAAATTGAAAGAGTTTGAAGACATTTTTTTTTTTTTTTTTTGCTACACCATTCCTTTCATACAGATGAAAACAGAAAGTCTTTGATTTGCCCAATTTATTTTAGTAACAGTTTTTGTCTCCACATTATCCCTTGAAGTGTTTTGGGCTATCTGGGGAAGACAGTGCAAACTTGGTAAGAACCACTTCACATTGGCATTACGTTTAACCATATAGCCGCATTTATTTGTTCTACTTTCTCTCTTGCAAATTGCAGCAAAATGGGCTGCAAAAACCAAATAAATACCAACATAGAGGCCATATTAACCATAAAATTAGGTTAAATATTGARATTATCATTCAGAAATGTATTCTCTCACATGCTAATTAAGTTTTGTGCAAGAGAGATTTAAATTGTGTGGGTCTAATCTCCTGAGTCCTAGTTTTACATAGCAGCAATGAGTTTCTCAAACCTCCAACGCAAGGACAGGATCACAGAAAAAAAGAAGTTACAGCTAAGACATTCTTATCTCTGATTATGAGGATAGTATATCAATCTGTTGGCAACTCTTGTACTACAGAGTAACTTGGAAGTATCACCAAATACACTATTTTAAAACAGAAGCTATTATCTCRAACAAAACCTCAGGAAACCTGGAAATGTTTTAAGTTCTCTCCCAATTAAACAATTCCATTTCCTTTAATATTACTTTGCTGACATTAGGGTTCTTCTTGGTGAGAACATACAGGTTTCAGAAGAAACTCATCTGACAAACCAGAGTCACTGAAGTGTTTGTGACTGGGACTTGGAAGCAGGTTTTTTTACAATCATTTTTTGCAACTTCAAGTAATGTTCCCATTTCTTATGGGAACATTTTCTATGAGAAGAAGGAGGCTTTGGGTTAGGGTCAGCAAGAGCGTGTAGGCACAGCTGCATCACTGCAGAAATTTGGGATATGTTCCCCTACCCAACTCTCTCTGGAAACATGACCCTCAGTCCCAGCATCTCCAGTTTGCTTCCCTTCATCAGCAGATTATAAATGAACTTCTCACTGCTCCACTCAGTGGCTAATTATTTGCACAAGTGAAATTGTTTCAACAGCAAAGACTGGATATTACCCAGCCCAAGGCAGTCAAGTAGTCAAGTCATCCATCTGGGCTCTAACAGCCTGAGGTTCAAATTCCTGAACAGACCCTGGCAAATAGAGACTTGACCCTGAACTTCCTGAGAGCCAAATGAAGGCTGTAATCACAGGGTATTGTTTACTGCGGTACAGGTAGTATTTCCATCAGTGGTTTTGACCAAAATTCTATCTTTATCCACAATCCTTGGAGGATATTCAGTTTTCAAAATTTAAATTTTCTGATGGACAAGTCTTGATCAGTTCTGCTAATAATACTCTAAATTTTACATTAATACAACAGCAAGTAGATATTTTGGGCTATAATTTGTTGATCATTTCCTCTATTGCTAACAGCTGCTCTAATCTCACTTTAAGACTCCCCTAATTTCTGTAAATCTCTGAGATACATACAAATAATGTGAGACTATGATATCGAAAATATTCTGCTAATGTAATTGCTCGAGCAATATTTATTTTCTTACTTAAACAAAAATACATGGCAGCTAAGCATAGCTGCTCTTCTAGTGCAAGAYGAACACTTCAGGGTATTCCTACTTTGAAAATAGTATGCCTCAACCAATATACAGTGTGAAAATTTCAATTTCTTGAAYCACTCAGCATAAAAGTGAAACCATTAGGCCAAAGAAGAATTCTTTAATGAGATATGGACATGTCAGCTCAAACTTGCGTGAAYAGCCCTAAGTTCTTTTACTGCTCCAACCTGGCCAGATAAGAGCCAGCCTCAAACCAAAAGCTATCTCAACACCGCATATTAAATTCAGCTGTACCAATATGGCTAAACAACTTGGAAGGAGAAGTGGCTCATGCCTAACCAGTTTGGAGCATGAATATGTTATCATTCAGCCACATCAGCATTGCCAGTGCTGCTTTTATGCCAATCCAACCATCACACATGAATTAGTCCAACAAACTAGGCTGACCACGGTCCTTCCCATTGCCAAAGCCAAAGGAAAACACCAAGCCTGGAAAATATATTAACACCAAGTTTACAGAGACAATTTCTGTGGAAGAGGAGGAGAGTTTTGCCCTTGGTTTCAATGAGAGGTGGTTGGACATTTTTGTTTCRGAATATTGTTTCAAAGATGGGTTTACTTACCCGAGACTGTAGGCTTCAGATCCCAGCCTGTAGGCTGCAGCCAGCTTGTTGATGGATTCAGATCCATGGCTGTAGGCAGCTGAGCTCTTGCTGAGGGATTCAGAGTCAAGACTGTAGGCAGCGGATCTTTTACTTTGTGCAGCAGAGTGATCATAGGCTGTAGATCCATAGCTGTAGTTTGCTGACTCAAGGTCGTAGGCTGAAGAGCCATGACTATATGCTGCTGAAGACTCAAGGCTGAAGTCTGCTGCAGATGCATGACGGTAAGCTGCAGAGCCCCTAGCATAAGCTGTAGATCCTTGAGCATAGACAGCAGATTTGCTCTTTGTTTCCTTTTGGTACTGGCTTACAGTGGACTGCAGTGCTTTATGGCGGTACGCACGGTCATAGTGATCATGGTGTCTTTGGTAGAAAGGTAAAGACATCATGGGTGTCTTCTAATTTTGTTTTCTACTGCACGTTTCTGAGTCTAAATAAATGGGACAGTGTCTGAAAAAGAACAATTCAAACATAAGGACTGCTGTCAAAGAAACTTCTGAGTTAGCATRTAAGTAATACACAACTTCATACAAACTAACGCAGAACTTAAAACTTCAAAAATCAAATGCAATGAATCTAGGGTTATCTTTTTATGATGTGTTTTAGACTTTAAGACAGGTTCATATTTAAGTTTCAAGATGCTCATATGTCATTCATCATGACCAGAAAACCTTGCACTATATCATGTCCCTTCATTTGTAGTTGGTCTCCCAGGAACTGAAATCTATTCAAGTTTTACACATTCGACTTCTCCACACATTACTGCAAACTAACAAAATTTTATGTGCTCAGCTTCTTCAGAGATCGTGTAAATGTTTTTGTTAAATTACAAAAGAGAGAATAAAGTAATAAATTATTTAAAAAGACATGAGCAATTCCAACAAGGCTATATAAGCTGAAGTAAAAATATATGAACATTTCATTCATTTTTGTAATCCAATTTTCAGATTGAATTTAACATTTTAACAGTGAATTAAAAGCATTAAGATTGAGAAGGATAACACTTTTTCTGTAAACATGCACTAMATTGATTATTTTGTATGTGATACCAGAGATCCATTTAAAATGGCTTATACTTTTACAGTTTAATCAGGGATACAGTCTGTATGCAATGAGCAAAATAATATCCTGCTCCTCCCTCCAAATGACCTTTTTTTTTAAGCTAGAATGTCGTGTTCAAGATTGTCAAGAGAATTCCTCCAGACGATAGCCCCACCTAAGTTTTACTTTGCACAGTCATCARTAGATTGTCTTGCAGTCGCTCATAGTAGGAAATTTGATCAGGTGAGAGGTAGTTCCCCTCTCAAAATGGCATGAGGGTTGAGTGCAGAAAGGATTTCTCTTAGKTTTTTTTAAGCCGACAATTCAGTCTTTATTTTGTTATTGGTTTATTTTRCTGTTGTTAAAACTATTTTTTTCTTTGACATGCAAGCTTGCCTCTACTGATCCCTATGGTAACCTTTCTTTCTCTTATCACTGGTGATTAGGCTTACAACATGGCTAGGGTTGTCCCTGAAAAGGTACAAGATTAAGAATAGAAATGAGCTACAGTGGGGAAATGTTTAAAAGAATTTAAAGAAGATCCAAAAACACTAGTGAGAGGTGTTTGTTATTGGGTTTTTTTAATATCAGTTACAACAGTAGGACACTTGTTCTGTGTCTGGTTTTGTTCATGTTAATGAACAATGATCTGATGTTTTGACATAAAATACACTACAGAGCTGGAGTGTAATCATGATTTCATGAAAATCAAGATATTTTTTCCCTGTCTTTATGCTTCCTAGATTTCAGTCCTTGGCTTTTTCTTTAGCATTTGGTTCTGATAGCGAGTCGACAAATGCAAACTATTTTCTTTGGTAACTGCTCAGGTACTCACCCTGACTAAGGCGAATGATGAAAAAGAATCCCCAGTGCATCATTTCAGGGCTCTTTGTGTGATAACAGAACAGATCACTTGTTTGCAGAAAGTCAACAAGTAAGAAAGTCATTCAGAAGTCTTTAAGTATGTAAAAGAAATTGCTGATATCCTGACCACAGTGAAACTGTTACATCAAGGAGACCAGTAAGTCTTTTTCATGTAAGTCTTGTCGTGGTTTAACCCCAGTCGGCAACTAGGAAGAAAATTAACCCTATCCCAGCTGGAACCAGGACAGTATAAAGAACGCAATTATTCTGTCCAGTACCTTTGTTTCTAATACCTATCAATATTTTGTGTTGCTATTTATTTCACTTTGTTAGCTTCTGGTAGTTCGTAGTTCCTCTTAATTTCCCTAGTTTCAGAAGATTTTTTCTCCATTTTTCTTCATTGCTTTCTCTCCCAGCTCTGCAGAGCTAGGTTTAGGGTTTGCAAGCCATTGTGATCTCTGCTGAGCAAAGTTAAGGTGTACAGATGAGTAACGTCTTGCACACTGAAAGGGGAAGGACATGAGAACATCCTGTTTTCCTTCTGTAGAGTACTACAGTTGTCTCCCTTTGTCTTCACCAGCTTTATTTGCAGCATTGGCTGGCTTCATCACGGATACAGCAGCCACAATGCTAACAGCCAYTCAGTCCTGTCGCTCAGGGATTCCCACAACCTTCCAAGCTTCAAAGTAAGGAAGGTGATCCAAAAGTATAAAGYACTGCATGTGTTGCCCATTAAGGAGAAGTTAAATGAGGCATTTCATTTACATCTTATCAGAGCAAAAGAACAAGCAGTGGACTTAAAGTCAGCATATTTAAAATGTACAAATGCAACYTTTTCTTCCAAACATAAAAGATCTGGACCTCACTGTCCTCAGGAGTAAGAGGAGGAGTCTATGACAGGAGTAAGAACTAAGGCAATAAGGCAGGAGCTGAGCATGAAGTCAGCTCTCCTGGTTCAAATCAAAGGCCAATTCTTACTCACATCGTATAAGAGGAAACTCCTTTTATAGGTATTTTGTCTCACTATGAGTTGTGTTTCATATTTCCTCTGAAACGTCAAGCATTGCTTACAGGTCAGGATTGGTTAATTACACTAGTCTGATTAGACAGAGTAGTGTGACGCTGTTGGAGATGACAAGAAGCTCTGAACCTTGTAAGGATTTTGCTCCTATTTGGAGCACTGTCTGATTATAGGGTTGACTCCCATCTCTTAAGTTTTATAAAATCCATGCTACCTGCACCTACTTAGTTTGTGTCCACTAATCAGCCCCCTTTAGTGTGAGGACAACAGTCCTTCTCAAGATCTGTGTAGGATTTCATAACCGCAGTGCTTGGCCAAAAATATTAGTGGCCATAGTTAGATGAATATGCAGGGTTTGGAGCTGTGTGTTAGCAGCTGTTGAACTGAATTTTCAGAATGACTACTGAGCAGACAGACAGTTCTGTACTTGTTCACAGGTCGTGGCTACACATTAAAGGAAGTGATTTTATTGGCATTACCTCTTGCACTGTTTACCAGTCTGTGTAATTCTTTAAAGATCTACTCCATCAATCAGTGAAAATAGTGAGATACATAAAAAACAGAAACACTTAAGCAGGAAAAAAAATTATAAAATTTCCTTCAGCTCAGTCAATGGCTTTACAAATCACAAGACATGCTATGCAACTAGAAAATATTTAGATTATTTACACATTCTCTAAGCCCAAAGGAGGTTACGTGACAAATTCCTCCTGTATCTCAGTAACCCATGCTTCATTTGAGAGTACTGTGACWATGTGCAAGGATAGTTGAGTTGATAATAAGTGAACCCTTGCACTACTTTTTGCTTTGTTTCACAGCTGAACCCTCAGATGTCTTCAGCTCATGTCCACAAGTCCCTCAAATAACTGCTGACCTGAGAAGAATAAAGGGAGCTATGGTCAGCTCAGCATTACAGMTTCAGATTAAAAATATTTGAACACATAAAATCTTCTGTCATAAAGGAACACTTACCAGGGCCCAAATGAATGGCAGCAAATGGAATAGCTATCAAGTGGATGAATAGCAGAAAAACACAGCAACGATGAAGCCAGCAAAGAAACAGGTAGTCAGGACGAGGGATAAGCACTGGACTTCAAGGTCCAGAACAAAAATAATGCCTGCAGTCAGTGGAATGTCAGAGCCCCAGTCCAGACCTTTTATGGCCAGGGGGGTGATAAATATAGCATCGAAGAGGAAGAGAGACAGAGACAGATACCGATACCCTGTGCTATCTCTGTGCAAAGACACGATGACAGCAGCTTCAAACTGAGAGCTCTCCCTTTTAAGTATCTTCACTAAATTCACTATAAAATCAGCATTCCAATTCAAAATTATTTCTAAGACTTTTTTCCTTAGTTAAATCAGATTTAGGAGAGAAAAAAAAGTGTTTTGTGTCATGAACCGGAAAGTAGAAACCAGTCCCTGTATTGACCTTTGTCATGGTACAAGAATATGAATATGTTTTATGCGTTTCTTTCTTCTTTCTGTTTTTTATGCCAAGCCACAGTGCATATAATGCAGATATTTCAGCTTAATGACAGGCAACCTAGAGAAGTAGTTAGCAGAAAAACTCTATAAAGCCATACAATGTGTTACAATTCAATAAAAATGTACTCTTTGTTTTGTTGACAAGGTGTTAGGTTTGATGCAGCCCAGAAGGCCAACCATATCCTGGGCTGCATGAAAAGCAGCGTGGCCAGCAGGTYGAGGGAGGTGATCCTGCCCCTTTACTCTGTTCTGGTGAGACCCCACCTGCAGTCCTGCGTCCAGCTCTGGGGTCCTCAGCACAAGACAGACATGGACCTGTTGGAGCAGGTCCAGAGGAGGGCCACAAAAATGATCAGGGGGATGGAATGCCTCTCCTATGAAGAAAGGCTGAGAGAGTTGGGGTTGTTCAGCCTGGAGAAGGCAAGGTTCTAGGGAAACCTTATTGTGGCCTTTCAATACTTGAAGGGGGTTTATATGAAAGATGGAGACAGACTTTTTAGCAGGGCCTGTTGAGATAGGACAAGGGGGAATGGTTTTAAACTAAAAGAGGGTAGATTTAGACTAAATACAAGGAAGAAATTTTTTACGATGAGGGTGGTRAAACACTGGAACAGGTTGCCCAGAGAGGTGGTAGATGCCCCATCCCTGGAAACATTCAAGTTCAGGTTGGACAGGGCTCTGAGCAACCTRATCTAGTTGAAGATGTCCCTGCTCATTGCAGGGGGGTTGGACTAGATGACCTTTAAAGATCCCTTCCAACCCAAACCATTCTATCATTCTATGGTTCTATGATGGCCCACAAGGGGAGCTGCTCAGGTATGTTAACTGTATGGGCATTTGGTCTCTGCTCCCGAGCACAGAAACTATGGCCAGCAAAAAGTTGTACAGTCTAGAAATTGTATCTTGGCTCAGGAAACTGGTCAAACTTGCAACAGGCAGAATGAAAAATGGGAACCCTAATATAAACTTTTCTTCCCCCAATTCTGTGCCACTGGGAGTGCCACTGAGTGATAGAATCTGGGCTATAATATACATTTTTAATTAGAGAAGGTAGGGCCCTCAGTGGATGGACTCCTGGATCCTGTTACAGACTCCTGATCCACTCCTTCTGCGTGGGTCATTTGCACTGGCATCTTAAAAGACTTAATGACATACCAAGTGCTTTTGAAAATTTCAGAGAGAGATGTAGAGAAATGAAGACAATTAAACATCTTGTTTCTCTGCTCTCATTGCAATACAATTTGTATAGATCACAAGTGGGATATAAAAATCTAAACAACTTTTTTCAGTGTTTTTCTGGGTATAATGGCACTACCAAGTCCAATACAGCTTTCAAATTCTGTGCTGACTCTGTTTATTCTGTAAATAAAATGGAGATAGAGTGTGACAGCAAAATCTTTTGGGTTCTTTAATTATTTTGGCACTTAAATTTACACACTTCTATCTGGCTTTAAAATGAGATAATATCCACAGCTAATTTTAAACCACTTAACTCCTATTTGAATATCAGAGTGGATGTTTCAAATCACTTGGAGCTCTGTAAGTCTCAGAATCCCTGCAGCACTGTGTATCCATTTAGTCACATGGGTCCTGGGAGACAGAGTCTTTGGAAATGTTAGTTCTGACTAATTAGAATTACATAGTGCCAGAGACCAGTTTGTTTTTCTGAATGGGAAAGCTGGAAGATGAATTTAGAACCTGACACAGCGGAATAAATAGCTTTCTAGACTGTTTGTCCATTGAAGTTTTGAGAGCTACAGCATCCTGTAGCTGTGGGTATTAATCAAATTCCACAGCATCCAAGTCCATCTCTTTCATTAGAGTCGAGTCCTAAATAAAACTAGCAAAACATTTTTTGGAGGACAGAGTTTTTGAGTATGCGTGTTGTCTTCTGGAATTTAGTTTCAATCTTGGGTCCAATTTTCTGAATGGATTCCCCAAAAAAGACTTCCTTCTCYGGAAAAAATCACTTTGGGAAGATGTGCTATTCTCCATTATACCCTAACTACCTGTCTTCATAACCCACTGAAGACAAGGAAGATCTGTGTTCCCTTACCTTCACCATGAGAAGGTCTTAATCTCCAGGTAAAGTCAATCTCTGTTTCTGTTTATTCTCTGCATCACTCGCAGTTCATGTATTTCACGTGGAGTCAGACTTGTAACAAAAGGGACTAAGAGCAGCCTACTGCACCTTGAGAGTTTGGCCTCCATAGCATGCAAAAGTAGGGGGAAATTAATTAGGTATGAAATTAACCAACAGTGGTGCAAGTTTTTCATTAGGAGTGTTGAAAGTTACTGCTTGTTTTGGATCGGGAGGTGCTGGTCCATTATGATCCCAGTAAGAAAGGCATTCAGACTCTGTAAGCTATCAGTCAAAATGTTATGTATTAGAGCTAACACTATATGAAGAAACTAGTATAGATAATCTTACATGCCCTTATTTGCTGGGAACCCCAAGCAGTGTAACATCAAACAGGACTCCAACCCATGTGCAGTGCACCATGCAGACCCTGTCAGGAGAAAAGGATACTCCATTTCAATCATTCGAACTACTATAGGATTTTCTTACAAGAAAACAACTCTATTTATCATTTCTACTGTCAAACAGAAAGGATGTTCACCTGAGAACTTCTCTCTGCGCTGTTGGATACAGGCAAGGCCACGCAGGTGGTGTAATTGCTGGTACCGAGTGGGAGCTGCCTGCAGGCTCCTCTGTGCAATTAGTTGGCAAAGTTTATCCTGCAGCACAACTCAGCCTGAGGGCCACACCGTACCTCAGCACAGCCTGGCACGGCACGGCACAGCCCTGCTGACACTCTGGGTAATTCCTGTGTGGAGCACTGACTCCTCCATGTACAGAGGTCTCCAGTCAGGACCACTGCACGGCTCCACCTCTGGTCCCGGTTTCCTCACCGCCAGCGCGTGCACAGGAGAGACCAGCCTGTGCTCCTTCCTTCTGCCTGCTGAGAGGCAGTGATGGAAAATCATTTTTTCATAAATTTAGCAAAGCCCTCCTCTACTTGGTCCTGCTTGAAGTTATCTTTCTACACCATGGGTGGCCTGAATCATACACAGTACTCCAGAAGCAGTTTCATTAGAAACCATTACTCTCATACTGTGACACATTTCTGTCTCTGCTGGAAAAAAAGCTTAACTGATAAACTTTAGAATTGCATTGGCCTTTTTCACACATAGGTTGCATTGGCGGCTCACAGTCATCATGACTGATTAATGTCTTCAGATCTCTTTAGTCCTCTGTCACTTCCAGCTGAGGCAATCTAATGACATCTTACATCTTATGACCTTACACTTTGTACTACTGAATTTCATCTCTATTACTCTAAGCGTTACTCCTACATAATATTCTAATCTTTCTTTGCAGCGCAGATTCCTCTCAATGTTATGTAGTCAGTAAATGACATTAGCACCTTCCTATTTTTTGATAATAAGATCACCAGCAAAAACATTAAATATTGGTCCCAAGACCAATATGTTCTTTTGCTACTAAAATCTCTCCCCCAATTCTTCCTCTCTCAGCAAAATCTGGTATTGCTCGTCTAGCCGTTGGGCTAGTGTAGGTCTTGTCTACCCTACACCTTTTGTGTAAATTCTCCATTTTAACTAACAGTTTTCCAGGTGGCAGGGTATCAAACCCAGATCGACTCAATCAGTTGCATTTCTATTGTATGGAAAATGATTTATCATGTTGTTAAAAAAAATAGGTTACTTGATCTGTTCTTTTTGATTTTGTTCTTCTTGCTCTAGATGGGTTACATGATTTATTCTTACTGAGCACTTTCCATCCAGATTTCCATTTCCCTCCAAATCTTTGATAACTTTTCCTTCAAAACCTGTTTTAAAGCACAATTTTTCCAAAAGCCTTTCAAGCTATTGACTGTTGGTGCCTAGATCGATTTTTCATTATACAGAAATATTTGCCTTACCATTATTAGTAACATTAATTCTGCAGTGTCTCTGGGAACTTGAAGTGTCCCATAACAAGTCAGTTGCTGGCAGCATTTATTTTCCTTCATAACATTTTAAAGGTTTCTGTTCATATTAAAACCTCACCCTGAGAGTCTATAGCAGACTCATAGAGCTATTCTAACAGAAAATTCTTATCATTTCTTTAAGTGCCATTGGCACTTACATAGTTTTTTAGCCCATAGTATCTCTTGTCATTTTAAATGACATGCCGAAACAGATGGTTGTTAAATGTTGTCCCATACTATATCTGTCAGTCTTTCCTAAACACCACAGATCCTTCAATACCTTTATTCCAGTAACGATGGATAGTTTCTGTTATCCTCACTCTATTTAGTTTTGCATCTTGGAAAGACTGGCCAAAACACCTTGACACACGACTGCTGAAGGACCAGAGAGTCACTCCAACCACAGAAAACCCAAAGCCAGAAAACTTAACTGAGGTATAATATTTGCACTCCTGACATTTAGTTACACAGCTTTTAGAAGCAGATAATATACTTAAAAATATGAGTTAAGTAGTTTGGCCAGGATATTGGCCAAAAGGAGGTGCACGATGCCCGGGGCTGGGGCTGCCCTGCTTCTGGCCGGGGCGGTGGGACGGGCCCTGGCTGCCAGGACCTGCCCTGACAGACCTCACAAGGTGCCCCCATGGTCCCTGGGGAGCCCGGACACTTAAATAACAGTGACTTTGTATTGATTGTYTTCCCCTTTCCTGTTATCAAAAGTCTGTTTAACTGCACTATTTCATTACAAAAAAAMCAAACTGTAGATATCATCTCACTCAGATTTAAGCCACTGTTGCAATAATATGAAGCAATTGCCTCAGGTATTACAACAATCGTTACCACAATCATTCAGGCATAGCTAACACAAATTTACCACCCAGTACGCAATAACAACTTTCATTTTCCTTGTCCTCACATTGATTGATGAAACACTTTTGAATCAATCAAATGTTTCCATTAAAGGAAAAGACAATGGCAATGTCTTAATAGAAAAAAAAAATGGTTTTAGCTATCACACTTRAAAATTATTTCCAATGTAATAATAGGCTGAACAAAGTTTCGAGGAAAATTTGCATCAGAAATTTACGAATTGATTGTTTTATTCAATACTCCCTGCAGGACAGAGCCATCAAATTTAAAACATCAGTTATGAACGAAAAACTCTTCCAGAAGTTGGGGACATAATCCAAAAAGACCTGGTGAAGACAAAGAGGGGAAAATAGACTGGAGCTTAGTATTTGAAGAAGAGAAGGAGATACACTGAAGAAAAGAAGGAACTGAGATTAGAAGGATCTGATGGGTGAAGACACAAGTCAGAGATAATTCTGGTGATTATTTGCCATGTGTGATTTAGCTTTAAATGAAGTAGCTCAAACATCAAAAGCATAAGTTGCAGCAGCAAATTATTTTGAGACAACTGCCAAACTCACCAGGACTTTTTATAAATATTTAGACAGTTAATCAAATTATTTGAATAGTTTTTTCCAGTCACTTAAAACATCTGCGATAGCTGGTGGCTTCAGGCTGCAGTGCAGTCATATTCTACAAGGGCAGCAGTGTATTTAACTTTGAAATGGATCAATTCTGATTTTTATGTGATGGGCCAGTACTCTTGTTTCACCATCCATGCTGTAGGATGTTTCCTGTGTTTCTGAGCAAGTTCAAGTTTGGAGACTCAACAAAAGAGACCAGCATCAGCTAAAATAAGATGCTTCAAAGACCGGCGAATGTATGAATTTGCAGGGCAAGATCAGTCCAGTTTCCTGACTGACGGTGGTTCAGGAAAAGATGCAAGAAATCACAGTGGCTTGTGCATGCCACCAGTGAAAAATAATTACTTCTGATGTGTCATTTACACCTCTTTTCAGTATTTCCACCATGTATGTAAGCTGCAGCGATGTTGAGTGGGAGATATACACCATATGGGCAACAGATGTGCCTAAACCCCACCGGCCGCCGCGGCTCCCRAGGAAAAGGGACCGCAGGTTCACTGCCAGAGAAAGAAATCTCTGTGACTGCGGTGGGGGAAGTAAAAGGAGGTACCAAAAACAACTTACAGGGCAGGGGAGGGCCAAGCAGGGGATGAGTTTCACCTATTAAAATATCCCCCTCTGCCTACACAAGGAGCTAGCTTAAAAACAGAACATCTTTTTTCTCCTGATAACAGCTATCACAAAGTATAGATTTATCCATGCTAGATTTAACTAGCTAAATSCAGCATCAGTGACGGTGTAGCTCAGGCAACACAAAGCTCAGCATAGGACTTTTTCACCTGCTAYTTACTGAGCTAATCAGCTTGGGGTGAGTTTTTCAGTCAGCCCTGATCTCGGCAGTGCTGCAGGTGTACAGCTAGCTCAAATGAACTGGTTAGTTTAAAGCGCTCTCAGATGTATCTCTAGATGATGGCTGTTTTTTCAGTGCAAGAACTTGAGGTCGTSAAGACTCTGTTAAAACCCAGATGAGGCATATCACAACTGTACATAATGAAAAAGCCCTGCCTCCTAATGAAAACAACAAAACAGAAAATGACTTACCTAACACAAAGAGTCCTATTAAGTCAAGGCTGTACTTATACAGCCTTAATTCTGCCCCTGTGTCTGATTACGTGTTTATACTTTCTACCACTTCTCCCAGTACGCAGCACATCCACAGTACTTGGATGTGGATGCACATTGGTCACCTGCTCCCTCTCTCTCTCTTCTTCTTGTGCTATTCTTAAAACCTCTACTCTGGTTTACTTTTCATCTCCAAGTTTTCACCTTTCTGCATGCCGATGTTGCTCCTCATAATTTGAGACAAAATATTAAGCCATGATATTTGGCATGCCTTATTTGGTCTCAGAAATATATATATAAAGTCATCATTCTACATGCTGTCAAATAGGTAAATGGTGTCCCAGGAGCTCAATTTCTGAAACCTTAAATAAGGTCTTAAAAGGCTGAGTTATGACATAATATGGCAGAAACAAGTGACATATGGACCATTTCTGTTGTGCAAAGCACAGGCTGTAGCACTGTTGAGTGTACAGCCTGGCCCGTTCTGCGTACTCAGCTTTTCATCTACAGTATTTTTCATTTAGTACTTCAGTCATTTTAAATGGATGCTGAAAACAAATCATTGTCCAATTGAGCTAAAAATCTTTCTATTAAAAATCTTTGTACTGTTTCACACCAACTACKTTGAATTTCTTCCACACTTTGTCACTGCTCGATCTCTGTGTGGAAACTGTATGAAGATTTTATATGTGCTTGTAAATTTGACAAGCATATGTAATACAAATTTATTCAGAATATGCAAATTGTTAAGGAGAAACATTCTCTCACTTTTTTTTTTTTCTAACTATGATGATGATTACTGTTGTTCTGCATAAATCACAGCAGAGCTGTGGGAGCTGGAGAGATAAAAGATTCAAGCTTCCTGTGTGAAGTCATTTGTCGAAAATCTTCCACATGCTGATGTGCTTTCAAAAGAATCACCATTTTAGGTTTAAGATATTGTATCGCACATCTCCCAGTTGGTTTATATTTTAAATATTGCTTCATTTAACTTTTATTTATGAGCTTGGATTTTTCATCAGTTCTTATTTTCTTATGTCAAAACTTTTCCAGGTAGTACCTGTCATGGCCATCTCAGCTAAATTGGAATTCCCTAGACATTTTAAATTGGACCTCTTTCCATTTGAAAGAACAGTTGGGGGGTTTTTTACCCATTTTATGAATTTTTAAATAAAGAATTTCTGAATGTTGGCCCATAAAGTATTATATTCTTGCCATATTTGAAAACAGGCAGAAAGACTGCAAATATAAATGAAACATTTTAAATCATTTTTATTTTAAAAAGTCTTTTATTCAAAACCATCAAAGATCAGTCTAGCAGACAAAGAAAATAATTTCATGTGGAACCTGAAAGAAAACCCAGCTGCAATATAATGGTTTGCAAAAGGAAAAACTGATTTTCTCCATGCCTGTGGGTCCTGTTCTTGCAGCCACTGGTTTCTCTAAAGTACTAAGAAAACATGAGCTGGAGAAACCCTGCTGGAGGTTCTCACAGATGAGTAACAACTGTCAAGTGTTGCTAGTAGGCTGAGACAAAAACATTCTCAGCACCAGATTAAAAAAAATGAACCTTGAGAATGTGATTGACTTCCCATTCTTTTCTGAAGTCCAAGAAAACAAAGTCACGCAATGACTGTGGCAAAACACCCCATTTTGCTGGCCAACTTGGTAATTTGGTATTGCTCCCTTTACCAAACYGTAGGAATCTGGGAAATTTTCCCAGCCTGTAACCATCACCGCTGCATGCTACCCACAGCATAAGAATCAGAAGACTTTGGTTTATATTTCTTCTTTTTTATAGAACTTTTGGTCTTGTTATTCTGTGTTYTTCCTTTATTTTCTTCTCTTTTTCCTCTCTTTCCCCTGAGTATTTTGCTCTTCACAGGATCTTAGTATTGCTTGACTGCACAAAACACTGATTTCGAAATTTTCCTTACACCAGAGGGAACTACTGTATAAAACAATGCACCACCAGCAGAATTTCTAAATCTAGCTCTACTTCAGTTGTGGTTTTCAATCACACTTCTCTCTAATGAGTCTGAATTGCGTGCAGCAGTATAAGACCAGTCTTTTAAGCTACTCCGATTGGTTTGCATGTCTGAAGTAAAATAAAAGAGTGGTTATTACTTTTATTGGATTGC
Source organism: Oceanodroma leucorhoa (assembly GCA_030449065.1). Taxonomy (NCBI): domain Eukaryota; kingdom Metazoa; phylum Chordata; class Aves; order Procellariiformes; genus Oceanodroma; species Oceanodroma leucorhoa. Next base: position 2,641,601 of record JASVER010000023.1, read on the forward strand.
ATTTACACACTTGCAGCAATATTCAATTGCCAAGAAAGTCATTACTGATCTTAAGCAGAGAAAAATCTCTCTTGGAAAAAATTAAGCCTATGTGTAAGTGGAGGACTTCAGAAATGGGTCACATATTTTTGTAAAATAAGATTGCTGGTACTAGACAGAGGACAAGTGTCCCATCATTTTACTGTGATCTCTCTATTGGCCATTATTTCTAATTAATCTTACGTTTGTAGAAATTTGCATACTCTTTTCCATCTCAGGGTACCATAATGCTAGTCCAGCTAATAATTTCTAGTAATTAGTTTACTATTAACATACAGTAAAGCACATCTGAATGGCAATTTGGATCTACAATGAGAATCGCAGATTCACAAAATAATTCAGGTTGGAAGAGACCTGRGAGGTCTCTCGTCGAACCTCCCGCCCAAAGCATGCTCAGCTGTGAGGTTCAGCTGTGAGATTGTCCATGGCTTTGTTGAGTTGGGTCTTGAAAACCTCCAGCGATGGAGGCTGAACAACCTCCATGAGCAACCTGTCCTAGCCCTTGACTATTCTAACAGCTGAGAGACAGGAGCATCATCCATAGATGCTCACAAATTTGAAGTTTCCCCTCCAGAATCATAGTTTGATTCTTTGTTTGCATTTTTGAAAAATTGTGACATGTTTCTGGCTCTACAGTCTGGTGTTTGAACTCCTCCAGATARCCCCAATGCCCACAGGTTGCCAGCACTCTGAAAGTTGCCGAACAATAACAACAGRCCATTTGGAGGTCTGATGACAGATTTGTTTTCAAAATCTCTGCAGTTTAAACAGTTCTGTATTTTACTACTGTGACTGGTTCAGATCTGTTAGGCCCAAAGTCATCGCCGAAGCCAGCAATTTATCAATGGCACAAAGCAAAGAGATTTTGCTCCATTACACAAGTTTTCAGTGTCTACCCGTGGATGCAAAGCTTTTCTTCAACCCAAGGGCTGACTTKTGACAGTGACAGGCTCTAAAGGAGATTTCAAGGGTATTTTTACATAGCAATCTTCTCGCCCAATTTTCCGTCTCCCATCCTATGTCCCTATCTCATGCTTTCCGAGCTTTGCCTTACCCTGGAAAATCAGTGGCAGAGCTCAAGTCATTGGGCTGGGAGCATTTGAAGGGATGCAGAGGGTGAAACCCTCTCAGGAGAACAGGTTCCCCCAACTGTCAGTTGGGTACTATCACCAGAGGGGAGGTTTCTCCTAAGAAGACAAACCTTGACATCTGGATGATCTCTGGACGTAGTTCCAGGAAGGGTTAGTGCTGCATCACTGCTGGATTGTCATGAAGGCTCACAGAGTTACAAATATTTAATATTAGCAAGCGTATGTTTTCCAGAAACATGGTTAGGTCTTTGGCTGCATGTCCAGATAAAGGATGGGGACCTGAGAAGGAGGAAATAACCTTTCCATAGGTTCTGAAAGAGCTGTATATCAATCCACAGAAGCTGAAGTGGTTTCAGGAGTTTAATGACCCGTATGAAGGAAGATTAACTTCTTCACGCTGGACAATGGCAAGGGAAAGACASTGACAACAGTCGTCAATGTTAGAGACAAGCAATCTGTATTTACTTTATTTAACACTGAAAGCACTGAGCTGTAGAGATATTGCAAGCTGTGAGAACACGGATCTGTGTTAGGCATTTTAAAATTTGAAACTGCTCACTAAAATTGCCGAATAACATTAATTTTCAGAGTACTGCACCTCTAAATTATGTGCATAACTAACAGATCGGTATTCTGAACGTAAGCTCAGACTAGCTAATCAACCACACGGTTATTTGCATAGATCAGTGAAAACTGCTGAAAGCAATATTGATATTCACAATCTCTAGCAAACACAGCAATGCCTTATTTGTTTTTTAGTTTTTCTTTCCAAGTGTCAGATACAAGCATATTATTTCACTGAAAATAACTTTGAARTAATGAGCAAACAGAAGCCAACTGTACAATTCACAAAGCTCTTTAGTTTCAGTCACTTCTCAGCACAAGTTCTTAAAACAAGCTTGTAATGTCAAACTGATTTTGGAATTAAAATAATTTTACCTAGGAGAAGCAATTACTTGGGAAAGACACGTCTTGAGAATCCCAAAATACTTCAAGGAAGAAAGACTATAYGTTAGGGCATCAAGATGTAGTATCCAGGGAGTTTGTGAAGAGCGATCACTAGGTGAGCTGCATATACACTTAATTAACAGCCAGCTTTTTATAATGGTAGACTTAGAGTTCATGAGGAACTGAAGATTCATTCAACATTATCACAACTTGAGGAGGCAGATGTAGAGCTGCCAAATCTGAATACAGCCTCAGGGAACGGCTCCGGTAGGGTCCGGGCATACAGGGGTTATCCTCTCCCTGCCTTTTCTACACTTTGATCTCTGTCTTCTCAGTCTGACCATGGAGGTGGAAGGTGACAAGGAGATAGGACATAAGAGCCAAATATGTGCAAGACTGACCAGAGAATAAAGCGCTTGAAATGTATTTCAACCTCCAGTCATCTAAGTCAAATTTGCAAACATTAAAATCCTGCCACATAACTGGCTTTGCAACTTTTCCTTTCTTTTTTCTCTCCTTTCCCTGTAGCACAGTTAAATGRACATCTATTTCCAAAGTGCATTTGCAAACTATTTGGTATTTAAAGCTTTCGAGTTACAATTGYTTTGCTGCTGCATAGCTACGTCTTATCCTGAAAACGGTTTCTCTTAGAGTTTGTTCAGTAGAGCAGGTCCACCCCTACTTAGTGCCAATATTAACTTCACTGGCCAAGGAAAATGTTGCAACCTAATTCTCTGCAACAGCTGGAAGGCTGGTGATCTCCTTGCTTTGCTTGGGTTTCTCCTGCTCACCTAGAAAATGTGCTACATGGGCAGCTTGGCAGCCGTTTGAAACCTGCCTGGGATCTGGCATTAATAATTCTGCAGAATGTCACAGAATGTCTTTCATTCTGGTGTCCTTATATACACATCTTTTGTGATAAATATTAGCTGTCTCCAGTTCAAGAAGCTGGAGAGATAAAAGGATCCTGATTTTTGTCTTTCTGTGAGTCTCTGAATTGTTCTGATAAGCACATTATAAAAATCTTTGTCTGCATATGCCCTTATTACTTGATCCCACTGTTGCTTGCWGTGAGCTGGCAATGGGGCGGGAAAGTCTCTGTTGCTCAGGTACTTTCTGCTTTTGAACTTCTTGTAATAATAGTTCCTCCAACACTCATCCCCTGTGTATTAAAACAGGCTAGATGAGCAATTCAGAGAACTACACACAGAGGGCTGTATTCTTTATGGGTAGGCATGCACTGTACATGATCCTAAAATGCCTGTTAACACAATTGCAACACAATCTCTTTATTGCAAGAGATGCCGCTCTGCATGGCCCATTATACTGCTAACCCCAATGGATACGATTCCTAATCTTTATATCTATCGTGAGAAAAACAGTGGAAGGAAGATAGCCTCTAGAATTATTATCTCTATATACATACAGTCTTCGGATTAATTAGAAACACTCTTACAGATAACAGCATAATCTTTGTAGGAATAATTAGAACAGTGATACAGACCCACAACGCTCAAAGTTATTAGATAAATTTAGAAGAGTGTGGAGTCTGGAGTTCATATGATTCACCGTGTTATAAAGCTGATACCAACCCAGGGACTAAATATGCACAGCAGAAAATATGGGGTGTATCTTTGTTTACTATTTATAGCCACATGCAAAACCAGAGGGAAAGCATTTGTCCACTAGATGTGTCTTATTTTCTATGAGATGGTCCAAATTTGAGCCCATCTGTTGAGCATTTGTCACCTTCTGGCAGTTCTTTGAGGTTTGCCACAGTTACTGTACTTGCTCTTGCAAAAAAGATTTATTTAAACATGGCTTTAGCTCTGGCCAAAGGCCAAAGAAAATCAAAGTTAGCTACGAGGGAGAGATCAAACTGAATAATTCAAGCCTATTTTCACATTCTGTGGTTTCATGAATTAAAGTTTTAGGTTACTTCACTTGCAGAGGCTGAACTTCTTGAAAGTTTCAGATTCTGATGGGATTTTGGGAAAAATCTTTGCAATTAATCCACACGGGGGGAAATGGCAATATTTTGGACCAGAAACATATTATTCTCAAAGATTTTTGCCAGTATCTTCTTGTATTTACCTATATATGATGAAAAAACAGTTTTCATCAAGCCATTCAGAGACACCTTGGAATTTTTAATACGTTTATTTATCATTACTTCTGCAGGTCTGAAAGTGTCATTAAAATAAAATACACAATGACCATTTTTCAGCCAATATCAGATTTCTCTCATTTTGTCTACAGAAAAAATGTTAACTTATTAAGTATACCACAGTATTTTACATTTTGCATCAACAAAGAAGTCCTGTGTTTGGGGTTTCGGAGTGGAAGGTTGTGTGCTGCTCCGACAGCCACCGCGGGCAGACAGTTGAGTCCTCGGCTCGGCCCCCGGCTGCAAGCGTGGGGCACATCTGAGAACAGCCCTGCAAAAGGTATTAGTGGCTTCCTAATGCAGGGCTGCTTTTCTGCTTACCCTCCTGCATCTGCACAAAATTATACTCTTTCATTATAGCTCTCTAGGGACTGTTACACTAGCTGGCAGAGTAAATACGGAGGGTATATGTCCCTTCTCTCTGCTAATACCAGCAGGGACTCACGACCAAGCGCAGCTGCGTAATGACTGCTGCAGGGTTAATAACAGCTGCTGATGAGCTCCAGAAATTCCTGGTGGAGCAATTAAATTTTTTTTTGTTGCCGGGTTCTAATGAAGAGGGGAACAAGTCTGCCTGCCGGCAAAGCTCAAGTGAGCAGCGTCTGGTCTCATGCCTGCGCTGCCTGCCCTAGCAGGGGGGCACCTCCCCAGGAGGGTGCGGGAGCCCTGGGAAACCCAACCTGCAGCAAGGGAGCCAGGGTCCCCTGTTCCCCCGGCAGCTGCTCCAGAGAAAGCAGCGAGGGCTGGGCAAGCAGTCTGGTGGGAAAAGGGCCAGACGAGGGCTTCAAAACTTCCCGTCGGAAAAGTGGGAGCTTGTCCTTTTCTTTTCCTTGAAATCGGTACAAGGGGCAGAAAAGGGGAAAAAAAATTATTTTATTACATTTGTCAGATACCCCAAGGAAGCCTTTTTGGGCTGCAGTCTTGGGGGAGCATGGTCAGCGGCTATTCTGCAGTATGAGACACTTACAAGAAGACTACCTTTAAATTTTTTCGATTCCCCCTACCATTTGCAATCAGCTCCTGTTCACTATTACCACTCCAGAGCTATAGGTCAGACTACAGCTTTGGGTGGAGCATTTGGAAAATGATTATGCTTTCCCCTATCCCCACTTTCAGTTGGAGAAGTTGAGTCAAGTTACACATGCCATTTCACCTTATGATCCGGTTTCTGGTCTCAAGGCTGCTTTAATGCGTAAAATGGCCAGAGACTTAATACTTTGTTTTTTAAAGCGAGATTTCCTTCTAAAAAGCACAAAAGCCGGCTCTCTAAACAAGGACTTTTGAGTCATCTTCCCAGGTCATCAACAGAAAAAATCATATTTCCTTCCATAGCTGGCAACAGGGAGCCAGTGGAATCCTGGGTGCAAGCAGAACATCCAGATAATGTTCAGTGGGATAGGCTTACAAATAGGAAAAATTCAAAATATTTGATTTTAAAAGCATTTATGTCTTTCATCAGTTTTTCAAAGTCCTCATTACTTTTCCAATGCTACACAAGAGAGAGAAACTGTTCTTAACCCTAACATCAAAATTAACATGTTCCTGTGGGCTGTCCAGGTAGACTTGAACTAGGAAGCATGTCTACAGAAGGAGGGYGTACCTAGAGCTTTGTGAAGCTGGGTTTAATTTTCTGTGTTCATTTGCTCATTTTTTCATTGTAATTTGTTTGTTTGCTCACTGCTGTCCATGTGCTCATTTCATCAATTCTCGCTGAAAAGGGTTTGTAAACTATGAGTTCTTCATTGGCTTTCAGGTTTGAATGAAAGTCACCCCAAATCTCATCTTTTCCAGCTCTTGGACTACTCTAGAATATTTGTTTTCATATACTTTCCAAGCACTTGGATATTTTATTCAACCCAGATTTATTCAAAATTTCCTTCTGGCCTGTTCTAAATTCAATCCAGATTCAGAGGAAGATTTGCAAACCTCATTCGAGTGGTAGTCAGCTCTGGCTCATCACGCTCACTCAGGAACCTCTGCTGAGAACAAGGAGACTAATTTTGTTATACAAGCAGAAATCATATTTACCATAGGTGGTGTTGATTACCATGATGTTGTACCCGTTATTGCATTTGTAACTTTGATTGCAATACTGTAAAACAAAATGCTTTCCATCCCAGAAAAAAATATTTGAGCTTTTCATAAAATGAACACACTCACTCCCAACCTGTACCGAAACCAGAGAGACTGCTCAGGGTTTCATCACAGGTGAAACTGTGATGTCAGGTTTCACAGAGCTTTAACAGCTGTGATAAACCGAGCTCTCAGGAAAGCTTCTGAAGCAACCAGAGCTTGGAGACACTTCTCTAAGTTTCTGGTGATTGGGAAAAAGCAATTAACAGCAGTGAAGCAGAGCAAAGAGGGGCCACTATAGCAAGGCAGACCCCCAATTTGTAAAATGTCCAGCAATTTCTCTCGGCGGAGGCAGGCAGATGCTCGCTACAGCCATTTGAGGAACTCAGGAGCACCCCAGGTGTCACCCCGGAGCCCGCGCACTTGTAGGGTCTTGCCCCTTCCTTTCGCAGCCCACAGCAGGACTTAGCCCCAAATCCATTTAAGGTCGTTTTACAGCACCCTCTCCTGCCTGTGGCGGTCCCGGACCTCGCCCCTCTCTCGGTTCCTACCCAAACGCGGAGCTCCCCTTGCTGGTGGCAGCCGGTACGGGAGCCGCCCGCCGCGATGCTCCCGTCGGCCGGGCTGCTTGCAGTGACCCAAACGTGCCCAGCGCAAGGTCGGAATTAGAAATGAAGGTGAGTAGATCACCCCCAGCCTCCCCGGAGCCTGAAAGCAGGCAGCAGCGGGGCTCCGGTGCGAGTCTCCGGCAGTGGGGCGGGAAGGGACCTGCCGGGAGTTCGGGCTCACGGTGCAGGTACCGCCGCGCTGCCTCCATGGGGATGGGGTCTCTCTGTCCCCGGCTTCGTAAGGACAGTATGGAAAGGTAGCAGACTACTGCTGGAAATAAAACAGACATCTTCCTCCCGGAGCAAGGCACAATCATAAGAGCTGTTTCATCTTAAACGTAGTATAGTCAACATCCACACCCATCAGGGAAAGAAATAACCTGGAAAAAAGAAAACATTTATAGTACAAGACATATATAAATTACAGGATAGATATTAGAATAGGGGCTTAATGAATGAAGGAATGCTGCTGCAGAGAGCAAGATGTCTCACCTGCCAACCAGGGAGGCCTGGGAGTCCTCAGTCGGTGCAGCAGGAATGTGGCCGTGCTGCTCCCAAACCCAATCTGCCCACACAGCATCCGCATCGGGTTTGTGCACCCCCTGTTACTGCACACCCTGCATAACCCGCCCACAGATAAGCAAGGTGTGACAGGAGTTGTCACAGAGCAGAATGGGCATAGAGGATGGATGGGCCGTTCTTCCTTTTACTTCCAGTGCTTGCAAGGCCCAGTGTGTGGCTTGACTCCTTGCATTCAACATTAGGACCAGGTTTTGTCCCAAAACGAAAGGACAAATTTACTTCACATGTAATGCAACAGTACAAAATGAGAGAGATGCAATTGCAAAACTAAAAAGAAAAGAACATTGCAGAGATGTTCAAACTAAAAACTTCCCTGTAGTACTGATCATGGCTGGGAAAAAAGCAATGTGGTTTGGGAAAAAAGTAATGTAGCAGATAGATGTCTCTGGAAAGAGCAAGAAAGATAAATATAAGATCTGATGTCATCCAGCATACTGTAATCAAAGGTAACTGTATCTTTAATCATTACTTTGTAGTTATTTGCTGTTCAGCAATACCAGGGGAGTAACTCACTACTTAGACACAGCTGTTCAGTACGGACAGCCCACCAAAGTGCTCTTTTTTAGCACTTCAGACACTTTGGTCATTCCTTTTCCATGTGCTATCGCTCATGGCCTCGTGGTGCGGGAGATCGGCAGCTCGGCTTAGACAGTGCTTTTGTTTGGTTTGTTCTCAAGTGTATTGATGTCACTTTGCATTTTCAAAATGTTTCTTTACTTCAGCTGTGAGTGGGACATCCGAGTTGTGCAAGAAGCACATATCCCCCGGGTATTCACCCCCCTGAGCTGGAAGACAGGGATGGGGAGCAGAATACACCCCCCATAATCCAAGAGGAAGAGGTTAATGACCTGCTACGCCAGCTGGACATACGCAAGTCTATGGGGCCGGATGGGATCCACTCGAGAGTACTGAGGGAGCTGGTGGAGGAGCTTGCCAAGCCGCTCTCCATCATTTATCACCAGTCCTGGTTAACAGGGGAGGTCCCGGACGACTGGAGGCTTGCCAATGTGACGCCCATCTACAAGAAGGGCCAGAGGGAGGATCCGGGGAACTACAGGCCTGTCAGCCTGACCTCAGTGCTGGGGAAGATCATGGAGCGATTCATCTTGAGGGCGCTCACAAGGCAGTTGCGGGACAACCAGGGGATCGGGCCCAGCCAGCACGGGTTCATGAAGGGCAGGTCCTGCTTGACCAAYCTGATCTCCTTCTATGACCAGGTGACCTGCCTAGTGGATGAGGGGAAGGCTGTGGATGTGGTCTACCTGGACTTTAGTAAAGCCTTTAACACTGTCTCCCACAGCATTCTCCTGGAGAAGCTGRYGGCTCATGGCTTRGACRRGTGTACTCTTCGCTGGGTAAAAAACTGGCTGGACGGCCGAGCCCAGAGAGTTGTGGTGAAYGGAGTYAAATCCRGWTGGYGGCYGGTCACRAGCGGTGTKCCCCAGGGCTCAGTTTTGGGGCCCGTCTTGTTTAACATCTTTATCAATGATCTGGATGAGGGGATTGAATGCACCCTCAGTAAGTTTGCAGAGGACACCAAGTTGGGTGGGAGTGTTGATCTGCCTGAGKGTAGGAAGGCTCTGCAGAGGGATCTGGACAGGCTGGATCGATGGGCCGAGGCCAATTGTATGAGGTTCAACAAGACCAAGTGCCGGGTCCTGCACTTGGGTCACAACAACCCCAGGCAACACTACAGGCTTGGGGAAGAGTGGCTGGAAAGCTGCCTGGCGGGAAAGGACCTGGGGGTGCTGGTTGACAGCCAGCTGAACATGAGCCAGCAGTGTGCCCAGGTGGCCAAGAAGGCCAACAGCATCCTGGCCTGTGTCAGAAATAGTGTGGCCAGCAGGAGTAGGGAGGTGATGGTGCCCCTGTACTCGGCACTGGTGAGGCCGCACCTCGAATACTGTGTTCAGATTTGGGCCCCTCCCTACAAGAAGGACATTGAGGTGCTGGAGCATGTCCAGAGAAGGGCAACGAGGCTGGTGAAGGGTCTGGAGCACAGGTCTTATGAGGAGCGGCTGAGGGAACTGGGGTTGTTTAGCCTGGAGAAGAGGAGACTGAGGGGAGACCTTATTGCTCTCTACAACTACCTGACAGGAGGTTGTAGCGAGGTGGGTGTCGGTCTCTTCTCCCAAGTAACAAGCGATAGGATGAGAGGAAATGGCCTCAAGTTGCACCAGGGGAGGTTTAGATTGGATATTAGGAAAAACTTCTTCACCAAAAGGGTAGTCAGGCATTGGAACAGGCTGCCCAGGGAAGTGGTGGAGTCACCATCCCTGGAGGTGTTAAAAAAACGTGTGGATGTGGCGCTTCAGGACATGGTTTAGTGGGCATGGGTGCTGGGTTGATGGTTGGACTTGATGATCTTAGAGGTCTTTTCCAACCTTAATGATTCTATGATTCTATGATTCTATAGCAAACGGATAATAAGGATAAAGCAGCTCAGCCTGCACGGAGTGAGCAAGCAGCAGCACCTCTGACTTCTCCACAGGCACATCTTCACGGTCAGTGAGGCGCAGGGCCATATTCCCGTGATAGGAATGCCCTCAGAATGGCACCACCAGGCCCATGCTGTGGCACCCGCCTTCCACGTGCTGGTATCAGCTGGAGTTGCACTGTTTGAGTAAACTCATATTATTCACTGTAGTGTGGAAGATGTGCGTTGATTGCTGGAATTGGTAAGAAGCTAGAGCATGTTCCTTCTTTCCTGACTGTCAGTATTGGCGATTCCCAGAATGTAACTATAGTCTGTATAAGCTATTATTATTATTGTTATTATTATATTTTATTTTATTTTGTTATTGCTATTATTTAACTACTTTGGTAATTGTTTCATTTCTAGACAAAGATAAAACATTTGAAAAGCACTAGACAAATTGATAAATTGGACATATGGTTAGAGTAGGCAAATCATCTACTTAAAGAAACCAAAGCTGAGCACTGTCCTTGAATGCTCTAGGTCCCACTGAGTTGTTTAGGGTATTTTTTATGAAGCATGAGCTTCATTAAAGTATGCTTCTCCCAGTAAAATACATCCTCACAGAGGAGACACACTGATGAAGAGGTGTGACATTTTGGCCCTTTACTTCCGTACAGCCAGGATTTTGCTGGCTGCAGACTCTTCTTGGTAAATTGATATAATTCATTTTGGGCTGCCATTGCCAGCCTGGATTGCAATATGATCATTTCCATGGACGGGAGTTGTATTGTATGTATGTGGAAAATACTGATCTACATGCAGGATAAGGTATTATTGAGAGTGAGAAGTTCCCCAAAAGTATATAGAAAGCAGCAGTGGAGCGTGAAAAGACGTGGAAGATGCAAAACGCCATGATGCCAGTGACCAAACAAGCCCAGGAAGGCAGGCCCTTCCCCAAACAAGCCACCGCAGAGGACTTCCCGGGCAGATTGCCTGCTGGCCAAGAGAGGAGCCTGGTTGCCTCGTTAATAGTGTATTATTTACTGCAATGGAACTATCTGCGCATACAAAAAAGACACCAGCCCAGAAGGGTTAGCCTAAGTCTAGCATATATTCAAGACTGAGTTTGCCAGCAGCCTTGGAAAACGTCCTCCTTTAGGGACATCTGGCTTCTGAGGAAGCAGCAGGTAAGTCACTTTAGGGCAGATATTGAAGTTATTTAGGTGTCCAAAGATCAGAAGTTCATAGGCAAGTGTGCAAGCTTCTAAATCCCATTGAAGGCAGGCTATGAAACTACTTATTGAATATCCTTTTACATTCCCACCTGCAGCCTTTGTGTCGCTTGGTATCGCTCTAGCCCACCTGTGCTTCAGTTTTACCATCTGTAAAGTGGAACTCGTGATGCTTTTATACTGTCTAAAGAAGTTTAATGAGAGCTAATGAAAAAGAATGTTACAAACAAATCATGTATTTTTTTATAATTAGTTAATTATTTTTTCTGGAAACAGGATTGCTCTTCATGAATCAACATTACTGCTGTCTATATTTCTTAAAGATGCCTGAAATCTAGTGAGTCTCTAAATTTCTCCCTACTTCTCAAAATAAAAGGTTGCACACCTTTTCCCATTAAGAAATTATTCAGAAAAAAATCTTGTGAAAGGTCAATGGGCAATAAGGTAAACTYAGCTATGGTAGAGTATAAGCTGAAGTCCTCCGTGGTTAGTCAATATATTGAGTATTGCTCATTATGTTAAATATTAAACCTGGCAGCTATTTGTATCCAGACACTTCAGACACAGATCCCAAGTATGAAAGCTTATTCTGACAGATCTTCCTATATATTCATTTTTCACRTTAGCCTTTGATTGTTCTTTTATTCGTACATATGTCACTATTTCAATTTTGGGTAAGTTAAAAAAATTATTTTAGAATACGTCATTAAAATAAATATAAATCATTGACTTAATATTGTATCAAGTTTTGAAGGAAAAAATTAGGAAACCATTGTTATCGAATATTATTTAGTTCATTGTTGGGTAAAAATACAACCTCTAAGATGACAGATAAAGATTCCCCTTCCTGCTCTTATCAAGGCTAACTCTGCTAAATCACACGTCAGTTTTGCCTCTGACTCTAGCAGTAGAAGTATTGGACTCTAGAAACATAAGAAACAAAGACTAAAAAAAGCGGTTCAGAACAGGCATGAGTTTCGTGTGCAGCATGAGGAACRACCCGTTTCTGGATCATGAGAACTTTCTGGTTGTCTTGGCTTCCATGGCGTAGTTGCTTCGCGACAGAAAGGCGTGTGCTCGGGGTCGGGCACCGCCTGCCGCGACGCAGAAGCCTCATCCCACGTGGGCGGCCTGCAGCACCCCGCCAGCGCACGGGGGAAATGCGGGAGATGTGACGGAAACCACCACGCTTCCCTACAAGTAAAAAATACCGCCGGCAGCACCGGCAACAGGGAATACCATCCGTGGCATCCTGACTCAGCAGGTGCTCCGCAGCTGAGCGGAGATGTTCCCCCTGAGCCCGGCTGTCTCCCGCAGCCCTCCTCTCTCTGCCCCAGCCAGGGGAGGCCCTGCAGGGCACAGCCCAGCTGCTGCACCTCCTGGTCACTCGGTTGAGTTTATTTCCCTCAATAAAGTCCGAAATATGGGTAACCTCCCACCGTTTTCACAAACTGTGTGAGAATTGGGTATACATGAGAGCTCTGGCCGCCTGTTACACCTGCAGGTGTTGGCCAAGGCGGGTCAAAATGATTCCAAGATGGGATGACATCCAGACAACAGACCAGCACCAGCCCTTTTGCCTGGGAAGCCAGGCCRGGTACGCAGCCTCGCGTACTGTCTTACCCACCACAGGCAAGTAATTAACTCGTTAAAAGCAGTCCTCCAGATGCCTCAGCTCCACCCCCTGTTGCAACATACCACCTCCTCAGAACACACGACAGCGTAATGAAATGTATTTTTACTTTTTATTGGGTTGGTCACCGGCTCCCCTGCACCACCGCGGGGTATTCCCAGGGAACAGGATTCAGTTTCCTGTCAGAAAACGGGAACAGCTGAGGTCCGTGACGCTTTATGAGGCAATTGTAACCCTAATTAAAAGGAGGTCCCTGGACCGTACAGGCGGTTGGGAACGGTAGTTTTGCGGCCGGTGTGCGGCGAGGGAAGGCGGGCGGGACGCGCGGCTCCCGGGGAGCCTGGGGGGGCGGGTAGCACCCTGCCGGCAGGAGCCGCGCCCGGCCGCGGGGCGGGGCGAGGAGATAAGGCCCCGCCCTGCCCGTCGCCGCGAGCCGGGCGAGCAGGAAACTCCCGCCGTTGCCTTACAAGGGCAGACGCGGCGCTCCCTCCGCCCCCCGCCCCTGGAATGCGGTGACCGCACCGCGCTGCACCAACGCTCCGCTCCGCCGGGGGGGGCGACGGGACAGAGGCCGAGCCCGGCACATTGACCTCATCCTCCTGAGGAGGGGAGAGACCCCTGAGAGGAAGCCCGGGCACGCAATCACCGTTGGGACACCCCCTCGCACGGTTTGCGCCGCCTCGCCGCCGAAGGGACGAGCCTCGTCTCTAACCCCCCCCGCCTCTCCGCGCCGATGGTCTCGCCCACGCCTTCCTTCCTCTGCGCCGGCGGGGCGGCGGCCGCTCGCTCTCCGGAAGTGCCGTGGCCGCCGCAGCCGCTCCCCGCCGCGCTCGGACCAGGACCCTCTCCCGCAGCCGCCAGGTGAGGCGGGGCCGCCGCCAGCGCTGGGGGGGGGGCGGGTCAGCCACCGCCCGAGGGGTCTGGAGCTGGGGGAGGTGAGGGGTGCGGCGGGACGGGGCCGCCTGAGGAGCCGGGCTGGGGGTCGCTTGCGGAGCCAGCCGCCTTGGGGGGCAGCCCCCCTCGGCCCTCGCTTCGCCGCTGCCGGGCCCGGCTGGAGCCGTGCGTGGCGCAGGCCCCGCGGCTCTCCCTCAGCGGGGCGCTGGCCGCAGCCCGCGCACGTCAGCGGGGAACCGCCCTGCGCGGCCGGGGCTGGAGGGGCGCACGCCGCCTTGGTGGTGGCCCGCGGCCCGCCCTGCGAGCCGGGCGGTGGGCTGTCACCGCGGGCACGGGCGGCAGCGCACAAGCACTCTGTCGGGAGGGGTCAGCCGCTCTCCGGCCGCATCGACCCTCTCCGGCCGTTTCCTCGCCATTGTTAGGGCAGGGGAAGGGCCAGGCTGAAGCTCCTGCGGTTGGAAGAGGTTGAGGTAGCAGGAGAGGTCGGCAGTCGGTCCTTTCCTGCGCTCACGCTCTGAAATAATTACGGCCGCAACAAAGTTATTGGGGACAGCTCGTAGTAGTTTCCGCCCTCTAACTTGCAGATGGAGGCTTTGTTGAGTCCCAAAAACTAGATTTTGAGGCAAGTTTGACTCCTGTACAAGGGTTTAGGAAAACTTATTAATGAGTGTATTAAGGTGGCTTTCAAGACTAGGTGAGATTGCATAGGGTGTATTTTTTCGAAGTGTAATCTGCTCTTTATTGAGCTTTGCCACAGATCTGCTGGAGTGCCTTGGTGTTATCATCTCTTCCTGCTACCACCCAGACTGCGATGGATGAGTGGTGGGACCCGATGCTGTAATTGATTACATGGGCAGAACTGGGGATTTAGCTTTGAGGCTGACTTTTGAATTTGATGATTTAAGAGAAGCTGGCTATTCTATCTTAGTTTAATAAAGTTCCCAGATAATTGGCAGTGTTAAAATAAAATATTCAGTACTAAATTTTTTGTAGAGACTTTCTTGGGTGTGTTTGTTGTGTTGTAGGGTTTTCTGGTGTGATTTTTTTTTTTAATGTTGATGTTAGACATTTTAATGTTAATGATAGACACTCACAGTCATAAAACCACTGTTGATACAGGAGGCTCTTCTCTGAAGCCTAACTTCTGGTCACTGCCTCTAAACAGATCAAACTTGCACCACTGTTAGTGGGTTGTGAAGTTTCATATCTTACTGTCTGGCTCAAGCTCTTTAGTTGCTCGATTTTATCTCCTTTTAGAGTTTCTTTTTCCCAGACCTAAGGAGCATAAGATGGCTTTCTGTGCTTCTGTACTTTGATATCCGTTGCTATTGCTTGACTAAGCAAATGAATATACATGTACAAGCAGGACAGAGCAGCACAGTGCTTTTACTACCTCTCTAGTCCAGTGGGTGCAATTTATTCATTTTTTTTAATATGTGAAAATCTTCCTAAATAAAGGTTATGTTTTTGGAAATATCTTATGGTAAGTCTTACAGGCAAGATCTTACTTTAGAAGTTTCTTGAACAGTTTCCAAAACAAGGCCCAGACCATTCAGTACACTATAATATTAAACAGACTAAACCTGCCTGTTATGACTTGTACTATCTAATGTGAAGTATTTCCACTTTTTATCTACCGAAATTCTTCTATTTTCAGCCTATACTTACCCTATTTCGATTATAAAAGCATGATTTATTTTTTTTTTAAATAAATGACCTGGTGGATTTATCAGATGAAACCCTATTTTCTCTAAAATTAGTGGATCCAGTGCTTCACTCAAGTGAGGTTAGTTCTTGCTCGTTACATCATTTACTGTTGTACACAGACATAACACTAAGTGTAAACACTTGGAACTTTTTTGTCATAAATTGATCTCTTTGGCTAACTGGAGTGATGTCCTTGTTTTTCTGAACATGTTCCAATTTATCACCCTATTTCTAATAGAGTTTTCCAGAGCTGAGTGCAGTATGTCATGGAATAATAGAATCACTTAAGTTGGAAAAGACCCCTAAGATCATCAAGTCCAACTGCAAACCTAGCACTGCCAAGTCCACCACTAAACCATGTCCTGAAGCGCCACATCTACATGTCTTTTAAATACCTCCAGGGATGGTGACTCAAGCACTGCCCTGGGCAGCCTGTTCCAAYGCTTGACAACCCTTTCAGTGAAGAAATTTTTCCTAATATSCAATCTAAACCTCCCCTGGCGCAACTTGAGGCCATTTCCTCTTGTCCTGTCGCTTGTTACTTGGGAGAAGAGACCAACACCCACCTCGCTACAACCTCCTGTCAGGTAGTTGTAGAGAGCAATAAGGTCTCCCCGCAGCCTCCTCTTCTCCAGGCTAAACAACCCCAGTTCCCTCAGTCGCTCCTCATAAGACCTGTTCTCCAGACCCTTCACCAGCCTCGTTGCCCTTTTCTGGACATGCTCCAACACCTCAATGTCCTTCTTGTAGGGAGGGGCCCAAAACTGAACACAGTATTCGAGGTGCAGCCTCACCAGTGCCAAGTACGGGGGGACAATTGCTTCCCTAGTCCTGCTGGCCACACTATTTCTGATACAGGCCAGGAGACTATTGGCCTTGGCCACCTGRGCACACTGCTGGCTCATATTCAGCTGGCTGTTGACCAGCCACTCTTCCCCAAGCCTGTAGCGTTGCCTGGGGTTGTTGTGACCCAAGTGCAGGACCCAACAAGTGTTGGGTTGTTAAACCTCATACAATTGGCCTCGGCCCATCAATCCAGCCTGTCCGGATCCCTCTGCAGAGCCTTCCTACCCTCAGGCAGATCAACACTCCTGCCCAACTTGGTGTCGTCTGGAAACTTACTGAGGGTGCACTCAATCCCCTCATCCAGATCATTGGTAAAGATATTAAACAAGACSGGCCCCAAAACTGAACCCTGGGAAACACCACCTGTGACTGGCCACTGACTGGATTTAACCCCATTCACCACAACTGTTGGGGCCTGGCCATCCAGCCAGACTTTTTACCATTTCTGGCATAGCTGCACCAAACTTGGGCTGAAAGGCACTACAATCTTGTGAGACCTAATGTTTCTATGTATGCAGGCTGACAGGTCTCTTCAAGTGAGAGTTGTGCCTTCTGTATTCTGTATGGCTGCCTCCCAAGCCTGATTGAGAGAAACTTAGAAAATAGTAATGCAAGCATTGGCAAATTTTTCGTCGTCTCTAGTATGATATTCTGATATGGCAATCTTCTGAACAGAATTAGAAAGAAACGGGCTCTCTTCCCACAATGTGTAGCTACAGTCAGCAGTAGTCTGCTTTTGTTACCTCCTCTTGATTAGGATTGAATTATACCTGAGAAAATTGCAGGTAGTGGCTTGGTGGGAGCACTGCCTTGCAGCGCGTGCAAAGTAAGCTTTCTAGTTTACTTTGAATAGGCCATATCCTGAAAACTATGAATTATTTCAGAGAACAGTTACTAACAAATATTGTTTGACTATTCTGGGTAGTGGAACTTTTAATCAATAATTCAGAGTTTAACAGTAACTTGTATGAGTGTTTTTACAGAGGTAAGAAAAAGAGTGAAATTATGCACAACCCTTGACTGCATCTTGAAAGCAAACTACCTTTATTGTCAGCTGTCTTCATAAATATTTAGATGTCAGGAGTTCATCTTTATTTGTTGAAGTGTTGTTGGACGCCAAGCATCTCAGATAGCCTGTGGTTAGTGAATGCAATGAAGAGAACTTCAGTGTTGTTAAATGATGCGCAGTTGCATTTCATAGGCTATTTTTAGTTCGGGACATAATGGTTTTTTTATACGTCAGAAGAACGTTGTATATGCACGTAGGATTTAAAAGTGTGGAATCAGCAGGGGAAATCAGTAACGCTCTTTGTAGACAGACTGAGAAGGACATAACCATGGAATATCCTTTTATGATCCAGATGCTTGGTACAGCATGTCATGTATCTGATACAAAGCAAGGTAAAATGTCTTTCCTTTAATTAAAAACAAAAAACTTAAGTGCTTTTTGCCTGAATATTGGGACTGATTGACCATGTAAGGGAGTTACTTTGCTTAATTTTATTCCCTTTTTTTTAAGGATGAATCCAAGTTACTGACTTTACTCTTGCTTTTCAGGAGTCTAGCAGAAAATATCGTAACTTTGAGCAAACTATCTGAGAAACCACTAGAACTGTGCTATGAATCTGATTAGAATTGCATTTCTGACCAGATAATTTTTTTAAAGTTATAAAATTAATACTTAGTGTAAATTTCAAAATGTTGGCATTCTTGTGACTACAGGTGAAGCTTAAATTTGTCCTCTTTCAGGACGCTTGCTGCAGGTGCTTCCTGTAAAATTCAAAATCAAGGATGAAAGGAATCTGGTTTACATAGCATTTGGTTTGGGCATAATAAAGGATTACAGCAGCATGGATTGCTTGCATTAGATAAATCTAAAGCATAGAGGTGTACGAGTCTTCTAGAAACAACATTAAACAGGGTCTACCTTTGATTCAATAGCAATGTTGAGGTCTTTGTGTTTGCATTTCAGTGAATGACTCAGCTTTCTGTGTTTGTACTGTCAACCATAGTTGAACACTAAATGTATCTTCCCAGCTAAAAAGCAGCCGTTAACTTGAAAGCCTCGCTTCTACCCTGATTATTATATTAGTGTTATAACATGTAAACTACCCCGTTTATTTCTTCATTTGACAGCTCAAGAGAAACAATGAAATTAGTGTATTTGTGATACAGGAAACTATATAGAGATTCTATGAGAATATATAAATGTTCTAAAAGGTTGATAATTTAAAAGAAACAATCTTCAGATTTTTGGAACTATTATGTCATTAATTCATTTTTTAAAAGTATGCTTGCATTTGCATATTTGTTGTGTAATAGTTCTACTGTGTAAGAGCATAGCAACATAGTGCTTTTGAACCACGTCAGTGTCATTTTTCTAACACACACAATCCTCTAGTTGACTTTGATGAAAGCACTCTAGTAGAAGTTCTTTGGCAGATCTCTCTCCCAGAGAGAGAGACCATCCAACAATCTTCACAAAAACATTAGGCTGTCAGTGTCATTCTGTGTCCTGACACCTACTGCTCTTTTAACAGCAGCTATTCTAACAAAATGCTATTCAGAGCCTAAAATACTTTTTATTTTTCCTCCCAAATGTTAGTGTAGCATACTGCTTGATTTATTTAACCACTACGTGCTATGCTAGGTTAGCAGCCCATATCCTTCTATGTGGTAGGTCAGCAGTGCCTCCTAAACTGCTAAGTATGCACTCATCTTACTTTGTGGAAGATGCAGATAGGGTATTGAATCAGCAGTACAAGCACTGTGTGAGTTTCGTTTCAAGAACTATGATATGATTTGGTTTTTAATGTAGCCTGCTATGGGCCTACAGTGCCAGTCCCTGAATGCTGAAAGACATTATGCTTAATAGCAAGTGAAGTCCAAATGAAAGAAAATAGAGCAGGAGATATTAAAATAAATGCGTACTTTGGGGTATGTGCTTATAACATGGATTTTGATATTCCTTTATCCATCTCTCCCCTAAGGACTTGTAATCTGATTTAATAAGGCTAAATCTTGGATATGTTTCTGTCTCCCTAGAACCAACAGCCAACATGTCTAGCAAAAGGGCAAAGACGAAGACCACCAAGAAGCGCCCTCAGCGTGCCACTTCCAATGTATTTGCAATGTTTGATCAGTCGCAGATTCAGGAATTCAAGGAGGCCTTCAACATGATCGACCAGAACAGGGATGGCTTCATTGACAAAGAGGACTTGCACGATATGCTCGCCTCCCTCGGTAATGTCGCTTTGCTGTTTGCGGTTGCCAAGCAAATTTGTGCTGTTACAATTAAAACACTGAGTTTGGGCTAGCTTATGAGAGGTGTCTCAGTTTGTACTACGCTATTCAGATTACTTTTTCTTCTAGTTTGAAAGCTAAACCAGATATGAATCCCTTTATTTGTAGGAAAGAATCCAACGGATGAATACCTAGATGCCATGATGAATGAGGCTCCAGGCCCCATAAACTTCACAATGTTCCTCACAATGTTTGGTGAGAAGTTAAATGGCACAGACCCGGAAGATGTAATCAGGAATGCTTTTGCTTGCTTTGATGAAGAAGCAACAGGTACGTGGGTAAAATAACAGTGTACATGTATTATTCCTACTTACTTTTGCAAAAATACATAYTTGTATTCATAGAAGTGGTGATGAATTTTTTAACTCTGGAAATTCTGATTTCTGAAAACTAAAAGTCATGCCATATATCCTCAGCAGCTGAAACTTTCAAACCTTTTCAAACACTATAAAACTTTAATCCCAAACTTCTGGCACTTCGGTGCTGTTGTTCAAGACAGGAGAAAGGAAAAAAAGATGTTGATTTGGAATCAGGGTCTTAAATTTTTCCAAACTTAAAATTCAGCTTCGGGGCAACTTTTGTAAGGGGAATCCTTGTCTGTTGTGCTTTTATGAAGACCTTGTTTTCTGTCAGCAACTTGTATCCACCTTCCCTCTGTTAAGCAGCACTTAAAGGAGAAGAAAATTAATACAAGAAAAACCTTGTGTGACTCACAAGAGTGCTTATAGAAGGAATCACAAGTTTAATAAACAATGCCAAAAATGTATTCTTTGCAACCAGACTAGTAAATCTGAGTTTTGTCACTGGTTTAAGATCAATTTAAAATCTTTTAAATATTTCAAACTTCTCTGTTTCATGCACTTGTTGAACATTGGTGGTCAAGTTCCATCACTGTTGGGTTTTTTTTTTTTAGTGTTTTTCATTAGGAATGTTCAAGACAAATGGATCCCCTTTGTGTAAAATACACAGTTGTTAGAAGGTTCTCAGTACTACTGGGAGTATAGCCCTGCTGTTGGGAAGAAGGTCCAATATGTATGACAAATTTGTATATCATATATTTGTATATATATATTTGCAAATCACAAAATGGCCTTTACTTGAAGTAGTGATACCATGCAGATTAACCAAGAGGCTTGACTTGATTGAATGCTTGTAATTATTTGGCGATTAGAGTAATAGGCTTTAATGGCTTTGTTTTCATTTGGCAACAAAGACTTCTCTTTAATTCAAACAAAGAATTCAAAGAAAGAAGTTACCATCCATCTATTAGCAGATAAATGTAAAAACTCCTTTTTCTTACGTCCTTTTACATTGTGTTCTAGGGTTCATCCAGGAAGACTACCTGCGAGAGCTGCTGACGACGATGGGAGACAGGTTCACAGATGAAGAGGTAGATGAGCTGTACAGAGAGGCACCCATCGACAAAAAGGGGAATTTCAACTACATTGAATTCACACGCATCCTGAAACACGGAGCAAAAGACAAGGATGACTGAGCAATTCCCTGGATACCTGCAGATTATCTCTACTTTACACTTATGTCTATTTTTGAGGGTTTCTTTCTGATAGAACTTGTTGCATGCATTTAGCTTTACAGCTTTTGCCTTTCTCAATGTATTTATCTATTCCAGGCCATTTAGGCACATTTGCACCTGTGTAATCAGACTGGAAGTGGGGAAAATATTGTGAGGAAAAGGATATGGGGACAAAGATCTGTGGACTTGATAGTCCGGGAAAATAATCTCGATGTTTCTGGTTTAGCTGGATTTTTACATTTTTGTAATAAACGCCATTTTGAAATAAAGATTGCTATATAGATAAAATACCTCCAATTCTTTTGTGAAGAATTACATTTCTATTATGCATTTATAAATGCAGGTGTGTTAATTGTATTTTACTTGCAGTTGCAAATCAAGCTGGAAAACTCATTTTCATAATGTTTTGTGCAGCGTCACACGGTTCTGAAATGCTCCTAGCAGTATGTGCTGGTGTCTTCAAAAATGCAGCTGTACAAATCTCCTATCTCAGGTTTTTGAAGTGGCATCTGAGTGGTGTAAGTAGTTAGGCAAAGAAATGGTTAGGGAGGATTGTTACAATTGCCTAATGGCCAGGAGAGAACATTTATGATTCTGAAGCAGATATCATGCCCAGCTTTTATTTCCTTTTAATATTGATAGTTTTTTAGCAATATTTTCATGTCAAAGCTTGCATTCCTGTTTGGTAAGTTTTTATGCTGGCAATAAGTTGGAATTAGGCACATTTTTTCCCTTCTGCTGAAGGAAGCTTGTGCAAAGGAATCTGTCTCTGAGCTACTGTGTCTGTGCTGGCACTAATTAACGGCAATATATGGCCAGAAAACCTACATAAAGCTTTATTTTTCTGTAGCTATTAATTTGCGAGAATTTGAGCATTTGTAAGAACGTGAGCAAAGTAGTTCTGAGAATTAATTTGGTAAAACCCTATATGTGTTAAAGGCCCTCTCACTTTTTAAAAGATCATACATTTTTGTCAGCTACATTGATAAGGTGGCTTTTAAGAACGCAAGACTCATGCATTCAAAAACAGCTATGCTGATGCTGTTGTCTCAAATACCAAGGAAAGAGGAAGGTTGCTTGCTTAGTTCTTTGTATGACCATGTCCTTCCATGTGTCTCATTCTCTTGGCTATTGCAAGCTGAAAAGCGTAGGGGGAATTTGTCTTACCTACATATTTATCAAGTGAAGTGATGACCTCTTATCCAGAAACCATGCTGTGAGCTGTTTCACATGACTTAAAAGACCCCAAGGAATAGGAATTTTACTTCAGCTAAAAGGCTTGTAAAAGCTGTGACAGCATATACTGTAAGGAGGGTTTGTCTCATGTCCTGTGTGGTAGCACAAAATACGCAAAGTATACTCAGTAGGCGTACTTTGGGTTTTGGGTTTTTTTGTTTGTTTTTATTATTCCTGGGTGGTTTATTCTACTTCTAGGTTTAAATAAAATGAGTTTTCAGCCATTCTTTTCCCAAATTTGTGTGTTATCTGCAAGGTTCTAGCAACAGCTGCTTTTTTTGGAAGGTATTTTACAAGCATGTATGGAAGTTTTCACCTACACTGCCCATGTGACAAAGACAACAGTGTAGAGATCTAGGAAACACTGTCTTGTTGCTATGTAACATTAAGCTGAAGAACAGTTACACTGTCACTTCTTTAGACTGCTCTTGTCACATCTGTGCAATTCAATACTGTGTGCATGCATGCAAGCAGCCTGCACTAACGATAGATGTTAGACTATCGATTATTTTTTCTCTTTGAATGTCTAAATGGTGTAAGATTCAGAGGGTCAGTTTTCTTCTGTTATGAACACTAGGTCCCCAGACCATTCTCCTGATCCTGTCTTCTCAGGATTTTAGGTGCTGGTATGTTAGTTATACTGAGTAATCAGCAGACAAGCCAACTGCATTTTTCTTGCTGGAAATAAGTTTTGAAGTAGTGATTTTTAAATCATAAATATAAGTTACATAAAAGGGAATCTGGTATCCTCGAGAGAAAATTGTCCACTTTGAAATCTTCCGTGCCGCTGCTCTGAATTTCTGAACAGCCAGCTGAAATGTGGGATGTAGCTGCTTTGTCCCTTGTCGTGCTGTGTGGGTGCTATGTTCTTGGCTGCTTTCTCTGGTGAGGGGGTGGGGACAGGGAACTGTATTAATGTAAAGATACCTACTCAGGAAGACACATTATTGAGAAAGAATTTCCAAGGATGTTAGCGTATAACCAATGATGACCTTCCAAGTTCAGGTTTCCCTAGTATCTGTATTGTAATGTAGGAGACCAGTTAACCTGCAAGTAACCTGCAAAACCTTTAACTGCCGGAAGGCTATGAGACCTACAGACCCAGCCAAGAGACCATATAAGAACATCAGACGTGTTTTGTAGCTAGGCAGCGAGGAATGTCCAGACAGCTGAGGTTGCATGCCGAGGGCTGTAGGGATGTGTCATCAATAATCCACTTCCAAAAATAAAAATAACTTTAGTCACTGAAACAGCTTAAGGTTCTGATGACTTAGACTTAGCATTTTGCAGTCAAAATCTTGGAACCTAATCTTTTCTCCCTTGGGGTTCATATATAATGGTCTCCAAGCTCCATGCCAGACTAAGCTTATGATGAAAAACTATTTTCATAGGCTGACGCACATATTTAATAGTCTTATATCTACAGTGATATATAATGCCTTGTGAAGCACTATTGAAAAGCTGTGATTTATTTTACATGACCCATTTACCCTGTTCTAAGGCCACATCCGCAAAGGTCGAATCGAAGCCAAAGAGGTATTGCAGCTGCGTGAGAAACCTCCAAGGAGGACGACATTTGTGTGAAGTGCTGCCAGGACATGCTTGCCTGCTGCTTTTTTTCCCCCTCCTCTAGCTGTTGCTGGAGATACTGGTAATATGCAACATTTTAACCGCTCAGGATACACTTGTTTCTGCTCTTTAGGCTGCATTTAAGCAAATAAAACCATCTTTCATCACACAGTGTGACTGAAGCATTTCACAACATGAAGTCAGATTAATATACCTAGCTCAGCAACTAACTGGTGTCACAGAGGTGGTGTTAGTACACTCTGGAGTAAGGATCCGTTTCACCACTGACCTCAGAACTATCTTTAGATAGCTTGTTTCTAGGACCACTATCATCTGTTGAGGACCAAAATGTAACAGAGGGACTCCATCCTGGCACAGGGCATCAGTCACAGTATGCCTTTGTGTCCTGCCCAGTGCATTTGTTCCAAAAGCTGGAAAATATCTGAAATCCTGTCATCACATGTTTCTCCTGGCTGTGGCCTTTTCTTGTCCGGAATGTTACTAACCTATTATTTGGCATGTTCCTGGGGAGTTTCAAATGGCAACGAATAGCTCTTTTACCATACTGAAGGCATTTAGACAATGTAAGTCCAAACAGCGGGTGAGTAACAATCAAAATAGAGTCAGGAACATTTTAGATATCAGCAGTTAATCTGCCATTGGTATTGCCTACGTACCCATGCTCCTATTTTCGCTTGCTTACTTTATTTTTCAAACTCTACTGTCATTTTTAGATAACCTTCTCCTTCTGAAAAATGATTTAGGACGACAGTAACTCAGAAACAGTATTACAGAAGCCAAGAACAATATAGGCAAAAAAGAAATCAGTAAATGCCTCTCAAAATGCAGCTTAAAAATAAGCTATCATGTTGAAAAGCAATACTGGGGAAAAAAACAAATTCCACACAGCTCATTTTTGTTGTGCTCTGAGCAGCAACTCCATAGAGATCACTGTTTTCCTAAACTTTTGATATATTAGACAGAAAACTTTTCATCTTAAAAAAAAAAAAAAGTGGCAGCACATGGCTGCTCTTCCTATTTTCTCTGCAGCCCGTGGGCCTGTACACACATCGTTCCCTGGGACCACTCATTTTGGGTAGAAGCGAGCTCAGTTGCTGCGGGCAGACAAAGCAGGCTGGCTGCTGGGGTAGCACACCCTTTGGGAATCCCTGCGCTAGACCTTGAAAAAAATAGCTTGTATTGCGAATTTCAACAATACAGAAAAAAATACTGCCAAGGAAATTTTTCAGACGAAATGTGTGATATTCCCTAGAGAACAGATCATACATCATAAACGTTGCATCACTGGGCTTAAGGGGTCATGCAGTTTGTATGAATGTAATAAATCTAAGGGAAGATGTTTACACGTTTCTCCTCTTAACAGGAGAGCAGGAAATCAAACTGCCTCCTGGAAAATCCCAACCGCTTGCTGCACGCAGACTCCTCTGCCACGCAGCTGTGATTCGGTCCCTTAGTAAACCAGCCTTGTACTTCGATAAAGTTCAAAAGTCAGTCACAAATACTACAGGATTAGGCAGGTCAAGACTAACTTTAATACGTGTGCCTAAAGGAACAGATGGTGTGTGACAGCAGCATTCATTTTAGTATTCTTGCAAGCTGTCACTGCTCAATTTTGCAAGGTTTACTTAATCCTTAATTTGTAATTTCCTCACTGTGACTATTTCAGGATATCAGTGAGTACAACCTCATTAAGTACGGAACTACATTATGTTTTGTTTTTTTCCTTATGCATGTTGTGGGCATAGCTCCTCAGGAGTTAAAAGATAGCATTTCACAATAATTTCCAGCCTCTGTGTAGCATATTCAAGTGAGTGGGTGTAAAATGAGGCCTGCGAGCCCTGTCTTAGTGTTTGCTAAAACAGAGTTGGCATCAGACATGAGTAAGTTGAGCCTTGACTTAGCATTGTATCTAATAGATAGCGGGTTTTTTTCCTCCATCGAATTCTTCTTCCTTTAATTGTGAGCTAACCATCTCTAACGCAATAGGTTTTATACTGGCAACATATTACCACCCCATAAGAAGCATGTTGATTTTGAAATTGCTCCACCAGCCAACCAAACCTGCATAGGCATCAGCTAATAAGAAAACTGATAACAGCTTACTTTTTATGTCAAACACCTGACTAAATACACTCCTCCTTGTTTTCTGGGTATGTTTTAAAATA
This sequence comes from Oceanodroma leucorhoa, assembly GCA_030449065.1. Lineage (NCBI taxonomy): Eukaryota > Metazoa > Chordata > Aves > Procellariiformes > Oceanodroma > Oceanodroma leucorhoa. The sequence goes on from JASVER010000023.1 coordinate 2,667,668, forward strand.
CCATTTCAGGCCTTAGGCCAAGAATTGCGCACATTTCATTTTCTTCCTTATTTGTACATACACGCTGTCAGATAGATACAAACACTAATTTAACATGCCAGGAGAGGACACATATATATGTCCTCAGGTTTAGCAGAATTAATTACGTGTGTTTGAAAGACTAGAGGCCTCACCCTCTTCTTACTAAGAATACCTTATCAACACTTGCTTTTGCATTTCACTTATAAACATCGTGGAATCATGGTGTCTGGCAATATTTCTGTTTAAAACTAGTGCAAAAAGAGGAGAAAAACCCACAAAGATTTGGCTGAAGTTACTGCTACTTTTTATCTGGGATAAAAAAAGTTACTGCCACTTTTTATCTGGGATAAAAAACAAGTGATGGACATACAGCACAAGTGGGAGTACGGTGACTTCTTTATCATAGAGAACAAAAAGGGACAAAAACCTAGCAGAAATCAACAGCCCAAGATGTACTTTTCAACATTTTCATTCTTTTTTTTTAAATTTGTGTTCTTATATATAAAGGACTTTGGACTTGGGAAAGCACGGACCACCTCGTCTGCTGAGTCCAGTCCCTCGATACTCTGTCAAACATGTTTCAGTGCCCATTCATACAGCGATAGAGCTGCACATTTAAATAATTATGCTGGGGTGTTGTGTTTTCTCCTGTTTTACAACACTTCAGAGACTCACTTTATTTTATTTATGTTCCATTACATTTCTCTGCTTTGTCCTTGGCCCTAGCATATCATTGTCATACGATGCTGTAGAGAACTTCGGTTCTCGCCTTTTCCTCAGCTATGCACCCTGGAAGTTACCAGAAAGTCAAAACAAAGCTATTTTTCATTTTCAACATGGAGAAAGAATATATCTTTCTACATTCTCTGAGAGCCTTTATTTTTCATGCTACAGCACCTACATTGTGTCAAGGACCACCTGGGAAAGCAGTAACTTACCATTTTTATTCATGAGGTTTTTGAATGAAAACAGGGAATACCCCGCAGCCGGTTAGAAGTTTTGCTCTGAGGCCCTCCAAGAGACCCAAGCAAAGATATGCATTCAGAATCCCTTCTTTCACTCACAACTTCTCAAATGTTTTCCCTTCGGATCACAGTGCTGGAGCTATTTTTGGAGAAATTCCAGAACAACTCTGGGATGCTCCCAGCATCACAAGAAGAATGTCACTGATACAGCACCGCACTTGGGATAGCTTGACAGAGACAACAGATACCAGCTGGAATCAGGGAAGAAGGGATGGAAAGGCAGAGGGATGAGCCAAAGTACTAGGTGAAGCAATTGACAGTCAAAATGCTTTTGTTAAATGAATGTTGTGACCCAGAAATGACTTAGAAGAAAATTTGGAAATACTTGCTTGTGCTGTCAATAGTTAACCTCTGTAAGGAGCATTTGCTACTTTTGTTAACAGTGATAATATGCTCAGAAAAATCTTTTAACTGGCAAAACCATCCAGCTTTCACACATTTTTAATTCTTAATTCAATGTGAAAATCACAAATATGCTTTTTCATCTAGTCTCCTTTTTTATACTCTTTTGTTTGTTTCCTACGCATATCCTCAGTCTTACTTCTGTGATGACCAAGGGCATGCAATAGCTTCTGTACAAGAAAAACTACCTAAGCAGGACTCTTTGCTACAGCTGACGGAACATGCTAGAGCTCTCTAGAAGCAAAAGTAACACAAAAGAGGTGGACACACAATTCAGCCTCAGCATTTCTTCCAATACAAAGTCTAGAGCATCGAATAAAAATAGGAATAGGTAGGTTCAAAATTAGTAAGGTGAAGTTCTTCATGTAACAAATAGCAACCTTGCAAAGGAATCCAAAAACACCTGCAAAGGATATTGTGGATGCTAAATTTACATCAATTCAAGGACTACATACTAGGCAAGCTCATGAAAGAAGTTCATCATGGGTTACTAAATACCACATCTGGCTCAGGGTGGCTTACCCCTCCAAGAGCTAAAAATAGTAGAGGTTGGGAGAAGATTCTGGGAAGATATCATAGGCTTCCCTGATTCTTATTCTTCCCTCAATACCTGCATATGGGCACTGCTGCTGCTTTCCCCTTAAGAACAGACTAAAAGCACTCAGTGCTCTCTCTGCTCCAAAAAGAAGAGGAAGCATAGGGAAAGAGATTTTAAAAAAACCTGATGATTCCAAGTTTCAGGAGGAAAAAAAAAACAAAACAAAACAAAAAAAACCCAACACCAAAACAATAAAACCCTCCATGGACCTGGCAGGGGAGACCTCACAGCATCTATTACTTGTTGAAGGCATTCAAGGAACCAATAGACACATCCCAGTGGTGCTCCATCTAGAAATGCAGGAAGCAGAAAGAGGACATAGCTGCTGGGCTTCCCCTTCCCCACTTTATGGGCCAGTTTTCACTCGCTGAAAAATCAGGGTGAGACTTGGACAATCTCATTTAACCCCAGTTTAATGGTTCTCCCCTTCTTAGAAGGCAGCAAGATCTGAATGTTGAGCAAAACTCCAGCCTGAGCAATCCTGACAGGCTTGCTCTTCTCCTCACTGTTGTGTATGGCCACATGCAGCCGCTGGGGATGATCCTGGTATTTTTTCTGGCCTTGCAGCAAGCAAGCGGTACACCACAACCGCAAACAAGTAGACCAGTCCCCTGGCTCCCACTCCTTCAGTGCAGCTGCCTTTATGGAGCAGACAGTGCAGACACAGTCCATGGGAATGGCAGCTCACCAAAGCGTGGCCAAGACTTTGCCCTGCTTTCCACATCCAGAATACACATCTCTTTACAGCTAGGGCACACTGGACTAGGCAGACTTTTACTGTGAGCCAGTGCAGCTGTTCCTCTAACATTAATTAGATTCATAAAGAAAGACCATATGACAAACACTGATTCTGTTTCATTAAGCAACCAAGTTAATCACAAATATTTGCACTGTCATCATAACTCAGCAGAGGCAGGGAAATGGAGAGAACTAAATGAAAGGAGGGAAAAGGTTTACTGTAAACTGCTCGCTGTCTATAACAGCCTCAGAACTCAAGTATGAAAGAGAGAATTTTGAAGGCTTTTCGACAATCCAAAGAAAACAAGCCTAGGAAAACATTTCAACAGCACCAAAGTATTTCAGATGGAAAGGATAGGAAAATTTTATACATTTCGCTTGAAAGGTTTTTTTCTTAAACAAAACTGACATAAATAAGAAAGAAGGTGGGAGTAACGTAGTAGAAAGAAGAACACCGAAGGAGTTAAGAGCTCAGCATTTAAAAAGAAAAAAATCATGTTTTCAGAATGGATAAATTAATTCCCATTCTGTATGGTTTATGCAGGGAATTATGCGGTACTGAGAAATAAACAAATTTTTGGCATACATTCTTGGATGTGGAAGTCCGAGCATTTTTCTCCAGCCCACAGAAGAAGCGCTGTAAGAAACGGAGGCTCATCACTAGGCGGCACTATTTCTCGGTGCAGTACCATCGGCCCCCCCGCATCCCTTCCACACAGCCAGCCCGGCAGCCCCCTGGCCCCGACGGCCCCGCAGTGCCCGGCCTGCGCTCGGGAGGGCGGGCAGGGAGGGCACGCTCTCTCGGCGCAGCAGGTGTAGAAACGCTTCACTCTGGACATACTTTGCACTGCGTGGTGGCAAGAGGCTGGATGAATCGCTTAGCAGCAGCGCTACTCGTTTCAGGCTTGGGCTTCCCAGAACATGATCTCCCTAGGATGTGCCTGGACTGTTCCGCCTTCAAGACCAGGCCTGCTGTCCCATCAGATAATGATCTGCAAGCACAGCTCTCTGGGCAGTCAGGGAGCGGTACCGGAGCACAGAGGAGCCTGCGTACTCAAGAAAGGAGCCTGCATACTCAAGAGACAGCCCGTGGCTTCATTGTACGCTCAGAAACAATTCTGTAAGGCAGCAGGATTACAGTCACGCTGCTCTCCAGCAACAGCCAGGGATGCACAGTCACAGGGAACTAAGCACTGTTCAGGGCTGCGGGCAGCTCTTAGGTACCATCCGCAAGCAGCATCCTCTCCAGAGGGAGATTTAAACAGCAGAAACAAGGTCCTGTTCACCCGAGAGATCATCACAACAGAACTTCTTGATGAAGAGTGAAGAACAAGCTAATACATTCACAAAAAAGGACCTTTACTTTTTTTTTCTTTTTAAGATTTATGTCAATGAGTAAAAAAAATATTCTCCAAATATTAAAATAGGCAAAACAAATCCCTTTTTTCCCCTTTAAATTTATTTAGTGGTATCATGAACGCTGGAATCAAGTAAAATTGAACCATTTGTAAAAGCATTATCTAGATTTACATCGCATTGAAAATGGTCTGCATTTAACAACCGCTTCTCATTCCATTATGATGCGACGAATTGGAGACAAAAGCTTTAAGAGAGAGAGAGAGAGACAGAGACAGACCGTTTCGTCACTAAGAACTGATCTCACACTGGGCGAGTAATACTACTGCACCTATTCTCACATCTTTGGAAGTTAAACACTGGGAACAACATGCACGTTGACAGGTTTCATATAACACCTTTTTAATAACATGAAAAACAATACAATCCAGTAGTATGCTTGCAACACTGGTTCAATTTAAAGTAAATGATAAAAGGATTTTAAATTAAGACATAAAATAACTATTTGCGTAATTAAATTTCAACACACAATTCAGTTGTTGAAGATTATCACGGAGTATTTTAATTACTCTATTACTATCTTGGTGTTTCTACTGCTTTTCTGCCCACTCACACTTTGCATATAATTATCCTGAAACTATGTGCCATATCTAGTAAGTACAGAGGATTTTTCCCCAATATTTTTTCCATGAACATGCTCTCGATTCATCAAAGTTTAGTATTTTTTCCCTTGCATTTCTTGGCAAATTTTAGAACAGTGATATTAAAATTCATTAGGAACGTACTCTAAGATAGTTAGGTGAAATTTTCAGAGCTCATGAAGTAGCTCTTCTAGTTTGAGGGGAGGGCAGGGAAAGAAAGTTGGGCCTTTTAGCAATTAAAGTGTCTCCTTTCAAATTTGGGACTGCAAATTCCAGATTATATATTAACTTCAGTATGTACAGTGCCTAAATGTAATCCATTTACATTTGTAAATATAACTGGTAATTTCAGCAAGATTTTTTTCCTTTCCATCTATTTTTTCCTTTCCTCCTTCAGAGTTATTGTTTACCAAGATACCGAATGTATACCAACAAAACTGGTAACAGGTAGGAAAGGAGTTAAAAGAACGATGAACCGAGAGTGCAGCTTTCCCATCTGACAGTATTTCAGAATCTTTTTGTGTACTAAACAACAGCTTCTTGAAGCCCAAAGTGATTTATATGGGACTTCAATATGCAAAATGTGAACAAGCATTCCGTTCAGAAAAATTTCAAAAATGCAGAAGCGGTCATGGGCTAAAAACGAACTGCTGCTGAAGTCATTTCAGACCCCATCCTCAGAGGAGCACTAAAAAGAGCTTGTACCTCAATTTCTTTGAGATCCGACATCAGTAAATGAATAGAGAAAAAAAAAAACCAGTGTTATCCTTTGCACTGTTTTCATGAAGAAAATGTAAGCAAGAATAATTCCTCCACGGGGTCTTACAATCTATGGCTGCGAGAGGTGTTAAATCTTGTTCGTGCGGGAGTACTCATTTAGAAGACTTAAAGATGCAAACTAGATTTTTTTTTCTGATCCCTTAAGCGAAACACGAGGAAGACTGAATGTAAGGATAACAGCTTACACTTAATTCAGGCAGTGTTACCAAATGATCAGGCTTCATTTACCTCACTGCTCTGACACCATGAACCTGTTAACTCCGCGGTCGCCGGCTGAGGCTTCAGGAACACGAATCGAAGCTCCATCTTCAACGTGATACATAAAAAAATAAGCACACGGGAAGAACTCGCTGACCCGAAGAAGCCCTCCAGCCTTCTCAAAACAAGAGCGCGGAGCGGGGCGTCCCGCCGCCCGGGTCGGGTGCCGGCGCCCGGCTGAACGCGGCAGCCCCCAGCCCGGAGCTGCCCCGTGACCCCCAGCCTCAGCGCCCGCCCCCGGAGCGGCGGCTGCCAGGGGGGCTCCCTCCCTCCTTTCCCCGCCGCCCGGCATCTGCAGGCGGCGCCCAGGGCCCAGCACCGGTGGCGGCGGCGACTTCCCCCGGGCTGCGCCAACGGGAGAGGAGAGCTGCGATCGTTAGGGGAAAGGGCCTGGCTGCCGTTTCGCTGCCCTCCGCCGCTTCTCCCGCCGCCACCCGGTGTCGGCCCGCCGCTCGTCCCCACCCGCCGTTCAGGAGGGTGATGGTTTCTCCGGGAAGCACCGGAGCTGCCGCCGCCGCCGCCGCTTCCTCCCCTCCGCGTCTGTCTCGTACCGGCTCCCCGCAGCGACCGTTGGGGTGAGGCTGGGAGGGTCCGGGTGCTGCCGGTGGGGAGGTGTTTGGGGGCGGGAACGGGCTGTGGGGAGAGTGACCGTTGGGAGACGCGTTCGAACCAGCGACCGTTGGCGGCAGCCGTTGGGGCAGCTGCTGCTGAGGAGAAGCGATGGCGCCGGGTCCCGCCCTCGCCGCCGGTTGAGGGAGAGGGCGAGGCGGCGAGGGAGAGGGGGTCCCCCGGCGCCATCGCCGGAATTAAATGACAGTGGTAGCGATAAAATGGACCAAAGCGTGGCCATTGCTCTGCGTTGTTCAGACCCAAGCTCAATTAGCCTGAGTGTTACGGGTGAAGATACCTTTTTCTGAGCAGTTTTTCTAGGGAGACGAGCAAAAGCAGCGTGAGTTGGTTGCTTTACCTTTTTGCTTAAAGGAGCAGGCAGCAGAAGTCAGCTTTCAGGTGTGGCGGACCTGTAGTATATTTCAGGTAAAATTAAATGTGTAAAAGTAAATGGAGGCCAGGCAGAACTTACTGGTATGAGCAGAAATATAGCTTGCACAGTTTTCCCCTAGTTTTAGGATGTTTTAAATAATAGAAGGCAAGGCAAGGACCGAGACCCATCATTATACAAAATAGCAACTACTTACCGCTGTCAGGTGCCAAGTATAGGTGCTTCAGAATTTGTTCAGGTGAACAGTGTTTCTCCTTCCCTTACTACCTAATATTGCACACAGTTATCGTATATCCATATCCATACAGAGCTCTTTCACAGGCTTAACGACAGCTCTCAAAACCTCACTTTGCTCTTTTAGGCTTGAAACCAGTCCGAGTTCCCTTCTTGCAGGTGCATGTATCAAGAAGGGACCCCAGACAAAAGCTGTCCCTTTGAAGACTGAAATTCAAGTTTAACTTACATCTTCTCTTAGTGACTTTTTTTATTTAGCAGTCTGTCTTTCATTTGTTCGTATTTTCTGCTTCTCTTTTTCCCTTTTCAATTAGGGAAATGTGTTCTGATGAGAGGAAATGGAATTGTGTTAGAGGTGTTTTCTCTCTGTTAACTTTAACATTAAACCTTAGTACAGATTTTTTAAGTCCTAACTCTGATCTTACTGTATTTACCGTATTTGCTTCTCTCCCTAGTGTCCAAAAATCAACATGTCTAGCAAAAAGGCAAAGACGAAGACCACCAAGAAGCGCCCTCAGCGTGCCACTTCCAATGTATTTGCAATGTTTGATCAGTCGCAGATTCAGGAATTCAAGGAGGCCTTCAACATGATCGACCAGAACAGGGATGGCTTCATTGACAAAGAGGACTTGCACGATATGCTCGCCTCCCTCGGTAATGTCGCTTTGCTGTTTGCGGTTGCCAAGCAAATTTGTGCTGTTACAATTAAAACACTGAGTTTGGGCTAGCTTATGAGAGGTGTCTCAGTTTGTACTACGCTATTCAGATTACTTTTTCTTCTAGTTTGAAAGCTAAACCAAATATGAATCCCTTTATTTGTAGGAAAGAATCCAACGGATGAATACCTAGATGCCATGATGAATGAGGCTCCAGGCCCCATAAACTTCACAATGTTCCTCACAATGTTTGGTGAGAAGTTAAATGGCACAGACCCGGAAGATGTAATCAGGAATGCTTTTGCTTGCTTTGATGAAGAAGCAACAGGTATGTGGTTGAAACTCAGCTGCTTGGGGGTGGGAGGGGTACTTTTATGTTGTTTATTTGGGTTTCTAAATAGTATGCTGATTTTTGCACCTTTATAAATTAAGTATGACACAGTAATCCTTCTAGATGGCAAGTAATGAGAATTTGACTTATTACTGAGTGAGAGTAAAACTGTCTGGCTGTTCTGTTTGAGTACTGAGGACAGTAATGTTCTGTGAGGCTTTGAAGAAGAGTGTTTTAACTGGGCAGCATGTATGTTCCTCAAAGTGCAATATAAGATGCATTCGCTCTAAGAAGATGAGGAATTCAGATTGGTAATATGTGATTTTCTGTGGCACTGAAAAGGTAGCAGCTGTGAAATCTGTAATACCACTGAGTTTGTCCTCCCCTTGWAGTAGATCTGAGATGCATCTGGATTCTTCGATGTTTTTAAGATTTCAAGACAGGCTGTCCGGACTACGTAAACTCTTTTGAACCCTTGTCTTGCCTAGYGTATGTTATGGCTCTGATGACAAATGCCATGTGTCATGCCCTCACCCACAGCTCAGTTTGCTTTCAGGTTACAGGAAGGGCTGTAGCCTTAATGATCTAAAGATAAAAACCGGGTGGGGTCCAGAAGGCAGAAATGACAGATTGGACTGACTTGCATAGCAAGATGGGGGAAAGAGGAAAATGCAGAGCTCAGTTTTACTATCTCAGACTTTCAAGGTTGCACCTGTAATCTTGAGGTTAGAGTTTATGCTTTTATTTATTTATTCATGAAGGGTAAGATTCTGGAGAAGAGTGTAGCAACCAGGGATGAATCCTTAGGGCAATCTGCAGAATTACAGAGTATCAGTGCTTTGACATGTTGTGAACACGTCCTACTAGTGCGTGCCGAAATTAAGTAGCCTCTGTACTGGAGGTGTCACTGCACCTATAACTTTCCTCACAACTGTCCACCACAATATTTCAGTCTAACCTGTGAATATGTGCTCTGAACCTTTCAAGGATATTATTCCATTTCAAACAGCTATTTTCAGTCTGTGTAGTTTTATCACCTTTTGCCTTTTCAAAGAGCATCCCCTTCCTGCTGAGGTGTAGGTAAACAGGCTTTCTGTTGGTAAGGCCTTTTCAAATGTTAATTGACTTCCTCCCTCTCAAGGGAAATCTCTTTACCATCTCCTAGAGAAGGAAGTTTTGTTAGTAGGTTAATTATTTTCTCTCCACAGGTAGTCTGACTCACTGTGCTACAGGGTTTTTTTGTGTGCTTGAAAACAAGAGCCTGTGAATTACGATATAAAGAAAATGGTTGTGCTACCAGTTCTTTTGAACAGTAACCTTCTACGTCTATGTAAACAATAAGTTACTAGTTCAGGCCACCATATACTGATAAGATTGATTTTATTATCTTTCAACTCTGTGTGGTAAATGTTTTCGTCTAATCCTAGGATGATTTGAGGATAATGGTTCCACAGTCTCTTTTGTGTCTTATGCCATCCTCAAATTTTAACCAGGAAACATGCTAGATAGTTATGCTGTTTTATTGATTTTTGATTCATAATAGTCAAAATGCAGTCTTCAAAATAACGTGTGATGTTTTTGTAGCACCCATGGTATGTTTGCCTTTTATTCATTTTATTCTCAAATTTGGCTTCTGGTCAGTTTGTTTCTTTTAAAAATGAATGAAAGCATTTCTAGCTATGTCAAACCTTTTTCCTTTTTCTTTTTTTTCTTTTTTTTCCACTTCATAATCTCCACGTGCGTGTGTGGGCCTGATTTTCTAGCTCTACATCAGTGTAGTTCTTTTGAAAGAGAATAACACAAATCAGATCCTCTTGATGAGGATAAGGTAGTTGCACTTGTTGGTTTTTACTTACAATTCCTATATTGCCACTCTAGTTGGGTATATTGCTTCAGCATTACTGTTGTATGTCGTGCTATGGAATTAGTACAAAAGTGGTATCTGTCTGCATTTGGTATATCTTTTGTCTGCTCTTTGATCCTACATTGCCATCTGTTTTGTGCTGTCTGCCATAGGCTGAATCTTAAATTTTGCTTCATTAATTTGTTACTCCTCATCTACATTGAAGCTGTATGTGACGGAGAGCGGGAGTACTGTTTGCTTTACAGTTCGGTGCTGCTAAAACTTTTAGTGTATTCCTAGTCTGGCAACTGAGTTCAGTGTTTAAACACCTAGCTGTTCAGACAGGAGCAATTAAGTCCTTCAGGCTAAACTTGCAGTACCAAAGGACTTGCATTCTTTGAATACTAATCCTTATGTCATCGCTCGTCACTACTTGGTCTCTGTAGGACTGCAGAAATAGAGCGCCTAATCTGTTTAGCCGTTTTTCCCCTTCTTTACGCACATCTGCAAAGAGACAGCTCCAAAATGTGACCCAGTCAAGATGGGCCTGGCTAACTGAACATTCTCCGCATTTTTAAAGTAGAACATTGCTGTTAGCCTTCTTCGTTTGGAGTCAGTAGTCAAGGATTTGTCTACTCTGGGATATGATGCTGTTTTAATTAGCATATGTTGAAACACTTTTTTTTTTTTCCCTTCCCTGCAGCATACACCAACCCCATGATAATTTGTCATGCTCATTGACTGCCTTTTGGTCCCCTGATTTCCTGTTTGGTTTTGTTTCTCTAATGAACTCTGTTTGCTTAAGTTATTCAACTCTCTTTCCAAAGCAGAACTATTTTTTTTTATCACATTCTAATTGAATCTACATCAGTTGATGTGGGTGTCTACATATGATTTCCAGCTGTTCTGCACAGTTTATGTATCTTTTCTTTTGGAACATACTACTTCTACTTCCTCTGTTCTGTTATTGATATTTCTCCAACTAAAGTTCGATAATTTCTTTCTCAAATGAAGCAACTATTGTGCATTAAAGGCATGGTAGGTCTTATTTCAACATTAAGCAGTTTCTGCATTCTTCTGTCTACCATTTGTTATGCGCATTCCTATTTTCATCTCTAAACTTCCCTGGCATTATTTGGCAACCGGTGGTTCTGCCCATCTATTGAAATTGAATTAACAGAACACACTTAGCAACTGCTCTTTTTTATCTTTGTTAATTTCCCCCAAAATCTTCTGCTAATATTTTAGCATAAAATAAATTACTTAATATACCCTACCTTTTTTTGACTAGCTTCTCCACCTCTACCTCTTCACAGTAAACATTCTTCCTCCCTCCTGAGTTAACTTGCTCAATCCTGTCTGAAAGTCTTTTCTGTTATAAACTCCTTCCCTGGACACTCGCCAGCAGTTCACCGTACCCACGTAAACCGCCTCCAGCAACAGTATTGTGCAGCAGTGAAGAACCAGCCAGTGGTTATTTAGTCCCCAGAGGAAACTAGTTTATAAAGGATGCGCAAATATATCTAATTAAGTCAAGAAAAATATAATTCAATTGAGAGAACAGCTTGTGTAATGAAGACTAGCAGTGATGGGATCTTGTTTTTCCACTTTGAGCTGTTGAAGGTCAGTAGATGGAAATAGGTGTTACTAGATCACAGCAGACCAGGTCCTCTTCTCAGRAATATGTATGAAATGCATCAAACTTCCCCCCTGCCCCTTTGCATTCAAGGAATTTCTTTAGAATTCAATTAAGAAAGCATTTTGGGCTCTTGGTGCAAATGCATATATTACATGCTGTATTAGTTAATTGCACGTCTGTTGGTATGTCTGTCTTACTGCTTTTGAAGACTCAGCTGAGAAACAGCTTCCCTTTTGTGTTTCTCTCGATACCTCTCATTCTAGGGTTCATCCAGGAAGACTACCTGCGAGAGCTGCTGACGACGATGGGAGACAGGTTCACAGATGAAGAGGTAGATGAGCTGTACAGAGAGGCACCCATCGACAAAAAGGGGAATTTCAACTACATTGAATTCACACGCATCCTGAAACACGGAGCAAAAGACAAGGATGACTGAGCAATTCCCTGGATACCTGCAGATAGCTTCCCCCCCATTAATTTTATTTCTCAGGATCTGTTTTTTCTTTTTTTCTTGTTGGGACCTTTTGCATACATTTTTAGCATTCCAGCTTGTTCCTCTGTGGACTCTGGGGCTGCTTGGGCACACCTGCGCCTTTGTAATAAGACTGGAAATGGGCAGGGAGAGAGGACTGCTTACAGTGATAGAGGTTTAGGGGCAAAGATCCGTGAGTGCGGAGGCCCAGGTAAAAATGTCAGTGCTACTCATCCTAGCTACATTAATTTCACATTTTTAATTGTAACTTTTCAAATAAAACACTGCTATATATTAAGTACATCATTAAAGTTCTCATGCTAGAAGTGGATTATTTATCTAATCATGTCTGTAAATATTTTTGCAACTGTATGCAGTCGTGTTGTTACCTATTTTTGCCTTAAAGATGAAGCATAAGTCACTTAAGCATACCGATGTTTGTACTTCAGCGACTGAGTATTTCACTTACTACTGTGAACATATACAATGAAGAAATTCCCATCCTTCAAATTTTAGTACATTGTAAATTAATGATTTCTGTCCAAGACTTGCACATTAAACATTTTAAATCTTATGGATGTAGTTGAGGGGTTTTTTTACCACCTTAGCACCTCCATTTCTTGACACCGAGTACAATATTAATACTGCTTTTTAAAAACATATATGGTAAATCCTAGTGTCTTCTTAAAGAAAGATACCATGTGTGAGTAGAATGCTTGAGTGATGCCGCCTACCAGATCTGCAGGACTGACAATACAGAATTCATTACATTTCATTGCAATCACTTATTTTTTTCTTTCTTTTCTCTTCTCATCTTTTTTCAAAGCACAGTGCAAATGGGGCTGGATGAAGAAGGAAGGTGTGCTCTATCCTTTCTGTTTTCTATCTGAAAATGTTCTTCTTGCCTTCCAAATGAAACAATACACAATATATTTTTAAGAGCTGCTGCTGAGAGTGGTGCTTCGGGTGTGTGAGAAGGAGGCATTCCTTTTTGTTCCAATTCTCATAATTATATCCTCTAGTTCTTGTGGTATGCAATGCATAGCAGATTCGCAGTACTCTGAAGCAACTTTGCCATAAGCTGAATACTTGTGGTTCTGGTTTTTTGGTCTTGGGTGATGGGAGCTGCTTCTGTCACTTCTAGGAATTACATTGTTATGCCTTAAGAATTTAGGTTACAAAATTAAGAAATGTCATTTTGCTGAGAGCGTTTTGCTGTTTCTTCGTAGGCTGCTATTGCAAACTGAACTTTTAATAAATTTCATTAGAGGACAGGGGTTATTTGATTTAGAAATACACTGTTCTTTCATGAATAACTTACCAGGACTGTGGTCTTTTGAGAAAGACAATGCCTTCCTTGCTACCTGTAAGAAAAAGCTCTGAAGCCTCTGCTCTGCCTCAGTCCCAGTTAGCTTTGCCCAAGAACGGGAGCTGTGCAAACACCTAAAGGATGACAGGATGCTAACTAAGAAGAGTGTGGAAGCTGCTGAAAGACAGGGGGAAAAGGGTTCAAAACGCTTTCAGAGAAGACAGAAGAAGAAATCCAAATGCTTCAAAAATAAGTTTTCTCTCAGTTGCTGCTTTTTTGCTGAAAATATTTGTATTTAGAGGGGCAGAGATAAACACTCGAACAAGAACTTTTGTAAACTATCCATGAAACCAGTTTCGCCGGGTGTGAAGGAGGCGAAGCCGGCCGGGGCCTCCCCAGCCCGCCCGCGGCGGCCGGCCTCCCTCCCTCCTCCGCGCCGCGGGCGTGCCGGCAGCCGCCGCCGGCCTGCCTTTGCCGGGAGCGGGCTGGCAACTTGCGGCCGGTATCCGGAGCCATCAGCAGGTGGCATTGCAGCTCCTAGCGCTGGCTTGGCTGAAGGGCAAACGGCTCCTAACACCATTTCTCTGTTGTTTTTGAGTCCCGAAGAGCTCATTTGGTGCAGCATAGGGAGGAAAATACACAGCAGCTCTGCTCCTGCCACAAGGACTAATGCTGTCGGGATTTTTCAAATTGCAGCTTTTATATGCACTGGATTTTGGCTCTTTAATCGAATTCATTCATTACAGAAGAGAGTAAAAAGAGGTATCTGCAAGCCGTTGTTAGTCATGTATGTACAAACACACATGTGGTGTATGTTTGGAAAAGATTGGGTTTCAGAAGGACTTCAGGCCTTCCTTGTAACTCAAACCAGATACACTGCTCATGCATTTCGTTTCTCAGTACCTCAGTAAGCGCTCTTGTTGTTTTGTAAGGTTAACTTTGCAAAACTACCCCAAATTCAAATTTATATGTTTGCATAACTTTGCTTACATATGAAAGACTAAAACCTGTGATATGAACTAAACTGTTGAAGCTCGGAGCGAGGCAGCTGGTAGTTATCTATAGCAATAAATGCCAATTGTTAAACCCCAGTTCTTGCTTATGGGCCAGGGCTACGTTGCTGTACAGCAACGCCTATGTGCCATTTGGTCTTGTGGATGACAAACTAATTCACTAGTGCTGTTGTTCTTAGCCTTGCCTTTGGGAGAATCTTTGTTTTACCCTCTCAAGTTTAATGGCATTTAATGCTCTGATACAAACATGTCAGAGAGACTGATAAAAACATAAAAACGGACTTTTGGTGGGTAATTTAGAGGCCTGGGATTTCTCTTGCACAGAAATTTTAAAGCCCCACTCACCTCTGATGCAGAAGGTGTCTTAAAGTCTGTGTCTGCAACCAGTAACAGTGGTTTTATAGAGTAACTGCAGTTGTCTGTAAAAGCCACGCAGAATAATCTCCAAGTGTTCTCACTGAAGTGGGTCAGCAGAACATGAAGGCACTTGTGGTGGGATGTCTTTTTCCTTTTTTTTTTTTTTTTTTTTTGTTAATTCAGTTGGTTTGTAGCTAGGTCACTTGAGTGGAAGACTGGAACAATGTGGCTTTGAATCCTCTCAGCTAGAAGAGAGAATTAAAAGTAGGTCTGCAACATTCAGGCTGAATGTTAAACCACTGAACAATTGAATAAGGGAGTGTGGAACCATCACAAGCAGCTGTGTTTCTTATTGTGCTTTTTTTTTTTCTTTTTTGGCAAATGAAGGGGCTTAGGCAATGATCCCAGCAGAAGGGATTAAAGAGATCAATTCTACCTGAAGAAAGACTTTCCTGCTCTTCAAGGTGAAGTTCCCAAAAGCTATGATTCACGAGTGGGTCTGGTATGCTTGTTTCCTGTGGTTGCAGAGGCAACGGAGCTGAGTTTTAGCTTATAAACAAGTTTTAGCTTATAAACCGTTTCCTCTCCAGGACTGTTTGTAAACATTTTCCTCTCCAGGGCTGTTTGTGAGAAGCAGTGCCTCACCAGGGAACTGTCTGGCACATCCAGTATCTGGCCTAACACCCCCCTCATGCTCCCCTCAGCGTAGGTAACAACTTGCAAAGGTTGTCACTGCCCTTACTCTGCTTTAACGTCGTGCGCTGTAAGCTGCTGTGGCTCAGCACCTGATTATCCTTGAGCAGCTCAGTCATTTTGTAAGCTGTGCTGTCCCTACTTGCGAGTTACAGCCCCAACTCCTGTAGAAAGAGCAGTGGTGACTCCTTAGCTTCTCTTCAGTATTTCTTGTTGATGAGATTCAGCAGCTCCTTACTCAGTATGCTTGTTTTAATAGTTGCTAATTTTAGTGCCTAACTCCCCTAGATGGGGAGAGAGCAGCATCTGTTAATCTGGCAGGCATGCCTCACTCTGAATAGTACCAATAATGTCAAGCATTGTTCCCTGTCATCCAGGTACCGGGTATTTAATACGACAACATCCAAATGTCACATAGAATGATGCTTGGTCTAAAAAACCGTGAAAATCTTAAGAGAATTCATATCACCAGGGTGGTAGTGTCTAAATACTAGGCACTTGGGATGACCTTTGTGGGCTGTTTCCTAGCGGCAGGCAGGGTTTATATTGCTATTCAAATAACCTTAGCTAACTGCTGACTCATCTCCAGTTCCACTCTACGCATCCCATTGCTTAAGTATAAAAATTGTTTTAGTAGCACTCATTAGCTGCGAAAGGCAAACCTAACTAGAGTTCCTATGTGATCATCATGGGATCAGAAGTGGCATGTAAACTGAGTATTTAAAAATATAAAAAAGCGTTCATACAACTTTAATAGGGATGCATACCAGTCCCAGCAGGCTTCTTTCAGCGAGTAGATAAGAGTTGCAAATTAAAGATACTTGCAGCTGGAAACTTCCTTTGCAAATAACTGCAGGTCACTGTGACATTGGAAATGGTTGCAAAAAGCTACAGTGAGACCACAATCATTGCATGCTGCCCCACCCCCCCCCACCACCCCACCCCCCATACACAAGGTTTCCTGAGAAATCTGCTCAGCTCTATGCCCCACAGCCCTAGCAAGCTTCAAAGCTATAGGGCTGGAGTCAGTTAAAAGGGGAGTTGACAAGTCTCATGTTAGCAAGATAAGCTCATGAACTTTGTGATACATTTTTGGATGAGAATTAAATGGAACAAAATTACTTGTAGTTAGTGCTTGCCTCTTTCTTTTACTGATTCAGGGGATAAGGTATTGTATATTTATTAGAACCTGAGATATATGTTGTGCAAAATGCAAGTTATAACACTGTTACTGCTATCCTGTTGGCAAACAGGGGAACTTGGCCATGAATCTAAACCCTTCTACTTTGCCTGCCCTCCTCCTCTGCTAATTAAAAAAAAATAAAAAGGTAGCAATGCAATTTTCAATTGTCAGAAGACAGCATTTCTTTCAGACTTTGACTTTTTTTGTAACTAATCGAACATAATCTTAGAATTTAACTAACAATAACTAGTTTCTCTGGTGTAACAAGTGTAGGTACGCAAACTGCATCTGTCTTGCTGGTATTTGTTCTTGGTGCTTTTTAGTGCATCCATCTGTTCCAGGGTCTCTTTGCCTAGGTGAGGCAGAGAACAGCAGCACTGTTACAACTGTATTTGGGGATGTCCTGCTACATGCAGACCTAAGAGGAAGGAGGAGTCATCAAACTTATACAAAAGGATGAGGAAGGAATACACTGCAAAAATGCAGAGCTCTGATTCACTTACTGGAAGATGACTATGGGCTACCTGAATCCCCAAAGAGGAGGATAAACTGTGGCCATGAAATGCTAGTTATAACTGCGCGATTAGCTGAAAGCTGACCTGGTAGCAGCTATAGCAGAATTTGGAGGCAAGTTGCAATGTGGATGGGACAGCAACCAGAAGGCAGTGATGAGGCTTGTTGGAAGTACTTGGTTTTACCCTGTTCCTGTTGCAATGCATGCAGCCTGCAGCCCCTGAAATTTTCTGCCCCAAGCTCTGGACACAGAATTTGGATAACTGAGTAGCCATCTAAACTAATGAAGATTAAAATACCAGAAAGAGGAGAGAAGATAGGGGCCGAGGCACTGAAGTATTTCCTGATGCAGCTGGTCAGAGAGATTACTCTCTAGTTAGAGATCCCAGTAGTTAGCCTTCTCCAGAGGCTGGACACCAATGCCTAGTCAACTCTTTAGGTAGCCCCTTGCTTTGGCAACCCACAGCAGCACTTCCAGGGTTGTTTCATATCTGATGTTTCACCCTCTCTCTCTTTCCCCCGCTCCTGTCCTTTATGCAAGCACTTAAATGCCTTCCACATGTCAGGGGCCTGTATCTACCCCTTCTGTTACAAGCTTTACACATGCCTAAGGGTTGAGGCCCTCAAGCAAGAAAGGCATTCCCTTCCCTACTTTGTGTACCACACCTTGAGCCTCACCTTGAGATAAGGTTCAAAGCAGCTAATAAGCTGTAAGGCAGGCTTTGCAAATTTTGATGAGTAAAAATTCAAGCACCTCCAGGTTTAAGGAGTAATTCAGTGGCAGCTTTGAAAAAGCTGGCAGTATCTAACTGGGACATTAGTACCTCAGACATTTCAGGCTCTTGGTTGAAAGCACAAATCAGATTCTTGTGCACATCTCTGATGCACAGCAACAGGGCAACACATGACAAAACTGTCATCTGAGGGCAGTAGGTGAGTGTGCTAGGAAAATAGGAGACTCTTTTGGCTGATGTTCTTACTAGTGATGCCTGGAAGATCTTACCCTATGCCAGGTTTTCAGGGCTGGTAATTATGCCTCTTCCACCACTGATCTCAAGTATTGCTATGAAAGAGCAAATATCAAACAAAGGGGTGCTAGCTGCTTATTTTCACAACCACTTTCCAGACTGGAAGGGTACTTTACACCTATGTGACTGATTCTGGATTGTTCTTACCTATGACAGATTTAGTGCTCGAACACACCCTTTTCAGGAATGTTTTTGTTACCTACTGGTGGTTTTTAAAGTGACTATAAAAGCAAGGAAAGCATCTGGGAGATGCTGTTATTATGAACAGGTTAGGGTGTGTTTATTTTAGTTATTTCTTCTCCTTCCAATCCCTCCATGCCTCCCTTAAGCCTATTCACAGGCTTTCCTTCTACAGGGAAATTGTATTGAATTCAGTGAGGCTCACCTAAAAAGGCCATTTCAGCAACATTACGCGCGTTTCCAATATTTACCTTCACATACCAATATGTAATTCTGGCTCATTTCCTGACTCTGCTGTTCTTAGTTTGGCTTTTTTTTTTTTTAACTTTTTTTTTTTAAAGGTACAGTTTGCTTGAGTTTCAGCCTCTAATCAATATTACATTAATGACTTTCCCATACAGTGTCCCCACCTTATCTTTGTGGCAGTTGAAATTTTCATTTGGTGAATGTCCTTGCATTTCTCTGCTATATGCAGCTGATGTCAGACACCTGTGATAGCTGGGCATGTTCTTACACAGTCCACAAAGGTTTGTTTCAAGCTTTTGTTCCCAGAAGCTATGGAGAAAAGGACTGTATAAAATCTGTTTAGAACAGAAGTTGGTTGGGGGTAGGGGGCAAGAAGTTTTATCCCTGGAAGTAAAAGCAATGTGGCATGAAGGTATTTGTAATATGGGTTCCTTTTAATGAATCTTAGCCACTTAGTTGACTGAAGACATTAAATTGGTCTTTCCCTAAAGTAAGTAATTAACTTTCAACACAGAAAATTAAATTGCTTAAGATTATTACACAGCTATCTGAACAATACTTCTAGTGTCTTGTTGCTTTTACTGCTTTTTTGCCCCTGGCATTTTGTATGTAATCATCCAGACACCATGAGACATATTGATTAAATAAATTGAGGCCSTTTGCACAATACAATCTTGTTTTATATAATCTTATACAATATGCTATTACTGTAGCCAAGTAATAAATAAGAGCAGAGTTAAGATAGAAACTTTGGGCAAAGCCAGTTTGTCCTGTAATCTATAGTCAGAAGTAGTTTAGACTATCGAAATAAGCTACGTCTTTACTGGGAGAGAGACAGACAGACTGCTAAATTGACGTTAGTAGATATTTTGCTATTAGGCTGAGCATATTTCCTCTTACTACGCTGAAAAAAGCTGGCTGAAGAGCAACTTCTGTGCCAATGCTCACAATGCTCCCAGAGCCCCAGAGAGGTGAGTGAGTAGGTCTCCCTCGGTGTTTGTACAGTGTCGAGCAAAACAGAGGGGGGGGTTTGAAAATATAATGTCTTAAGGCATTTCCATAATAAAAGTAATAAGCACTTTTTCAGTAGAGGTGACAAAAGCTATGTTTGAACAGCTTCCACCGGGCCCTCTCTAATTCATCAGAACATCATTTCCATCTCTGGCTTTGGCTAGGCTGATTTAGCAGCTTTCTGTTAGCGGTGCTCTAGATAACAAGTGGCAACCAAAATATTCCAAGGCTGCCTCATCCTTTCTTATCCCACAGCATAATGACAAAAGGAGACAATTGTACCTTGTTTGCTAACTACATGCTGTGCTTTACCTTGCATTTTGGCTTCTGTTGTCATCAAGTTGCTAATCATCATTCTGTGACACTGTCTGCATGGCTCCTCCATGCAGCTCTTGGCTGCGTTACATGGGCATGGTATCACAAAAGAGCAAACGCAAACGTTGGCACCTGTCGATAACTGCTGTTTAGAGGGAAGTTGTTCCTTTTGCCAGCCAGTGGAACATCAGATCTCCAGGCCACTAAACAAATGCTATTATACATCATCTGGGCACCATATGGTCTGCGTGCTTCTGACTGTAGCTGAGCCACAGCCCTCCAAGCAGTCAGGTGAGAGAGCTAGCTTCCAGCCTCAGAAGCTATCATCTGCTTCAGCAGCAGTACGGCTTCCACAATAGTGTGTTGTGAAGAGAAGCAGGGAAAGCCTCTCATAAAGTACCAGAAGGATTTTGTTCCCTTGTGGAAGTTTCTGCTGACCCTTCCAGGCATGGATGAATGAGGTGTTTAACAACAGTTGTGCTGCACAACCCACAGGTCTCCCTCCACCCGGGTGTATCTGCAGCTCTAATGCCCCCTCAGAGAACTCATCTTGTATTCGGATGTCCAAAACTGCGGCTTAAATGAGCTCGTCTCATCTCATACAGCTTTTATTATGTCTTGCAAAAGAAGTCCATCCTACATTGGAGTCTTGCTTTGGCACCATGCTTGAATGGACAGAACCGACGCGTGCACGTAGCTGGAGGTGACTGGGTTAAATGTGTCAGCAGGCTAAGTCCTTCCACGCAGAGAAAGAGGAAATGGGCTCTGAATCAATTCCTAGAGTAGCACAAATTAGTGAGCTACTAAGAGCCCTCAGAGAGGTTCCCAGAGAGCCTCACACTTAACCCAGGTAATTATAGCTGCAGGTGGCTATGTAAGCATGAATCACACAGGTGAAAGTAGTGCTGATGCCTCAGCAAGACTGGTTTTATAAGCCTAGGAACTGAGTCCAACTACATTTTATTGACCTCACTGCCAAGACACCCTCAATCCTTGCACTAACGGCTAGCCGGAGTACAGCATGTTATTGCCATTTAAAACACCTGGGACTGGGACAAGCTGTATTGGCCAAAACCTACTCTACATCCATACAAGTAAATCCAGTACTCATACAAGTTTGACAGGCAAATTTTGGCTCTGTGCCTGCAACTCACTTTTTAACAAGTGAAGATCTGTTTCCATCCTAAAGTGCTTGAAAGGAACTTCTGTTTTTGAGAACACGAGATAACTAAGATAACAAATGACTTCATCATCTACCAATGTCCTGTAAGCACGGACACACAGGTTTTGCAAAGGAACTCAAAACTTCCAGGTTTCAGTCCATACTGAACTTAGGCTTTGAACTCCTAACAGAGTGAACTGTACTTTTCCTGCCCTAATTGCTTACATGCCTGATTGTCTGGAGTGGCCTTTTAAATTTTTTTTCTAGAAGACTCATAACATATCCAATGTTCTAGGCTGAGCTGAACAGCTTCATTGTTATTTCCAACCTAAAGCGACATGCGCTCTACAATGTGATGATGTCTTTGGGCCTAATTTGTGTCCTGCTCCTTCACAGCCTGAGTCCGGCAATCATATGCTGAACGTGTTTAGCAAGGGTGGACAGCATTGAGTCAAGCACAAGCACAGTGGCATCTCATGCAAAATCACAACTGATGAGATTCATGCCTTTTGCATTCCAGTTCAGTGTCTAGAGCTTACATACAGCAAGTAGAGACCTGGGTGCAATTTCCTTTTGAGCCTGAGAAGGCTCAGGGCTCTTATACCGGGAGCTGTTCTAGAACGAGACCGTTTTCTACTCTTCCTGTTGAAGCTGGACTTTTAAAGGAGGGTCAGATTCATGGGAGGACAAGGGAAGACAGAAAGAGACAGCATATGTGCCTGGCTCTGTAACTCAGAAGTTTCTGAAGAACTTGACATTGGGCTTCTTCAGTTTGTGCATTTTGTTCAAAGCAAAGAATTCCTCAGAAGAAGCCAGACCTGCCTTCGCTTCTAGGAAACGTCCTTCTTATTGAACTGTAAAAGTCAGTTCAGAATTATTTTCTTTTTTCTACCTCCTTTTCTACTTTGTACATACCCTTATTATTGGCATTTCTTTTTGTCCAATTAAGAGGTTTCCCTTCCTAGTATGATGGTTGACATCAGCCTCATTTTTGCATACAAAATTTTATCTTTTTATTGGATATAGTACTGGTGAACTGCAGATGCAAACTGGGTGATGGGACTTCATATGCTGCATTAGCCATTATGGCAATTCCTAACATAGGATCTGAGTTATTAAGGATTATTGCATTTTGAATATGTCCTACTTCAAGGAATACATTATTCTCATTTGCGAAGGTCTGGTGTGCAAATAGATGATATGACTCCGCGGACAGAAAGTTATATAAATGAAAAGGAACTCTTAACAGGTCTTCTTCCTATGGATAAAATCCCAAGATGGCAGCATGATCTCAGGCTATCCAGAGGTCATTGCAAATAAGCCCCCGTTAAATGGGGCTATCTGGAGGGTGGATGGGAATGCAAAAATTGATGTGTTAATATCAAATTATCCCAGGCACAAAGAACTTTTCTTTTTTCTTTTTTCTTTTTTTTTTTTTTTTTAAATAGGGCACCTGTTCTATCTGGATTTAATGGAAATGCAGAGTTAAGATGCTGGTTTCCTGATTTTCTGTTGATTAGGTTTGGATACTGTGTTCTACAAGGACATAGGTAAGAGAAAGAGGCTGTCTACACACTCCACTTCCACTTGGGTCTAGACTTCTAGTCGGCGAATTTCTGTAGGTTTTGAGAATACACAGGCAACAGGGGCTTAACTGAAAGATTCTCTTTTCTGCCCTTCATCTAGTCTCCACTATACATCCAGTGGAGCATAAGTGTAACCTCCATCCCAGCTCTAACTAATTGCTGATGAGGCTGAGGTGTCTGCAGGCAAGGGATGAACTCCTTCACTGCATAACTCAGGAAGCAACTGAACATCAAAAATTCCCCCAGCTGGGGAAAGGTCACAGGGCAAATCTGGACCTGCCATTCCTGGTAAAACACCTGTAATGTACAGCTCTGATGCATTCTCTCTCTTGACCTGCCCCCAAAACATTCCTTAAATAGTCAACAGAAAGATGGCCAAAGCCCTATACAGCAGGTACAGCCTAGGCCTATGACGTGTGGAAAATCATGGAAGAGCTCCTCAGACTCCTAGAATGGTCTTCAGTGCCAAAGCACCTGAAGCAATGTTTCAAGTTTTAAACCCAATTTAAAGGATTAGCATTTGTCAAGCCTAAATAACTATAAAAGGTAGGGGGAGAGCGGGTGGTACATAGGAACATACCAAGTCTCTGCTACACATTATGCCTGATTCTGCTCAGGTTCCTGCCTGACCCCACCCTCAGACACCAGTCTTGCCAATTTTTAGCTCCCTCTCAGCAGAGCTGTTATGCCACAGCGCAAGCATGCCAACACACAGGACTCATGCCTTTAAATAATGCTGCTTTTCCATGCATGGATTTTCCCTGCCCTCAGCTCCCCAGCCAGAGTGCCTCTCCGGTACAGGATTAATTTGAGAGAGGGATACCTTCAGTACACTCCCATTGTATTAGCTTCCCATAATGGAGAACGACAGGATAATGGTCAAGCACTGGGGGGAAGGAGAAGGAGGTGTACAAGCGCCTGTATGAGTGAAGTCATGCATTCACCCTGTTCCATTTTTTCCAGATGTGGTGCTTAGGGTTTGTAACATTGCAGTAAGTTGTGTAGCTCTGTCAATGTTTTTGCAGCATATTGTGGGAGAATTCATCTGCCCCTACCCCAGATCCTGGCAGAAGTAGCATGGGTATGGCAAGTCATGGAAGTGAACTGGTTCTGGCTCCACATCTGTGGTTCCATCAGTGGCAAGGCATTGATCCAGTTGTTCATTCTCCAATGTATGTCTAAGTTATGCAATAAGCCTGCTTGTTTGCAACTCTCCTTCTTTAAATTGTCTGGAATCAGTAYACTGAGCTTATTCCACACTCCAGATAGGTCCATTTTCATGTGTCTGACCCAGGCAGCCCTTTGCATATCTGCTGCATCCCAAGACATCCTCTTAGCTTTGGTGCAATGCAAGTCAGCACATTCCCCTTCTCCTGGCATATTTCTCTACAAGCCTGCATCTTCTCAGCTTTCTCAGCTAATTTCAGTGACGTCAGCCTGTGCCACATTCCACGCCTTTCTAGTCCCAGTTTCTATCTAAGCTCTGTGAATCCACAGAACAGCACAAAATGATCTGTTCACAGCTCCTGATCCAGTCCAAGCAGTCAGAATATATCCAAGTGAAATACTTTTTGGTACAAGCTGACATGATTGCAGAGGAGAAAGGATTAAGACCAAACATCGCAGTCTGATAAGATCTTTCCGGGCTGCCAGGGAAGAGAAGTCATGGTACTAAACTGGAATCACTATGGACTAAGGGAAGCAGGTATCCTAACAGGGAAGATGCCTGCTTAACTAGTATATAAGCAGTAATTAGTACACAAGGTGGTACCAAGTTCAGGAACGCATAAAAACTATCAAGAGAAAGGAAAGCATTAGTAATACTGTTATTAATTACCTACTGCAAAAGATTAATAAAGGTTAAAATTAGTTTCAACTACATTTGGTGAAAAACCTAGAAAGATGAAACAAAGGTGCTTTCATGATTCGCTCCCTGAAAAGGGAGCTTTTGAGATTCAACAGGAAGCAGTCGGACCGTCAACATGAAAGGAGCGATTGATCAGAGGAGAGTGCAGAGGGGCTCCCGCTACAGAGCCAGCTCAGGAAATCTGTGCKATGGGCAATAATAGTGATGATGGAGAGCCCAGACCAAATGTTATAGGCAGGTTTCTTAAGCGATGGGAAGGCATAAAAGCCTACTGGTACGAGTCAGAAGGAGGCAAACTAGTAGTAGTAGAAGTTGGTGGGGGGTCTTTGAAGGAAGGAGAGAATTTAGATTATTACAAAGATCAAAATTCTTTGCATGTGGCTCAGGAAAAAGGCCAAATGGGGAAGACAAGYTGAGTAGAGAGATGAAAGTTACTGGTATTGAAAAGGGAATCGGGATTATTAGTGTCTTCTGATAGCAGTGAATGACAGAAATTAGTGTGCTGCTGAGAGCACTGTAGAATAGTGTGGCATCAGTATATCTGACAGACGAGGAAAGCTATTATCTTTGCCTTTTCTACTTGAAAATCCCAAATTACTTTGTGCTGTGATACCTTAAAGCATGGAGAAAGTTCCTGGTCTTGAAGGAGATACCAATAGGCCAAATATAACTGTTCATGTTCATAATGACTAGAGGAGAAAGGTTAGCAAGGGATGGAACAAGATGGTGAAATCTGGCTGAAATAGGAACAGTATGTTCAGAAAGGCACTGGCTAGTCATTTTCTGAGTGGTGAGACGATGGAAAAACATACAGAACAAAGGAGCATCGGGTAGGTGAGCCCAGGAGCAGTTTTGGGAGACAAGCAAGAGAATCGTTCCCAGGGAGGGCAAGAACGATTCAGAACTGACTGAATGGAGCGTAATCAGGCTGAGACAAAAGAAACCACAAAGGAAAATTCAGATCAAACCACACGTCAGTTCTGCTGATTTGCTCCATTGAGAAGTTTACTTAATATTTCATGTGGAAATCAAGAGTTTGCATTTATTCCACTCCTCTGTGGTCAGTTTTAACAATGTAACCCCACAGCTCTGACAGCCATTTTAAAGCAAAAGTAGGAAACTTCCTGGAAACCAGAAGTTTTGCTATCCATACAGCCGGCACAATCCATTCAGATGCGTATACAACTAACGTGCACAAAAAATAAAGTAACATCATCAAGTTAAAATTTTATTCTCTTCTGTGCCCCCCTGCATTTTCTACCTAGAAAATAGGTGTACAGATCAAGCCTCCTCTTTTCCCTCTAATGAGCACTGTCCCTTGTGTGCTACCCCCGGGACAGAGGATGGAGGCTGGGAAAGCTAAAGGCAAAGGTTTGCAGGGAAGGGGGGTGTTATCAACTGAAGGGTGCCAGCAGATGAGGAGAGAGAGGGATGGATGGAAGAACAGCCTGTGGAGCTCGTGGTTTGGCACCGCAAGAGGCAACAGCCAGGATGAGCAGTGCGGCACAGGGCACGGGTCCTGGGGAGGGACCAGGTAAGCACAGACAGCACACGGGCTGTGGCCAGGGCAGGCGGGTTGGGAACCAGCCACAAACTCTTGCGACTGGTGAGAGAAGGTGACAGACTTACCTGGCAGGGACGGCACTGCCCTGTTTCTAATCTTCTCTCGCTTTACCCCTTGAATTTTTTGAAGCCATTTGTCATCCTTACTTATGCAGATTCATTCTTACCCTGGAAGTGACCTTATAGCTTTCAATTCAGATGTCAACTGTACAGACACAAATGTGTCATACAGAGCATTTAAAGGTAAAATTGTGACCTAAAAGTAATACACAGGATAAATATTTGCTACACAAAATAGTTTCCTGTGTATAGGTTTTGTTGTCAAAGGCTGTGTTGCAACATCATTACATGACTAAGACCAGGACTTTGGGCTGGTTAGGACTGTTTTGCTATCCTGCATGGGCTTTCAGAGGCAGAGAGACCTATACCACCAGTAACGTCCTACAGCAGATGGCTGTATGTAGCCACTGAGTAAACTAGCAGGGCTCAGGAGGTGACAAATGCTACTATCAGTGAAGAAAATAGTGAAGGTGGTTGAGGACCTAGACGGCAAGTAGATCCAGTGGAGACATGCAGGTAGAAATCCTCCCGTATTCACAAAATATATAACCAAGTCCAGACAACAGTAATACTGAGGTAGCACCCAGCTCTGAATCAGGTACTGCCTGTCAGCATTCATGCGCAGAGGACCTGACACAGTGGGGCTTCGACAGAACAACTCCTCCTCCCTCCTCGGTGGCTGACCAAATATTGGACTCAATGTGCTCTGTGGGCTCTGTGATCCCTTCCACATTCCAGACAAGAACGAGGACTCATCCTGAGAGATGCAAGTGATGTAGGCAGCTATTGCTGCCCTTCAGAGAAGGGAAACAAGCTAAAAAACCACATAGGAGCTGAGATTAAAACTGAAGGGTTTCTGGCTGGGTGCCCTCTGGAGGTCATAGCACTCTTTCTGATTAGAAAGAAAAACATTTGATTTACATAGAAATATTTTTGGCAAGAACAGGGAAAAGACATGCTATATGACTGATATGGTTTTGATTACACCTTGAAAGTTTGCCTGAGTGGAACAGTAGCAGCAAAATAGTTTGCTGTTTAAGCTATCCCCCTCCAAACTTAAAATAAGGCTTTTCTGCTTAGCCAAATATTAAAATGACATTTCACTACAAGTTCAGTCATCTTCCAAAGCTGCTCTCTCTTTACTAAGAAAACTTTTGACTTGCACATTAAAACAATGATGGGTGAAAATAATCTTGATCAATCACTCATGGATCATCTCCTCCTGTTTATTCAGATGTTAACCCAGTATCTTTTCCTTTTCTCATTACAACCATCACTTTAACAGCAGACTTGCATTTAATGTTACAGGAGTTCTTTAATGATGACTGTGATGAATGTGAACAGAGAGAAGTTATTTTTGCAAGTAATTATTGCACAGCACTATTGCTGCAGCAAGCACTCTGTGTTAGAATGTGTCCAGCAAAAGCCATATAGCTGAAATTATTTGCGGATCTCCATTTTAAACTCTAACTTCATGTACTTGAGATGTCCCATTTGTGGTCTGAGTCCAAAGGAGAAGTATTTCTCTTCCTTTTGTTTAAAAATTATTTCTATTTCAGACTGGAAGTATTTTGTTACTGTCAGTGTTCCTGCTGTTCTTTAATCTATGGACGTTGTGGATGACAGGCTGCAACAGAACCCTAGAATACTGTTTATTTTGGTGCAGATCTCTGAACATAAGAAAAAGGGCTGGCAAAATGGGGATCCAAATACTGGACCTGGACTGTTCCCATTTGGTCAGGATATGAGCAAAGAGTTTTCCCTTTTTATTTGCATACTCATACTGGGGTTTGGATTTCTTAGTCATTTTCTTATACAGACACCATGAAAAACATGTCACTTACCAAATCACTCTGACTCACTAAGTCTCTTCAGTTCAAGGCCTCATCTATTATATATTTGACCAATCTCACTGGAGTCCTATTTCATGGCATAGCCAAAATCTCCTCTTTGATTATAAGTCATGACCATGGCAATAGTCCAGTCGCAAGATTTGTCGAACTGGATCTCCTGATAAAATTAACATGATCTTATAGCTATGAGTACATATTTGCATTTCCAAACCAGAGAAAATAATGTACGAAGTAAATATTAATGTTTCTGGATACATTGTACAGCAACGACCAAGGTACCGAACACAGAATTTGCTTTTCTTTCCACAGACATCTAGTTTAACAACTTAGAGAGTACCAAGGTAATCTTCAATGCATCCAGCATTCCTGGGCAAAACTTCTTGAATGTATTACACTGCCATCCTACTAAACTAGCATTCTGAACCTACGCAAACACTTCTTCCACAACCTTTATTTAAAAGTTTTTCATCATAATCCTATTGGTGGTGGGCAGCTAATTATCTTTTTAAGCAGACTAGGGTTCTTTAATAAAACCAAAGCTTTTCACATAGAACTGGAAACCAAAACAGTCACATCAAATCTGGTACTCAGGAAGCACATCGGATTAAACAGGGATCCGTATTTTGTGAGTGCCACTTTCTTATCTGAGAACGCCCTGCATCCATTATATCAGGAGACACTAAATCAGAAGTCCTCTTCTGTGTGTGGAGCCTGAGCTCTCCCTCGGTGCTGCCTCACGGGCCTGCTGGCATAGTCCTCACATTGCCAAAACTACCCTCCCTTCCTTAGTCAGATGAGGCACGGTGGTCACAAGCTTCACCTTGCACCCTGCAGGCTGCTGCCCTGAATACTGGGGAAGACCCAAGTACAGAACAGGGAACTCAAGGGAACTGAGGTCTTGAATCTGTGGCAATGCCATGGGACTGGACTCATCTCACAAACTGAACTACTGACAAGGTTGCTTTCACCGCTGGAGCTGGGTGTGCTGGACGAAGGGGACACACATCTCAAATGGGGTGCTGCTGGATTTGTTGCTTTGGCTGCTCCAGAGTAACCTCCTACATCACCACTGCACACAAAGCATCCCACCAGGGAAGGTAAGACCCTTCACACTCACCAGGCCAAAGACCCAATGTAGGTATGTAGAACAGAGCCATGCCTATAAGACCTGTCTTGCTTATACGGAGTCAACAGTGTAGGCCCCTGTTATTCTCTCTCCCCTCTGGCAGGTGAAGAAAATTCTCCCTGTTGAGGTGCCACTGTACTTTGCCCTTCTCACAGAGGAGGAACCACCCACAAGACCACGACTTCTGGTGGAGGAGAGCTCAGTGTGCCAGATGAAGGGGAAGACCTGGCTAGGCAGGTTTCTCCCAGATGTGCTCCCTCCACCAGGAGCTACAAGACCCTCCTTCAGCCAGGCTGCGTGTGAGGTGTTCCCATGTGGCTGTCCCGGCTCTAGCCGAGCCATAGACCTCTCCCCAGTTCTGTAGAGCAGGGGTGGCACACTGCTTGTAAGGTTTTGCCTTGCATGCAAAAGTCTGTGACAGTTTCAGCCCCTGTTCCCTAAAGATCTTCCCCAGAAACACCCAACCTCACTGCTTACCCCCAGCAAAAGTGTCCCTGTTCAGAGGCAGTGGTACTGAGACCCTTCCCAAAGACCGCAACTGCAGACATAGCACCAATCAAGGACTCCGTAGGGCCCTCTGAAGGTTTAACTGAAAGCTGCGTTGGCTTTGCCTTGCAACTGAGATGACTGATGTACAAGAGCAGCTTGGCTGTGCAGTCCCACTGCTCGAGGGTGCCGTCAGAAGGAAGGCATGGATGAGGGGAGTGTCTGCGAGCCTTCATGTTAGGAACTGTGATAAATGAATATTCATAAACATATCAAGGAGCAGCATGCAGTGCCTCCCCAAAAGAGTGACTGAACTAATTTATTTTTACATGTAATTATGTATCCTAATCCTTTCCTAACTCTACTCTGCTGTTGCTGAGACAAGGGAAAAAACCCTCAAACTCAAATCATTGTCAGGCCTAAACATCAACCATACTTTTTTCAAAACAACTGTGAAAAAAAGACAAATAGAGAAAGCATGCAATATTTGTCAGCATAAACTGAAATAAGCACTGAAAAGAGAACTGTGGAAAAATATGTTGTACTTGCTATGGTTTAGGCCACATCCTGATTTCACATCCTGATTTAATTCAGTACAAGTCTGAAACAACACCACTAAATCCACTTTGTATTTACCCTAGGTAACTGAGCGAATGAAGACCTGGAACGAAATTAAACCTGTTGTTAAATTAACAGTTAGGCTTAGTAGCACAGATGAAAGTATAATCCCGAAAACTGTTCTTCCCCTTCCTTCACATCACATTGTATTTTAAACATATCCAGACACTGAAACTATTGCAGAGTTGGGCAGTTCCTTAGTTACAGGAATGTAGTTTTCACAGGCATCAAAGGTTTGTGCTTTGAAGCTGCATGGGTTACTTATTTAGTAGCAGACTGAATTTAAGCAGTTGGTTTTGCTCTAGAGAGCTCCGCACAGCCCTTGGATCTATCAGGTTATACTGCTCTATGCAGTGAGCGAGTACAGCCTGGTGGTTTTCTCCAAAAAGGTTGCTCAGCTTCCCACTGCCTACCAAGACTGAAATAAAGCAATTGCTTTACTAATCTTCTGTCCATGCCGCAGTGCCTATATATTTTCCTGACTTACAGAGTCTATGAAAATGCTCCTGAGAGCAAAAAAACCCAACTGAAGAGGAAGGGGTAGGTGGTGTTTCCTCAAGCTTATTATATCTTTAGTTGAAATGCAGTCACTCAGTCTTTTTTCTAGTCACATTTTCAAATGGGTCAAGAATTATCTAGGAAAAAGAGTACGTGTTTCTTTCTTAGGAACAAGAACCTAAAAATCTACAAATAGTTATTTAGATCTGTTTATTCCCTAAGACGCTGAGATACGTTCATGAATGCTTCAAGGACTGTTTTACTTTTTTTGGTTTTCATTCTAAAATGACAATACTAGGAGACGTATAACTAGTCCATTCCTGTATCAGTAACTCCTAAAACTATAACCTAAACAACATATAAACATGGAAGAAAAGCTCCAACATCAAGTGATACGAGATGATTAAGGCCATTATAAGCACTATTGATTTCTGCAAAAGCTGCTTCCTAACCCTGCAGGTAGGTACACTTCCATGATTTGGTGTCCTCAAACCCATCCTAGCATCGCTCCATAGGTATGTCACTGACTGAAGCAAGCCCCTGAAGTCTCAGAGCAGAAGCCTTCAATGAGGCTCTTCCTCCAGCATGTTCACCAGGACAACTGGAGCCTGTAGGTCAGCTCTGAACATCCCTAAGCTATACGTTGTGCTTGCAAAAGCCAAAACAAGACTTTTTTTCCCCTGTATGTTTAGCACTTATCTTCTCATATTAGCTTAGTGGTTAGAGTATTTACAGCTACCATGGAAGATCTTGTTTCAGGCCCTTAAACTGGACTTTAACTCACGGGTCTGTAACYCTGTGTAACACAGGCTGTTCTTGGGTAAGTCTCTATTAGGTAAGCTGTTTAAATAACTTTATATAGCTTTGTATAAATAACTACACATCCATTAAAGCGAAGATATGAACTGCACTCAGTGACAATGCAGCTGAGTGAGAGAGGAAGTCATTCCCTCTCCCTAACTTGATAAATATTTAGTTACAAGAGACTGGAAGAGATCTCTTACAGAGCATGCAGGAATCCGGGAGCTGGAACATTCCCTTGGGATGTGTGTCACTTCATGACTAAGCAGCATATGCCTGTTCTAGCTAATGACTGGCATTACCTTTGAATGACTCGCCAGATTTAAAGATCATGGTTTACAAAAAAAAAACACTTTTCCACAGTGTGGTGGGGAAAGAGCTCCAGGAGAGGATGATGACAGAGGGAGAAAGATTACCATCTTAAGCCTTAAGGAGGACTTGAACAGTCCTCGTGATACTGGAAATCACAGCTATTCCGGTTCACTTTCCTGTTTGCACAGCCGGCTGAATATAGTGACTTGGAAAAACAGCAATCCTTCCAAAAGAGGTTTTAAATGCAAGGGCACAATGGCAAGACTAGCTACCTACTCACAGGTGGAATGACTCAATGGTCTGAATTGAAACTGAAAAAATATATAGTAGACTGAAGATAAGAAACATGTCTCTTAACAGTCACCAGACAAACATGTGAAACTGAATCCCTGACAAAGAGTTAACTAAGTCGGGGGGGCGGGGGGGAGCTTCAAAAACGAAACTCCCAGTGTTTAAATTCAAGCAGAGGAAACCAGCAAGATGGTCTGAAAACATAAACGTTTCTAACCACCACCTTATTTTTCCTTTCCTCTCTCCTGCTATGTTGGATATAAACTCCTGAAACACTGAATTCTTCCTCTGGAAAATATAAAAATCAATTTTGCCCAATTTTAGTTCTTCTAAATCATGGCCTTTCCAATATGATCTCTAGGTCACAGATCAAGGAGAAGATGACGTGCCGCACAAAGGCATGTTTGACCCAGACCTCTGGATCACTGATTTTTATCAAATGACCTGTGGGTGAGAGTTGATCACAAGGCATCCGAAATAGTACGAAGCACAATGTAAACAACTTTCTGTAAACAAACACATGTGGATACAAATAAACATGAGGGGTAAGGGGGGATAATAACAGTCAGTTTAGACGTATTTTTAATTTGGTTGTAAAGGGGTAAACCATTCCAGCAACATTACACAAAACGTGTGTCCCACCAGGATGAGATCTGACATGACTCAGCATTCCCTACGCCATTCCTTCCATGTGGGACAGCCAGGCAGGAGCTGGTGTACACGCTGCCCGTTTCCCACTTGGTATGAATGAAGGAACAGGACATAGAGTGCAAGCATATCATTGTGTGTATTCATTCCTTAAAGTAAATTCAGCTCAAGCCTCCCTTGGACAGAGTCAGTGTTAGGGATTAAGCCAGGGCTGACTGCCCAGTCAAACAAATGCCATTTACAAAGCTAGACTTTGCACTTCAGTGAATGCAGGGATGATCAGCACTAAGAACTCAGGTCACTGGTCCCAAAATACTTTTAAAATTGCATAATCACTCTTTCTAACAGGATAACTAGATCTAACCGAAACCTTCCTCATTTAATCCACTGTTTTGAAAACAAACGATACTGGCACCAAAGAAGAAACATTGCAGATCCAGGTTTCAATTACTTTAGCAGGGCAGTTCCACCTCAGGATCTTGATGTATGGCTGAATTACGACACTTCACAGGGTGCTGCAGAAACATGGTATGTGGCTGCTTTTAGCTTATCAAAAGGAGACAGAATGATTTAGCTTAAGCTTTTTTCCTGGAGGTTCATGCTAACACATTTTACCTTAGGCTTCCTACAGCCTAGCAGCACATACGCAATGGCAGTTACCACAACACAGCTGACACGCAGTAACTCTCTGAGCAAAGAAATTCAAATGTGTCGCCTTTACCCAGATCTCCAAACTCCCAGTCTCTTACGCAGATTACTTCTCAGAAAAGCTAATGTAATTATTTTCAGTAAAATTTTTCCCTTTTTATCCTCTCCTCCTACCTTTCTTACATTTTTTTTCTTAAATGGTGAAATAAAAGTTCATGAAGGAAGTACTCATCTGTTGCAAACTGGTACATGATCATTATAGCCTTATCATAATGCTTTAGCACTGAGTTTATGTGTCTGTCGTGTCTGTGAAGGCATTCTGTTAATTACAGAAAAAGGGAGTGATTCTTAACAAATCTGAACTTTGGCAGCTAGTTCACTATCTTAGTAGCAGATTCTGAAAAAGTTGCACAATTGAGTTCCAGAAGTATCTCAGTACTATCACTGAGAGGTGAAGCTACAGAGAGCAAGGGAAGACTACCACCAATGTCAAGGTCTCCCCACAGTTAGACAAAAAACAAGAACCTAATTCTTCTGCTTCAAAGAATAAAAATTGCGAGTAATAATTTCACTGATATCAAAGTTAAACTCACGAAAAAATACTATGAGATTGGGAACAGGTCCAATGAGTTCTCAGTGCTCATTACGCAGGACACGTCATCTCTTAGTAAAGCACTAAGAACATACAGTACCTAAACATAGGCGCTGTAACGTTAACATTTGGATCCAACTCCCCCATAAGCGTCTCCATCTTCCATTCTGAAATGGGGATCATGACTTGCCTACAATAACATGGCAAATGAGGACTTGCAAAGAACCACAGCATCACATTGTTCCCATTTCACGAATGCAGCCACACCAGAAGTGCCCAAAAGCTGCCATGGAAGACAACAGCAGCTGTTTCTGCAACTTTTGCTCTTCTGAAAATCAAGATTATTCATGGCATTAAGAGCTGCAGGATCAAAGATTGCTCCAACTCTTCACTGAAACCTAAGGCTGAGCCCTCCGGCCTGGGATAACAGGTGAACTGCCAGAAGAGTCAGATGAACCCAAAGCTATCTTTAAACCGACTTGGTTATTGTTTCTAGCTCTGGATCAGCATTGCTCTCACCCAGACTCCGATTCCTTGTGTAAAGCCTTCCCTGAGCCACACTGCTTCCTGACCCGCCTATCACAGAGCTTCGAACTGCAGCCTTATATATCCAAGACTCCCCTTTCCCAGTCAGTAGTCGTCTTATATTTCCTCAGAAATCCTCCTCAGTGTTGTAATTCTAGTTTGACACCTCCAGGCACTCTCTCACACACACACAAAAAACCTCCAACCCAAAACACATGGTACTTAGGCTCAGCAAAGGAATTTCTCAACCAGTTGCTTTATTATTAAGAAGTGCTGCAGAGTCCCAGAATTCGGTAAAGCTTGGCCTTGCCTCCCCAGCAGTCCAAGTTTTGTCAGTGTTTCAAGCCAGTCAAAGTTGTTTCTGCTTCCCCTCTCTCCAAGCGCCCCTGTTCACAGGGAATCCAGCTCTGCCTCCTGCTTGTCTCTTCCTTTGGCCACGCAGGCTCTCCCTCTCTTTGTTATGCACTCCTCCTGAGAGGCGGCAGGTCTATCAGCCATGCTGGTTCCCTTCTGTAAAAACAAAGCAAAAAATAAAAATTAAAAACAAAAAAAATCCAGAGCCCTCCACTTCAAGGGCCTAGTCCAGCAGTTCTGAGATCGAACCAAAAATTGTCCTACCATGGCTGTTCTCTAAGATGTCTAAACATTTTTTCTGGGAAGACAGCTCATAATTAAAAAATGGATGTCCTAACGCAGTCTCCATTTTCGAGAGTGCAAAATTCTCCAGCAGACTGATGACAGAAATCTGCCAGACAGATTATGACGCTGATGCAGAAAATGTAAATTTTTATAAAGTATATAAAGATAACTTTATAAAGTATCTATGACACTTTTTTACCCCAGTGCATATAACCATATGTGGAGACACAGATGTGTTATACAGATTAGACTCTCTGGGGGCAAAAAGGAAATTCCAGGACACAAGTTTATATCGCTCACAATCATGAGCGAAGAAATGCTAATCAATGAATTGTACTCACTGGACAGGCAGTTTTCAAGGGTCCTGTTTTCATGTCCTTAAATCAGATTTTGTTAGAAAGCAAACTGACCGGTGACAGTTGCAGCAAAATCCAAGAGCTTTTTTCCTAAGATACATTCTTGCAAAGTCTGTGCAATGCCTGATGCATGCCTCTTATTTTTCATTAAAAATAAATCACTCGGTACCTCTAATAATTTCAGTACAGACCATGAAGAGCTGAATTAAAGCTGAACAGAAGTGTACGCTTTCAGGATCTAAAGGACAAACTGAGGTTATCACTTCAGATGCTTTAAAAGATGAATGTACAATTTGACCTGAACCAAACTTCAAAGTCAGTGAAGGCCAAGTGAAGATAAAAAGAAAAATGAAAAAAATTTCAGCAATTACTTAGCACTGATATTTAGTAGTAGAGAAACAACATGTACTTAGGTTAGAAGAAGCCTCCATGTCCCTGATAAATAACCTGGTACTTAAAAAAAAAAAACAAAACAAAAAGAAAAACCAACAAACCCCCAAACTGTGAAATATAATATCACTTTACACTCTAATTCATTCTTTTCATGTTACAGTATAAATAGCAGTAGCGACTATGTTTTTTATAACACAGATGTTCTTCAAATAAATAATAGCAAGAGGGAAAATAGTAGCGAGGGGGGAAATAGTAGCAAAGGGGRAAAAAGGGGGAAAAGAGGGGAAAAGGGAAAAAAATTATTTTTCCACCCTACCACTAACCTAGAGACCTACTGAGCTATATAAAGACAGGGCGGGGAGAGAGGGAGAGGCAATTTCTTTCCCAAATTCATAAAATTCACCACAACTATCTTTATGGACCCACTTACATCCATCTCTGCAGAATTTTACTACTTCAAAATAGCATGATATTTCCTAAAAGGAGAATTACCCAAGTTCCTCCTGAAAGGATAGAGAATTCTGAGGTCTCCCAAGCCTATTGTTTACTGTAACAGCTAGAAGAGATTGGAAAATACAGCTAAAGATATAAGTAGCACATGGGAATCCTTGCCAAAACTCCCTTCCTATCAGCTTACCGCCTCCCACTCCTTTCTCCTGCTGCAATCTTTACAACTGCACTGGGTTTTTCGATGATCATTCTACAAATGGCTAAAAATGACTTTTAGGTTAGATACTGGCAGCAGCATGGTCAAAACACCTGATTCAGTGGTTTTGGCCCAACAAAGGCTCTACCAGCAAGAGCTGCCCCAGTCTCCTTGCCATGTTCAAGAGAAAATTAACTAGTAAATCTGTTGGCAGATTAGTAATGACAAAGAACTATTTCCAACTGATTATTATTTAATACAAAATGAGCTCATGATCTCAGGATGGTTCTGGCTGTCAGGTGGCATTACATCATTCACCCTCAGTGTTGACACTGGGGCTTTTGGCACACATACGGCAGACAGCACCTGCCTTGCTAGAATTCAGATATGTAATTCATTACTAGTTCAGCTCCCCTGATGTACTAATCAGGGAAACCACAGCTCAGATAAGGACAGGCTTTTTTTGTTGTTGTTTTGGCTAGGACATCCATATCTGACGCGGAGGAGGACTAGATAGCACAGTCATAAAAAAAAGCTCCAGTCTTGTCTCTGCAGCAGATTCTACATTCACTATCACCTGCAAAACCATTCCAGTAAACCATAACCCAGCCACATTAGTGAAGGTACACCAGCAGAGAGGTCACTGACTTACAACTGACAACAGGTAGTGGACTCAGAATCACATGCACACCCATGTTATCTGACCATCCAAACTAAAACCCCATGTTCATTTCCTAGGGCGAGTACATCCTGTGCCCACAAACTCTCTGAGGCATCCAGATACATTCTGGCCTCTGAGATACTTCTGTTTGTAGCCAGTCTGCAAACCACGCAGCCCCAAAACAGGGACTCTCATTGCTCCCTGCTCCTGCCTTAAAGACCTTCTGTACACCATCTCCTCCCTCTATTCCTGAGTCTGGGTAGTGCTTCATAGTTTCTTTTTCAGCCGTTAGCCCTTTGTTGTCCACATGAACAGGCCAAGTGGCAAGCAGTTAGTCCATGCTCCGTCTACCCAGTGAGGCACTTTCTTGTGTGACCCTACGTAACTACTTGTATGTCTGGAGGGAACATACTGGGCGCCATTTCACTGCTAGAGTGTAACTTCAGAGCTGCCTGGGTGACTGGACTGCCATCCTGCCAGAGTGAAACGCCCAGAAAATATTCAGCATGTACAATAGCTTTACATGAAGGCAAAGGATGCCTACTAAAACAGCACAAAGTAATCTTGCAGGCTTGGTCATATTTGTGGCAATGCAAATGGCATCATGTTAACTGGAGAGAACCTTTTCCCCAGTATTTACCCAGCAGTAAGAGCCATTCTGGTTTTACGGATATGGAAAGACCACCGCTGGTTCCCTGTGCCAAGTCCTCCAGYATCAGATATGGAAGTCAGGTCCCTTGACTCTTAATTCCCCTATTCTAATGACCGGTATCCACATAGTTAACACGTATTTCAAGTGTTTTGTAAATTATTAAGTGCAAGTATTGCAAATTTGCAAATATCAGACAAAGCCTAGAACCAGGTTAAAATCTGAGGTCTGGGCACTAGTGGTTATGTTGTGTCTTCATAGCTGGATGTAATTTTTTTTCAAGCGGTAACTGCTGTGATCACTGCTATTGACAAAACAGGATCATCAACTCTACAAGCTTTGATAGCCATGAAAGTATGAGTTAGTAAATTGGGAGTCAGCGACCAGAACCTGTTCTGTCCTCAGAGTAAGTATGTGGAAATCACAACATCACTGAATTAAATAAGGACATCTAAAATAACCCTCTTGGGTTTTGTGAAGCAACATGAGAAGCTGAACACCCTAACTTCCTTGCAAATATTCACTCCTGTTAATTTTAAAATCCATCAAAATTATCTCCTTGGCACTCTCAAGAGAAGGGGGATTTCCTCCATTCTCAGCACCAAAGAAAGAGGCAAAACCACACAGCTCTGGGAGCTCCTGAATTGCCAGCACCAGAGGTTCATAGATAATCTCTGACTTGGATATTAGTTTGTTTTAATGTTTCATAACCATATCCTCTTTGATCTGCAAGTCTTTACATAGGCAGTTCTGTGCTTTGAATTTATAGGAACAGCCACTGCTTCAACTAGCTTGAGAGAGAATTGATTTCCATTACTTATTCAAAATTAAAAAGAAATACTTCCAACAACACAGTTGAAGGCATTGTTCTATAATCAGGAATTGAAATAAAAGCCTTGTTAACAGTTACCCATCGTTTAAATTCCACTGGTGATCTACTGTAATTAAAAAGAAGAGGAAGACAACTGAATGTATTACTGACTTCTTTGTGCTGGACCCTAGAAACTGAACCCTGACTAGGGACAGACAAGCCAAGCTATTGGTTTAACATCTTTGCACAAAACTAACTTCACCAAGACAAATATTTGTTTTGGTGCAGTGGATTTTTTTTGTTTGTTTTGGTTTGAGTGTTTTTCTGTGGAAATAAAGTAGACATCAGATTTGGTGTTAATAAGTCACTCATCTGTGCAATCACCGTAGTTACACTTGTGGGTTTGTAACTGTAAGCAGCCCAACTTTGGCTTTGAAAACACAAATGATCCATCAAATCTTTAAAAGGCCCGAATAGTTCCACAGGGGGTGAAATGCTCTTCATGTTTACCTGCAGCCGTGTCTCATGTTTGTATTATCCCATTTCAATTAAGATACAAACTCTGACTGCCTTTTCTCTTGTGCTTGGGGCATTCAAAATTTCCGCTTTGTGGGTTTGTCACTGTCGAAGAACATAACTGAATTCCTCTCAAAGCCTTTCCTTCTGTGGAGAGATTCAGGCCTTTACCCACTCAACCATTTTCATCAAGAACAAAGCATCTTTAAGACTTTTGAATTCTGTAAAATTTATCTGAAACTGTCCTACAACTTCTAAAGTTACTGAGGAACCCGGGAAGACCAGCAGATGAGGGCAACACAATTGTGTAAACCTCCTTTCCTTAGGAATCCTGGCTAAAATTCCTGACCTGGTTCTTCTGTAATGTTATGACTATAACACTTCGAGGTTCATTCAGTGCCACCAGGTACCCTTTGCTGCCTGCTCCTCAGAGGAAAAGCACTCGTTTTTTCCTAAGAGGAAACTCCATGCCAAAGCAGCACCAACCCCCGCCCTGACCCTCTGAAGCCTTTGCCCTGTCTTCTGACCAAGTCTTAGGGGTACAGCTTCCCTGAGATAGGCCATGGAGATAGATCACACAAAGTTTTTGGTTTCATCTCTATTCAGCTTCCATGAAGATCACAGTTCCTGCTGCTTTCTTAGCTTTGAACAGGAGCAGTACATGACATTAAAGAACAGATGACCAGCCAACCCAGCAGCAGCTCTGACTGATCGCATCTGGGAGGGCAGATTTTCCCTATCCCTCTGCCCCACTTTTATTGAAATCCCCAAGTTCCAATGGCATTAGATGATGTTTCAAAACAGCATTAGGCACACTCAAGGCTCATCCAAACAAAAAAAATGTACTGCCGTGATTCACAATGCATCAGGCAGTGACTTATAACTGGCTCCCCTGAGAGCTCTTTTGAAGTGTACATGAGTCAACAGACTGACAGCAAAGCACAATATGCCATCACCAGGCATTCATGAGCAGCCACGCTCTTTCCTCTGCAGCATGTCTCATTCTCCTGTCTCCAGTATATCTCTTTTATATCTCCCTCTGGCTCTGTCAAAGCAAGTTACACTTTATTAATTTGCTGATCAGGTCCATTCATATTGCAGAAATTAAATTAATGAGAAGTGCAGCATCTTTGAGTGCTAGCAGAACTAGAAGTTACAGCACTTTGCCTCACTGAAGTCCATGGAAGTTTCTCCATAAATCTGAACTAGGCCAAAGTCTCCCTTTCAAACTCTAAGACTGTCTAAATACTAAGTGTGGCTGCTGGAGTAATGCTGAGCAGCTTACTTGTCCAGGCAGTCTGCAGTCCCAGGTGGTCTTGCATTGATATATCTCCACCAACACCTGCTTGCCTTTCTGCTGCCTACTCCTGACATTGGGCCACCAACAAGCCCTATCTCATTATTGTACTGAATTTTACACTTTTGAAGTATAATGGACATTTCTGACAGGGATACTGTATTTCTAAAACAGCTGTTAACAAGCTGTTTGGCCACTTCAGGGAAAGTGTATTTCTGAAAATAATCATCAGCATGAGTTTCTTAGCAGTTGTCATGCATAACACTGTGTTATGTGGACATGAAAGTCTGAAGCTGGCTTTGAGAGTGAAAAGTAGTATGGCTATATTAGTGTGGTGTTTCATCAACACTAAGCCTTACATCGCAGCTAATTAGTGAAGCAGGAATGCCACAGTGACAAGATCATACTGTTACCACTGCTCAAAATTAATTTAGCATGACATGTGTCACTTGGACAGGACTTAAATTTTGGCCAGTCTACAGAGCACTTTTACAGAGGCGTCTCATTTCCCAGCAGATGTCGGCACAACACGCACACCAGAATGATCATTTCTGCTAGGCATTCCATTCACTAAGCCTTCCAAAAATAATTTTGTCACCGAATTTGCAAAAGAGTATCTTCCATCTGCACATGTATTATTGTTATTATTAGTGTAGTAAGACAACAAGGAACATTGATAAAATGCCATTGTCAAGAATCAGAGTCATATAACTAACAGCATTGTGTGCATATTTACACACACATAGATATACAGATGTATGCAAACAGTGCTTAATGTTCTCTGTGCTTTCTTCTAAGGTTTACACCAACAGGGAAGGTCAGGACAGATTACTACATTGTGTATATGTTCATGATCACATACATATTCGTAAGCCCAGGACATATCCATACATAGAGCACAGAACATCAGTCTGAAGTGCTCTGTATATTAACATGAGGCAGCAAAAAAGATTAGATAAATGCATTATTCTTTTCCTGTGTTATTATTCTTTTCCTCTTAGATTGGTAGGTTCTACCCATGAAATTAAGTTTTATTAGCAATATTCATGCTTTCATACCAAGACTATAGATACATTAACTGTATTACTATGAAATAAAGCAAGAAACAGTACAGCACTGTAAGAAAGCAGCAGTTTTCTCTCAGTGTTTTATCTCCATAGCATAGAACAAGCTTTATTTAAACTTCTGCATTTAACAAAACACTGTGTAATACAATGTCATTTAACACCCTTATACGGGGTGAATAATAGCTGTCAAGAGTTTTAACCTTTATACAATGTAAACCTATTCCACTTCTAAAAACCAAACAATTTGCAAAATCATGTTTCGGAAGATGACACTACTACCACCAGATTAATTACCAAGCAGTGAGTGCTGTCGCTCGTGTAATCCTTATCTCTGTCTCTTTGAAATACGTGGTTCAGTGTCTGTGCTAAAGAATCAGACAAAAACTTCAGTTTAAAGGGGGAAAAAAAAAAAAAAGGGGGGGGGGGGGCTGCTAAATTTATTTCAGCATTTCTGACTTCTGTAACTGGAACACAGATTATAAGCTTATGCACTGCAGAAACTCCCCCTTTTCCCCAAAAATCTTCCAAACTCTCAGTGAGGGTAATTACTTAATGCCACTTTGGCCCTAGATTTCACGTCTGTTTCAGTGTGGTACATGACRTACGATGTAGTGTCTATCCAGTTAACACTGTTGACCAAAAGGCTCTTTATTCTAGAATGAGAAGTGAGGTTCATCAGCAGCAGCTATTGCCCTACCGCCCTCCTGACCAGCACTGCTCATGGCAACACGGCTCCTGCTAACCACCTGACATAATCACACACGGCCCGGCACTTCGATAGTTTAGCATGACTTCGGCATGTTATGTTAACCATGAATAGGTATAGGTTAACAATTTGACAGTATACAGTTACAGAGTGCTTTGTGTCCACTAGAGTTTACTGCAGATATACATGATTTATCTAGTATCAAACCTGGCAGCAGTTTCTTTCCAAAGAAATGAGTGAGAACGCGTTCATTGGTTCAATATCAATTAGCTTTCAGTTAATAAGTCAAAAATAAATATGGGATTTTTGAAACTTTCAACGTTTTCGTTTCACATTTAAGGCTAAAAGGTTCTGTCTTCAAAGGGGAAGTTACTCAGTCTTAAACTAACATGATTTAAGAATAGAAATGCTAGCCAGGACCTAGCTATATGCAGCT
Organism: Oceanodroma leucorhoa; assembly: GCA_030449065.1. NCBI lineage: Eukaryota > Metazoa > Chordata > Aves > Procellariiformes > Oceanodroma > Oceanodroma leucorhoa. The sequence continues at coordinate 2,710,323 of JASVER010000023.1, forward strand.
TGCTTAGATTTTGTGACTGCAGGCACGCTTGCAAGAGATTGAAACATATGTCAATCATCTGCCTTAACTGCACACAGGTAAGACAGACAATTAGCACCTTGTAAACTTGTAAACAATTCAACACAAAGACCGAAAGTCATTCGAACTTGCTGTAGCCGTCCGTTACACTTTTCAGGACTAACCAGTTAATCAAACAGCTCCACACCTGACTGAGGTTTATGTCTGAACAGCTGAAGTCAGACCCTCAGCCATCTGATGATCCTATATAAGACTGTTAGCATCCAGCTGATTCAATTCCAGCTCCTCGGGAGACTAATGACCCTACTTAGACTTGTCAGGTTTTGTTACACCTGGTAAGGGGTACAGAGGTGGGGTAGATATAAGAGATTCTAATATTTGTTGGTATTAGGATGGTAGCTCTTACTATACCTCTTAACTGCAATGGAAGGAGGAAAAACATAGATTTTAGCATCTTAATAATTAACAGATCAACATATGATTAACAGCTGTGTAAAGATTTATGTTTGCTCTGTAAGGATGCAGAGTTTGTTCATCTAGTTTCACTTCTTCCTTAAGTGTTCCGAGACCCCCCCTTCTTATCAAGACATGAAATCTCCACACTAGGTTTAGGCTGCTAATGTACTCACTTTACACTGAGGATCCAAGCCCAACTACTTGTACCTTCAGTGTCTCCTAATGCATTACCACAATTTCCCTGGGCTCCCAGGGCAGTTAGCCCCCACTTCTCTGAACGAACAATGTGGCTCTGCCTACTGCAGGACGAAGAACAATTATGCAGGCCACAGAGCACCCATGAAGTACTGAGAATGTCCCCATGATTTCTGGCATTTGAGATGCCTATGTTTAAAGACTCCCGAAGAAGATTAAAATCATGGAGACTATCACAGAAATATTTACGTTAAAGACGGTTTGAGCATTTACACTCTAAAAACATCCAAATGCCCAAATCTTACAAAAGCAAATGCTGAGAATACACGCAGTTTTAGGGGCTGCCTGCCATAATGCCATTCACTTTACATAAGTTAAGGCTTCTCACACTATCTACAATGTTGTCACAGGTCCCATACTGTGCCCGACGGCTATTCATAGGGTCACTGTGTTTTAAGATCCGTGAACCTTCATGTTCATTTTTGGACACTGTGAAAGATTAATTGGTGACAGGTTGCCTTAGGCCTTCACAAAACAAACTACTTGTCTCAAGCTGCCTATGGACTGCCCAGAATACCCATATCTTTAAGTGCCATGTTCCAAAAATCCAATCCTGGGGATGCTCCTGGGTTACAGTTTACCCTTCACCAGCACATCATAGTTTAAAAACAAACAAATAAACTGAACATTACAATTCTGTAGGCTGCATCATTTTACTTCAGCATTCATTAGCTTCCTTTTTTTTTTTTTTTTTTTTTTTGCTAAATAGACTATTTCTTTCAGTGAGCAGTAGCAGATCCATCAGGCTGGATCTTATACATCCAAATGGAAGGCTGTCCTAAGAAGTGCGGGACTTGGTGACCATGTGTACGAAGAGCACACTACATAGAGAGCAGAAAGCCCCCGTGCAGACTCAGAAATGTCAGCACTACTGAACACAAATAGCACACATTCCTGTTTCTCTCCCCTGCTCAATCCTCCTTTATCTGCAAACCTTCAGGATTTGGATTTTAAAATCAAGCACCGACACCTGACTTATTTTCCCTAGTACAAAAGTACTGAGAGTGAGAGAGCAGAAGCCCCCATCCAGTTGCTGCGATCCTCCCCAAAACCCACAAAACCTTGACGAAAGTTATTTCCTTAGACTGTAGTGCTCTCATTGTCTCCTAGGATTCACACTTGGATGGGCCACATGCAGGGTTAGTGATCTTCCTTGGTGCCCAAAATCATAACTGCAGACAGGCACAGTCCCAAATCATCACAACGTGCATTTGCCTTCAAAAGTCTAGGGCCTCAGGCTACGTCTAGGATTTTATAGAAAGGTAGCCAACACCCATTACTTGTCACTTCAAAAACCTTACATGCCTTTTTCAGTAGTGAAAACTCTTTTCTGTAGTCACCAAACATCCTTTTCATGGCTCCACCCAGGTGAAAAGATCAGCTCACCAGTATCAGTGGCAAGACAGATGCAGTAGTCCCTAAATCTACAAATTTGCTCCTTTAGGCTGGGCCTCTCAAGCAGGCACTGAATCTCTCCAGCTGAGTACTATGTACATAAATGCTCAGTAAACAAAATAACATTAATAACTTGCTTATATGTTCAATTAATGAAGCTGTGCCATAAGGCTGTAAATTTGACTGGTCACTCAAAATCTTCGTAACACGTCTGTAATACTGAAAGAATGTTCTGTTTGCACTTAAATATGTGAGAATGACAGCTAACTTAGAATAATGTAAGCATTGATTTTAAATTGTATAATACCAAACATTAATAAAACAATCACAGCAGCAAAAATAATAAAATGGATGCAATACCTATAAAAGTACAAAGCTGACAACTTTGAAAATAAAGCTCCCAGCATGTATTCAGAGCAGGTACAGCACAGACAGCAGTGAAAGCTTTTCTAAACTCAGTATACAGTGTTTAATTGTGGCCTGTCATAAAATCCCACTACCTTTTAACTCGTCTGCATCCTTTTCAGTCTTTGTTGAACATGAGGTTATATATCTGAATAGTTTTTTCTATACTATTATACCTAATAAACAACATTCACATTTATATTCTGCTAAAAAGGTATGGAAGATCTGCAGTCCCAGAAGGCATTCTTATTTCCTAGATAAGCCTTCCACCCTAATGACAGGGAACGGCGACAGTGCGTCTTTACCAAGAACTTTCTTTTTCCCAAAGTATTAAGATGTGGTACCATCACTTCCTTAGTTCACAGGCATAACAGTATTCCAAGTTCGGTTTTTCTTATAAAGAAAACTAATTATGTTATTTACTGTTATACCAAATAATATTTAGTGTAATAATAAGTAGTATATTTCATTCATTACAATTGCATTTTTTGCCCTTCAGCAAGTCAAATTTAACCTTGTCTTGTAAGGACAGAAATAACTTTAGAGACAATGTTCCTGAAATATAATTCTTAAAAAACAAACCAAACTTTTAGTGTAGACTCAACCAAGCAAATACTTGGCTGACCATTAAGTTATTTTGTTTAGAGCAGACTACACTAAACAGAATAAAAGTGTCCAGATACAATTATTAAGAAAGTTATTTCATTTTGAATTAACATTCTGCCCTGAAAAAAAATCAGTTATCCAAGTATAGACATCTCTTAGGCTTTGTTTTTGTTGCTTTATACGGTGATTTTTGTACCGTTAGATATAGTTTGCTGATGCAAAACCTTAAGTGGAGATAGATATTCTAATATTTGGTTAAACAAGGTCAGCTAAGCAAGGTCACTCTTGCTTAGGGTGCTTCGCAGTAAACCTCCTGCCTCGTCTTCGGTATGCACTAACCAGTCTGTGGTAAAAGCAAGTCAGTCATCCCACAATTAAAAAAACAAAACGAAACAAGAAAAACTCTAAAACTACATATTTTTTTTGGTCAGCCATACCTGCTTTACTTGCTTAACTTCTTACAGATAAGCAAAAACTGATTACATATATTGCAAAATTGCACCCACAGTTTCGAATTTCAGGAAAGAGGGTCTGTTTCCCTGCATGCCCCAAGTTCTTGAGCTAAGCTAAGGCTGTCAACGATCATGCCATTTGTCATGCTGATTTTGAAACGCTCACTTGCATGCCACAAAAGAAAACAGAGCCAGAGCCAAACCCCACCCCCACCCCCCACCCCCCTGGCTTAGACAAGAGGGCAAAACAGTTATGAGATGTGCCTATGGTGAACAAAAAATATTTCTGCATAACTGGAAGGAATACATGAGGTCTGTTCCTCGTCAGACTTGTACTTTTAACTTAAAACCTGAAAGTGAACATTATTACTCCAAGCAAGATTAAACCTATAATTCACATTTTCTTATTTTTAATTTTACACAGTGGTCTGACTTCAAACCATGGAGAAGAAATTGCTTTTACATTAACGCAAGTTTCATAAGCCACTCCCCAGAGTAGCTGCACAGCTTTTAGTCTCAGAGCATAAGTGATTATACCACTTATGAAGTTTCTGCATTGTCTTATAACTAACATTACTCTATATACTTAAGTTGCCCCTATAGTAATCATAATATTCTATTTCCATATGCTTACATATGGGGGAGGACCACGTGGAGATGAGTGAGCAAGGGCTGGCACAGGGAAGAGTTGAAGGAGGCCCCAGAGAGAGACTTGGCACTAGAACCTGCTAGAGAAGCCATTGCTCCCCTTAGCCAGTGAATGCCAGGAAACCCCAGTGGCGAGCACAGATCACTTCAGCGGCTGATCCTCAACAGGAGGGATAACTACTGCCTGTTACCTCGAGTCCATGCTGAGAACCAAAAGGTTGCAAACCTGATGCTATACTGGACAGGAGTCTGCGTGATTCTACATAAGGAATTCCTGGGGCTTTTGTTCTTGTTTGATCTTTGATCACCACAAGAATGCTCACATAAAAAAAAAGTGAAAAGCATGTTCAAGTTGCAGAGTCTCTTATGCAGTTGCAGAGTCTATTATGCAGAAGTTCTGAAATCTTAGGATTGTCTTCACAACTTTGATTTACCCTTTTTGCCCTTGCACAGAAGTGTCAAAGTGAGCTCTAACTATGGGAGCACAGCTGGTTGTCATAATTTATTTAGATTTCCAAAAGGTGTTTGACAAGGTTCCATTCAAGGAGCTACTGGAGAAACTAAGATGGTGCTAGGGGAAAAAGGCAAATGACTGGCATGAATGAATATCTGGTTGGAGCAAGAGAATCAAAGTGCAAGATTAAATGGTTGGTTTTTATTATGACAAAAGGTTAACAGCAGGGTGCTTCCAGGCCCTATACTCAGTCCAGTGTTCTTGAATATATTACCTCAGACCAGTGAGAGAGGGAGAAATAGGGACAGGTGAAGAACAGTGAGGTGCTAGAGTCTGCAGCTATCAAAAATATATTTGGGAAAAGGGAGATTTGTGAGTAACTTCAGTGTGACTTCTGTTACATGAATGAACAATGCAATGACAAAAGAAATTCAGCACTGAGATGAATACGAAACCGTGCACAAGAGAAACTTCAAACAAACTATACAACCTCCAAAGCTGATAGAGCCCCGTGCTCAGTATGTGGCAGCAGCCAAAGATAAAGCCTAACATGCTGGATTCCATAAGAAATAGGTCAGGGAGTAACATCAAATACATATATATTGTAATCAGAGGCATAACCTTGCTTAGAATACTGCAAGCCGCATAAGTCACCTTTACTGAAAAATGGAATATTGTAGGACTAAATAGACTTGGGAGAGAACCAAAGCAATGATCAAAAGCTGGGAGTAATTCTCATAGGAAAAGAGATTGAGAAGAGTGAAAAATTTTATCTCAGAAAGCAGACATGATGAAAGTATATAAAATAATGGATGGTACAGAGTAGGTAAAAACCAGGAAATTCTGTTTTCATTGTCTCAAAGCACAAGAGGATATTCAAAGAAATAAATAGATAAGAAAAAAAATGAAAAGAAATGCATTTTTATGTAATTCACAACTCAACATGCTATTCTGCCACTGAATGCCATTACAGAGTTTTAATGCTATAGAGACATTACACTTTTATACCAGTATAAAGACCATCCAGCTATCTCGGTAACAAAATCTGAACTTATATTAAACTATTGCTCCAGTGCTTGTATTGAACTATTAAAGATTTGTATGGGACATTTGTGGGAAAATATTACCTCACACCTGCCTTCTGTAGCCTCTCCTTTTCCTCTGGTACATCTGAGACTAGGCAATGTAATGGATAAGAAAAGGTGAAGAATGGGTGTGACCCACAGTAGCAATTCCTGTTTTTCCATGCATAGGACAGATTTATTCACTGGAAAAAGTTATTTGTTACATCGCTTTATTCTCATTGCCGAAGGTATGACCTCTTTAACTTACTGTGCGCTACTTAATTCTGTTCTGAATATAAAGGAATGAATTTTCTCGCAAACATTTCAATGTCATCTGAGCGTTCCACAAAGATCAGTGGGTTTATTTTCATAACATCCTATAAAGTGAGGGGAAAAATATAATACTTTCCAGTTTATAAATGGGAAACTGGAACAAACAGGCTAAGATAACAAACATCCAGAAGCCTGAGATGCCTAGGTCCTGATTTTCCCGAGTACTTCCTTTAAGAGTTTCTATGCCCAATGCATGGCCTTGGAGACTTCAGTAGTAGTTAGGCAAACACAGTCCCAGCATCTCAAAGCAAAGCACTTGTAAAGTAAGAAACATACAATTAGTCGCACAAGATATCACACATGGCAGTGTGACAGGACAGAAACACGTGTGCATCACCACAGAACATTGATAAACCTATGATATGAACAACCATTGAGCAATTAAAAATCTAGCCCCTCCAGTTTTATTTCTCTCCCTTCTTGGAATCCAGCTTTACAAATACTTACAGCATGTCTATGCAGATGGGTCCAGACAGAGCTGAACTTGCTCTGACTAAACCAAGCTGTTCAAACCTGTTGGCACAGATGTATCTTGATGCACATGTGTACCACAACTTACCCAAGCAGCTGCACAGATACCAAAGTTGCTCAGTGAGCAGTGTGAACTGCATGTGAGATATGGTTATTAGTGCTGATGCAGCTCCAGCAGATTAAGTAATACTAAAAAAACACTGCCTCACCAACATGCGAAGGGAAAAGAAAAACTGCGGAAAGTTACATACTGTCTTCCATACCATCTACTTCTGCCTGCAAGCAGCAGCCAATACCAACACCCACCATCAATGTACAGGCCACCAGGTTACTGCATTCATTGTAAAATCAAGTTGCTCTGTTCCTTAGATTTGAGCTCAGGACAGGCAACAAAATCACCTGCCCTCTCTTTAGATACAACCTTGTTTCAGGTGTGTTGAGGCTTTACTGGTAGAGAAGGTCGCAGAGGTTTTCTTCTATCCACCCTACCACCTCGAACACATATCAAGAGTCTTCAGGGGGTAAAGACGGCCAGAATTTGTAGACAGACCCGAGGTATTGTCCCAGGCAACAAGTACAAGGTGCACCACACAAGCCCACTTTCTGTCTTTCCCAGTGGTCCCAACTACGGATACACCCCTCCATATTCACATCCACGGAGTAACTTTGTTCATAAAAACGCCTCTCTGTGCATTTTGCACTCTGGGAGCTAGGAATGAACACCCACTGGTCCACTGCCCGCTCCTACTAGTTAAAAAGCTGCCAGGTGAAGTCGAAATCAACCTTCTCCTAGCATCCTTTTGAGAAAATTCCTAGGAACCCACGTTCCAGCAGAGCTAGAAAGGCTGTTTCTAACGCTCTTAAAAACAAGCCTGAGCTCAGTGTGAAAATAAAACTTTATTTTATCCCCTCATAAAAGTGACCTTGCCAAAGAAGAACCAAAAAAAAAAAAAAAAAAACACCCAAAAAACCCAACCAAAAAAACTTAAAAAAAAAAAAAGGGGGGGGGGAATAAATAAAGGGAAGAGTTTGTTTCACAAATTTGCCGGCAGTCCCAAGGACAATAAGCAAGCGTGAGGCGGCTTGGGCGGTATGGAGTGAGGGAAATCTCTTCAAATCCTTGACGTGTCTTTTGTTAACTTCCCGTAATTACTTTTTTGGCATGACAATGCCTGGACGCTCAAAACACCAGTTCGAAGAGTCAGCCCTCACAGCTGGGAAGCAGGACTTGCAACAACAAAAACAAAACAGAAAAAAAAAAAAAAAATACGGCGGCGTGTGCGCACACCCCCCCACCCCTGAGTCACCGGTCCCTCGGAGACACAGCTTGCTTCTTGTCACGTTAAAAAACACCCGCCCCTAAGCGAGGGAGCCTCGTTCTCCCGAGCGCCCCCAGCCCTGCCCGGGCGCGAACCGAACTAGACACAACGGAGGGGTACCGGGGCGGGAAGGCGGCCTGAAGGGCGCGCTCGGCTCCCCCCCCACCCCCGCCCCGGCCGGCGGAGGGCGGTTGGTCGGCGGGTAACGGCCCGGCTCGCGCCGCCGGCGGGCGCTCAGTCAGCGCCGCGCGGCACAACCGGCCGCCTAGACTCGGCGCTGGCCCGTGGCGCCGTGAGTCAGTGCGGCTGGCTCGGCCCGGCCTGGCCCGCCTCGCTAACCTGTAGCCGGGCACGGCGGGTACCGGCGACCAGCCCCAACAGCCGCCCGAGAGCGAACCGCCGGCCCCGCAGTGGCCAACACTGGTGCCTTGTTAACTGACGTGACTCACCAGCCGCCCTCCCCCCGCACATGTCCCCCATTCAGGATGTAACAGCTGTTTTATCTCCAGCAAGGTCGCTGTAATTACGCCACATAAAAATAGTTACAAGGTACTTGGGAGGATTTGCTGTTAAAACGCTGTTGCTTCCTCTTCTGCTGTGAATGCGCGTTTGTGTGGATGCCCGCGCCGCCGAGCAGGAGGGTGGGGGCAGGAAGGAGCCCTGCTCTGCTGTAGGAATTCATTATTTCATCAGCCGTTTAAAGCGTTTGCTTCTCAACCCCCAGCGCCTGCCCCCGCTCCTCCTCGTCCGCAAACAGCCCAGCACGTGGCGGTGCAGGAGTAATAAATATACACACTCCGTGCATAAAAAGCACGCTACATCCGCACGCATGTTTCGAGGCAAGGCGGCTTATTTTACTGTCCACGCCAAAAACCTTCGCGCGTGAAACTTCGTCCCGGAGCTCGGCGTTCAGCACTTTGAAGTACGCGCCCGGCGCCGCAGGGCACCTCGCTTTGACTGGGGGCGGCGGGGGAGCGCCGGGAGCCGCCGCCGAGGCCGCCCGTCTCCGGGGAGGGCTCTCCCGGCCGCTCGGTGGGAAGCTGGAGCGAGCCCCCCGCGAAACGAGGGGCTCGCAGGTTCCGCGTTTCCCATCCCGGAGGAAAATAAACTGTTGCTGCAACACGTGCTCGCCTGAGAGGGATGACTCAAGCTGTGAGACTTCTCTCTTTTACAGCTATGAGCATGTGTCGTACCAAAACCCACCGGGCTGCCGGGGGGGTGGGGGGGCCGGAGGGGGAGAAAAACAACCTTTACGAACTGATACAAAAATAACCCAAGAAACAGGGCTCGCCTTCCCCCGCGGGAGGGGCTGGCCAGCGCCGGCCGGCCGGCCGGGGCTCGTTCAGTGCCATCGGGGGGGGGACGGGGGGGCAGGAGGCGAAGCAGCCCCCGCCGGGCCGCTCGGCAGCCGTGAGGGGGGCGCCGGGGAGGCGAGGCGGCGGGGCCCGGCGGTCTTTGGAGGGCTCCTTCTCCTGCCGTACGTACTCTTTCTTCTCTCTATTCACGCGAAGGAGTGGGTGGTTCATCCGGCAGCAACAGGAGGAGGCTAGTCAAGGGCAGCTGTCAAAATCTTCCCCCCCCCTCCTTGTCCCCTTCTCCTTCCAGTTTAATGATCAAACGTCTGTCTGGAAGAAAGGCGAGGGAGCGGGAGGCACGGAGGGCCCCCCCGCCGCCGCTGTTGTGTGTGCATGAGCGAGCGGGTACGGGCAGACCCCCCCCCGTGCCGGCCCGTCCCTCCCCTCCCGTCTGACAGAGCCACAGCAGCCCGGGAGGGGAGGAGAGAGGAGGAGGAGGAGGCAGCGCGGCAGCCGCGAGTGCCAGTGCAGCGCTGGGTTACTCTCCCGTACTCGCTGCGGGAAGGTGGGGGAGGGCGGGCGCCGTGTACCTTTTCCTCCCGTGCCTCTCCTCACTTTAACTAGCCGCGGCCAATCGCCGGCAGAAGGGAACAAAGGGAAGGGGGGAGGGAAGCCCACCCCGGCAGCGGCCGTACCAGAAAACCCCCGGGGAGGGGAGGCAGAGCCCTGCGGCTCCCGCTGACAGCAGCGCGGCTCCGGACTGGGCGCCTGGATCCGCGCTCCGTGGCGGTGCTGCTGCTTTTCTCCGTCCCCCTCCTCCTCGCCGAGTTTAAAGGGGGAGCAGCGTCCGGCAAAGGGAGAGAAACTTGGGTCGGCGAGAGGGTGCCCCTGGCTCCTGGTGTGCGGGGTGTCCGGCGGCAGCGGCGGCTCGGATCAAGATGAAAAGTAAAAAAGGTAGTTGTGATGGGCGTGCTGGGCCGCTGGGAGAAAGCGGGGTGCCCTGCGCCCCCCCTCTCCCCGCGGGAGCGGCTCGGGGGGGAAGGGGGGCGGCTGTTGCCAAGGCTGAGGGAGTCTGTTTCCCTTCTCGGCCCTTTTCTCCCCAGTGCTCAGCCCCGGCCGAGCTCCCGCGGAAGATGGCAGTGGATGCTCCGCTCCCAGACAAAACATGCGGGGCCGTTGTTTGGACGCGGCCGCCTCTCCGCGCCACTGGCTCCCTGTCAAAAACATGGCCAGCCGCCCGCTTTGTGCCTCCGCGAAGTTTTGTTTTCGCTCCCTCCGCCGAGCCTCTTCCCTCTGCCCTCCGCTAGAACGCGTTTTGTCGCTTTTCCGCACCCAGCCCCGCCGTCCCGGTGACGGGGGGTGAAGGTGCGGGTTGTTTTCCCAACTTGGGGCGAGGAAAGCGGGGCCGCCCGCAGCTCGGAGCGCCGCGACCCGCGGGCGCCTGGCAACTCTTTGTTCGCGGCGGCGGGGGGGGGAGCGGGCACGCCGGCGTGGGGCTGGGGGGCCGTGGCAGCAGGGTCTCGAATCCCGTCCGCGTCCTCCGCTGCGTTGTGTTGCTGAAAGTTGCTGCGTTTTTCTTCCCTTTTATCCCTTAAGACAGGGAAAAAAAAGTACAAAGTTTCGCCACAGTTGGGGTTAAAAGGAGGAAGACTTCCTCCTCCCCCCTCCATCCCCCGTAAAAATACGGCTTTTTAAGTTTTCTGTGTGTTAATTTACAAACAGACAAACTTTACACTTAGAGGATTGTTACTCTTTGCGCTTGTGGTGCTTTAAGTGCCTTTAAATTAGAGCTTGGCCACAAAGATGCGGAACGTGCATTCAGATTTAACACATCTGCGCTGGCTGGAAAGAAGTTTATAGCAAAGCAAGATCTTTTCAGTTGCGATTTACCAGTCCGTAGTCTGGATGAAGGGTGTTTTGCATTCAAAGACCATTAAATTGCCCCGAGTGGAGGCTTAGAGGGGAGCAGTGCGCATGTTCAGTACTYCAGAGTTGTGCTGTTTTTCCCCTACTACGCATTCCTGCGGCTCTATAGTAGAGCAGCCTCGCTCATTGTTAATATCTTTGGAGCAATTAATGCATAAGTAGTTCGTGAAATCATTGGGCTGCTGGAAACGTGATGTACTAATATGGTTTGTAGCCCTCGTAAGAAGCTTTGGACGCGCCGCTCGTCTAAGAGAAGCACACACAAAGGGAATTAAGGCACAAAGACGAAGTTTGAACAGCGGGCAGGGTGGTGTTTAACAGCTAAGCGTTCGGAGCTCCCGCAGGAGCTGGGCGCGTTTCAGCCTGCTAGCTGGCTGCACGGATTTTTAGATTACAACATGTGCTGCATACCAAGCTCAGCCGTCTGTGCCTACAGACAGTGACAGCATTGACTTTAAAATGTTTCAGTCGTCTTAGGTAGGCTGAGATTCTTAACCTTATTGCAAGCAATTTTTTTTCTTTCTTTTTTATGGTCTAACTGAATTAATTTAGCCCAGTTATTTTTAGGACATTCCTATGCTCCCTGTTTGCACAGCAGTGGTGAGCTGGTTTCCTGTCTGCTGTTGCTTCCATTGTTCAGACTTCTCTCCCCGAGGGCAGCTGCTGGTTGGTGAAATACCAAACTCCCTGCACTTTCAACTGTTGTTCTTGCCACCCCCGAAATAAATGCCTGTGAAAAACGCTGACGTAGTTTCTAGGTATGCATGTGTGGGGCTTTGTGTGTGTGTGTATGTGAGAGAGGGAGAGAGAGGGGAAAGATCTTCTGCTTTGAGGATTGCAAGTCCTGGGCTGAAACAATGGAAACAATGAAAGGTGACAGGCGGGAGGGAGAACTTTTGAGAGGGGCCATGGGCCTGGGGTTTGCGTGGCAGAAATTAAAAGGTGAGGAGACAAAAACGGAAACTTTTAAAAAGATGTTAGGGCTAGGGTGCCTTTGTTTTATTAAAGGTTGGTCTTGTAGTTATTTGTGACCTCCTGGCATTTGAGCTACATTCAAGAAGTTTCAAAGAGTGACTTTGTTACAGATTTCTTGCTTGCACTCCTAGAAAAATCCCGTTTAAAAAAAAAAAAAATGTATAGCATAGCCAAGTCTGACTGCTTTAGAAACGTTAGAGCGCAAGCTGTGAAATGCAAAGGAATACAAATAAGCTGGTTCCTCAATTATGAAACCTATTCAGAGGAAAAAGTTTTTTTTACTGTGGAAATTCCCTTCTGCATCCTTGTAGTTCTTGGTTACTTATGAATAATTTTAAATTAATTTATTTTTGTTGTTGGTTTTTAAATTCAAATTAAATTTTAGTTAGGTTTTTTTGTTTGTGTGTTGAATTTTTTGGGGGGTTGTGGTGGTTGTGTGTTTGGTTTTTTTTTTTTTTTTTAAGCTAACAGGCTGTGAATTAAAACCCCGAGGACTCTTCTGTGGGTAGTTTCATTTATAAATAATGACGTGATAGCAATCACACTGAACATACTCAGCTTGTTAATTAGCTGATTTAGAATATAGTCTCGCAAAGACACAGGCATGTGCTCAAGTTTATACATGTGAGGAACTTGGTTACAACAGGATCGGGGCCTTAGATGGGAACTGGTTCTGTTTATCTGTGCTCATAAAAAAAAAAAAAATCCGGCTTAAGAAATTCAGAGAACCCTAAGGGGGTGGGGTGGGAGGTTTTCCGTAAGGTGATTTTTGTCCATCCCCTTTCTGGAGGGCAGAGATTGTTCCTTGTGGTATACTTTGTCCTGTTTTGAATAACCGTTGGCTTCTACCACTTCCTCTGTGAAGCTCTTCCTCGACACAATAGGATAGTTGGTTTTTTTCCTGATACTCAGCCTAAATTTTTCATTTGCTTAACTTCCATTTCATTTGTCTCGGCCTCTCTACACACTTTGTCCTCCCCCTCAAAGCGTTTCAGCATGCCTTCTTAAATAGCAGCAGTTTATTTTGAAATCAACTTTAGTCATCACTGTACTTTTACTCAAGTTGTTTCAAGCTGTTAGCGGTTGGGTGTTGAGCCTAGACTTGAGATCCTCCTAGGTGTAATCTTCTCTGAGCTGATTACGGGAGGACCTGTAAAGTCTTTGGGCTGTGATACAATGCAACAGTGCATTCAATCATGTATATGACTTCAATTGAAAAGCCAGGAGGATAAAGTAATTTATAAAGAGGGGATGCTGATCATGTAGTTCTTAGGTCATTAATAGTGTGGACTGCTCATCTAAGTGGTGATGGCGGGAGTGGAGAACTGGGATTTTGTATTGTTTGTCAGACCTCTGTGCAAATGAACTCGTGCTGCTTTAATTTAGTCCTGTAAAAACAGTTTTTCTGTTTAGATTAAACGTATTTAGGAGAAGACATAAAATAACCTGCCCCTAGCCTGCATTTAGGGTGAAATAAATTAGTAGGTCACCTGGGGCTACTCGTCGTGTCCACAAGCCTTTATTCTGGGTGTAAATAACAGTAAGCCAATGGTCTGGTCGTGGAGCCTAGCCAGAAGCCTTTTCAGTTGGGCCCTGTTAAAACAGGAAACCAGCAGCGAATAGCCTGATTACTAACAAGACGGAAAAACAAAGCTGGGTTGTAATCAGCAGGAATGCTTTAATGAAAACAGAGCCTTGACAGCAACAACGTGGCTCCTGCTCTAGTAAAAAATATCAGCTGGGGTAGTGCGAGATTTCTAGCCATGACTTCCTGTTGCTGCTCGCTCTGTACCGCGCTGGAGAGATCTGCCACAACTTCAGAGGGCTGATCATCTATTTAAATGAGCTCATTTAAATATGAGGAGAAGTTGTACTACACTGGGTTTCCTGCTTAACCAAAATCTGCTTTGTGTCACTAACTTACTGTGTCAATTAATATGACACACTAAGAGAGCGGGTCAAAGGGCAGGCTGCGCTGTTGACTCATTTCTTGCTAGGTAGGTTACGGTTAGTCAGACGGCAGCTTTTACTTTAGCAAAAGATCTTGTTTGCAAAATAGAGGCTTTCAGACAGCATTTTGTCACTTTTGGTTTTTGGCTGAAAAAGAACGACAGTTCTAGAAGTTGTTTTCCTGTCAAATCGATTTTTTCAAATTCGGAGAGGTGCCTGTGGAGCCTTTTAGCTGTGTGTTAGATCCTGGAGAGGTTGCTCCAGATGGGGTGGTGTGTGTCTGGAGGACTTCTTGTTATGCCATGTAAATATGGCTCGCAAACCATTAAACACCTAACTTTCTCATAGGAGTAGTTTCTTTGGCTTCTCTTCCCTCTTATTTCCAGCCCTCACTGTCTGCCTCTCCCTGTTTTCCAAGGTCCTGTCTTACTGCCTATTATATTTAAAAACAAACAAAAAACCCAACCCACTGAAGTGCTGCAACACTTCTGGTTTCTGACAAACAAGAACAGCGCACTTGAAAACATTGTCTGAATAGCATAGGCTAGTTTTAGCTAGTTTTTAAATTAAATTTAAAAGGGATGAGCTGCTTTGCAGAGCCATCGTGTTGTCTGTGCAGGATCTTTGTTCCAAGAAGTGCTCCTCATGGCTCCAGGAGCCCATTGTGCAAGGCATGTTCTCAGGTTAGGTTGCAAGCATGACAGCACTTTCCATGAAGCTATGACAAATGTAGAGCGGTTTGCTCGGAATCATTTTAAAGCAAACTTGACATACTTTCTACGTGAATTAAGAACCTGTTTACATAATTTGGATTTTATCTTGTGTTGGCTATTTAAATATTGTCCTATTGTTCCTGTTCCATGACTGGATAATTTATGTAGCTAATCATCACAGGAAAAAATTGGTATGTCAGTTTGGTGGTTGTCGGTTACATAAATCAGCAATTGGGAGAATGAAAACAATACTAAGTAAGTTACTGAAGTAACTGTGCCAGACAAATTGCAGATTGATCATCCTGCTGGGAATGCTTGCGTGTCAAAAATGTGCATTGAAATTTGGACAACTTAAGCTAAATGTAAGGATGTTGGAGCTGTTCATAACTAGGGGAAAGAAAGAATAATTCACCATGTTAGCTTTGGCTACAGTTTGAAAGTGTGGGGACAGGTCCCGCTCTGTGCACCCCACTCCCCCCCTGAAGTATTAAGCAAAACTTGCACACGCACTCCTTTTTCTGTTTTGTTTGTTGCTTTTTTTAAATGACATTAATTCCTTCTGTTTCTTTATTTGTGGATGTAACTATAGCTTTATGTAGTTTTATACTTTCCCAGGCACACTTGTCATATTTTAGGGATGACTTTGTTTCCTTACATAGAATTTTTGAACTATGGGTGGTTGCCCACATTAAAAATTTGATTTTGACATTTAATTTGGTTTTACTCTTAAGGTTTTTAGTTTAGATGTTATGAATGACCAAGTCCCCCCTCCCCCCCCAAGTTCAAAACAGAAAGGTTAAGGGCTTGTTTGCCTTCTATAATTTCTAGAAAATGCTTCTGAAAGCCAGTGTAATTTCACTTGAAATTAGTATTTAATTGTACTAGTTGAAAATGGGTGATGGCTTGCTTGGATTTATATATAGTTTGTAAGATTCCTAACATTTCTGGTGAGCTTAACCTGGTGAGTATTTAAAGCATGGTTTTCTTTGTATTTTACAGTACTATTTGTTTCCTCAGTGACTTTTATATCCTACCAAAGGAGTAGAATTGTAGTCTTCCTAACTTTGAATACTTGTGGTTTTTTGTTTGTTTGGTTGTGTGTTTTTTTTTTTAATTTACATACTATAGCTTCACCTTACTAGTAGTGTGGTATATATATAAAGGGATAATCAAACTTTGAAATCTGTTCCTTCCTTTGTGTTGAAGGAGGAGGGTATGCAGTTAACTTGTAAATCTGGAGCCTTTGTACTAAGTGCAGCGCAGAACACACATTTCCACAGATTAAAATATGAGATGAAAACCATGAAGTTGAAAAAATAATTGGGATGCAAAGTGGTACATTTAAAGCAAACAAACCAACCCACTCAAACATTAAATGATTGTGGTTCTTCAATATAGAAGTGCAGTTAAATTACAGAAGTCCATCTCCTGATAAACTGGTGGACTCTTACATGAGTTAGGTACCTGGTTCTTTCCTTTTCCTGCACTTTTTTTTTCTTCCTAAGTGAAAATCCACTCAGGGGTGGGGGCAGACACAATTTTTCCCTTTCTTCTTTTTTTGTTCCATTAGTTTTTATTAATAGATCTGGAATGAGCTATTAATATATAAAATCTACACACTATCTCTCCCAGGAGGGAAGCATCGGCATGTTAAGAAATTAAATAACCCATTGCTTGAGTTGGGTGTTTTAAGTTCTGGCTTACTGACCTTTTGCCCAGCCAGTGGATAGTTATCCTTGAAGAAAAGTGTTGGATGCATACCATAGCAAGCAAATTTGGACAATATTGGCATTAGATTGAAGCTATCTGATAACATGCAGCAGATAAAAGGTTGCCAGGGGAACAAGAAAATGAGGGTTTGCAGAGAAGAATTCCCCTAGGAACAGATCATTGGTGCTACTTTTTGTTCAGCTGACAGAAAAGCTACAGCTTGACAAGTTAACGCTACAGGACAAATCTCCTGTATAGGAGGCTATACCATGATTCATGTAAAGACAGTTAATGTAATAAAAAGTGTCTGAACGATAGAATGCTGGAGCTGAGTAGTTTTTGGATTTAGGAGGCTGATTGTTCTTGTCTTCTTATAATTGTAGGTGTAGTTGCAATATCAGGCAGTGAAACAGAGGATGATGACACTATGGATGTCCCACTGGATCTTTCCTCATCTGCTGGCTCAGGCAAACGGAGGAGACGTGGCAACCTGCCCAAGGAATCCGTGCAGATTCTTCGGGACTGGCTATATGAGCACCGATACAATGCTTATCCTTCAGAGCAAGAAAAAGCGCTGTTATCCCGACAGACGCACCTTTCCACACTACAGGTATTCAAAAAAGTAGTTCTTGCTTCAAAAGGAGCTGTTTTCTGTTTTCTTCTTAATTTACCTGTGGTCTAGTCACTGATACAAATGTTTACACTGCATGTGAGATTTCCTTTTTTTATTGTTACTCGCTCTCCTTCTGACGGCACTTGTAAGGAGAAATACAAATGAATTGTGTGTTATGGTGATCTATCTTTATTGTGAATAAAATTACTTCTCTGGGAGAACAGTCAGTCATGAATTCGAGCATGGATGCTAATTTTTGCAGAATCGGGGCCCCAAAGACATAAAGTGTCTGTATAAGGTAATTTATTGTGAGAAGAAGGTATTTATTTGTCAACAGAGGTTTTATGGTGATAGATATGCAGCTTACCATATAACTCTTCACTTCTAAAACTGCAACTTGAGGCTCGTTCCTGTAGAACATTGCACATATATAATTATGTGTATGATGACTTCCAGTAAGATCAGTGGAAGAACCTGTATGGGATAGAGCTACTCAAGTGTGTTAGCATAGGCATGATGAGGCTTTATTGTGTGGTTAGTTTGGATTCTCATGCTGGGATACCGCTGGCAGCGGCGAAGTCCCTTGGGTGCATCATTCTTGTCTTCTGTGGTCATCTTTGGTGGAATAGCTATTGACAACTGCTCCTTTCCACCTTGTGGGAAGGTGGCTGTATGAGAACTTGGGTAAACCCTGGTTTGGTTTTGAGAGGTGCTAAATATGGAGTGCTGCTGCTGACTTCTGGGCGTTATTTTCCCAGATTAATTCGTTAGTACAAATTTCATAATTGGCTATAAAGTAAAATTTCCTTAATGTAACATCATAAAGAAAACCTCCTTTATGTAGCAAACAGAAAAAAGACGTTAAACTACAAACTATCCTGTATCGCCCAGGAAACTGGTTTGATATTTAAACAAGGACAAACTTAAATGAGGTAATTCATGTTATGTCTGTCGACACAGTCAGTTGAACAAGGAAAATCAGTAACTATTTGTGGGAGGAGTGGCTCTTTTCAGAGAGAAAAGGTTTTCCTGTTGTTAATTAACCTAAGCTAGGGAACAATAGCTAATAGGTTAATGTGTGTGCACAGAGTTAAAAGCTAAACTCCTCGGTTCGGGCTAGCAGTCTTCAGATGTCCCGGGGCTTTCTGTAACAGGAGTGGGGAGCTGGGGGTAGAGCTGGGACAAGGGAAGGGCCTTTGCCAGGCGTGTCAGGACTTGTCAGTAGGTCTCTCTTTTGTTCTGCAGTTAAGGAAACTGCTTGGAGGGATTCATTAATCTAACCCAACGACTCTAATGGCACATAGTTGGAAATGAATGAAGGTAGAAATTAAGATGTCATTATATTCCCAGGTCTGCAACTGGTTTATCAATGCACGCCGCAGGCTTTTACCTGACATGCTGAGGAAGGATGGCAAAGACCCAAATCAATTCACTATCTCGCGGCGAGGGACCAAGCTTCCTGAGGGCGGCCTGGTGGAGTCTTCCATCAGCACAAAGAACTACATTCCCCTGCTGGAGGAGGCTGCCTTCCTTCCCGCTGCCGCACCGCTCGGCAAGACTGTGTCCTCTTCCAAGCCGGCTTCCCCGGGATCGGTCCTGGCTCGGCCATCGGTGATTTGCCACACGACTGTGACTGCCTTGAAAGATGGCCCTTTCCACTTTTGCCAGCCAGCTGACGTAGGCCAGACCACGGACCTGCAGCAGCCACCGGCCAACGGCTTCACAGACAACTCCCTCTCCTACCATGAGGACGCATCTAAACTGGGACCTGGTGCAAATGCACAAAGTGGGCTCTTTAACACTCCTCCTCCAACCCCACCAGACCTTAACCAGGATTTCAGTGGATTTCAGCTACTGGTGGATGTTGCACTCAAAAGGGCGGCAGAGATGGAGTTGCAGGCAAAACTTATGGCCTAAATCCCCTTCCTTCTCCTTCCCCRTTTTGTTTTTCCAGGCAGGGATCTAACAGCTGTGTGGTTATTGCCACCCACACGATATCAAAAGACTTCACTGCATTATTATTATTATTTTTTTTTTATTAATCTTATTTGCACAAGGGATTGCTGAAATGAAGCTTCCTGTCACTGAGATGGTCTTCAGTGGAATATGGTCATTCCAAGAATTATAAACTTAAAGCTACTGTAGAAAGAAAGGACTGCGTGTTCTGTTTTTTTTTTAATGTTTTCTTTGTAGGTTTTTCATAATGTGAGATGGTTCCCAAGATCATGTGATTTGTTTTTGTTTCTTTCAGACTGTGCAATATCTAGTAATGATATAGAGTCTTATCATTCCCATGCGGAACAGAATATACCGACATGCTGTCTAAAATAAATTTTCAATTTTTTTAACAATACGAACCTCGGATGATTATGCTTTTTTCCCATAATGTAATAAAATATTTTCTTTAAAAGTGGATGCATACAGAGTATTTTGTTGAATACCAGATTTGCAGAAAACACAGCTTTACTCTTGGAATAAATGGAAGTGAGAAATATTTTTGAGCTCATACTGACTTTGTTTAGAGAGCTACGCTAGCAGTTGTTGTTAACCAGATGTTTAAAGGAATGCTGAAAAGTGGGCCAGAAGTACCTGACTGTGTTCTGCTATGTTGAAATTTTTTAAAGGGGCCAAAGGGAGCTCTGTAGGCAACTCATTAAATTTCAGGGGGATGTCTTAGGCCCCTCTAAGAGTTCCAGCTTTTGACTTCTAGAAATACTTCAGGTCTGGGAGATGTGACGGCCCATGGGAAAGTTCTCCTGAAGGTGAAATGAGGAGGCCAGAAGAGGGGTTGCGGCGAGCGTTCTTTGCAGGTCTTTGTGATACAGCTCCTAGATGTCACTGGTGACAAATTTAGAGGGGGAGGACAAGGGGTCCCACTCTTACTCTTCTGGGACTAGCAATGACAAGGTTTTGGCTCAGTAATTCTAGTAGACAGAAATAGAAGAGACTCTGTTGGGTTGAAATCTGAGTTCTGGGAGCCAGATCTTGGTGAGATACTTCAACAGGTGGTTGACTAAGATTTAGGAGATCCCTGTTGTATTGGGGTGTATTCTGGCCAACAGAATCCAAGTTACCTTTCAGAAAAGGACTTTGCTATCAGTATGACTTATTACTGAAAAATGTAAAGACTTGCAGCTCACATTTCAACTTACTTGAATGTCAGTCACCCACCCTTATCCTTCCAACAACAGTGAAAAAAGAGACCTCTAGGGGAAAAAATCTGTTCTGGCTAATCCTTAAAAACAAACCAGTTGTCTGTTTGGGAGGCTGGGGAGGGCTTCGTGGAGCTGGATAGCTGATGAATTTAAGGATATCATTATGAGTAGAAGACTGCAATATTCAGACTGCAATGTGTATGCATTTTGTTTTGCTGTGGCCTTTATCTTTTTTTAGTGTCAGAAATACTCTATTTGTTCTCTGGAGTACTCTTTGGAATGCTACTGCAATTCTGCCTCTCTTTAGCCTTCAAGTTTAAAATCAATGATTATATTTAAAAAAAAAAAAGTCAAATAGTAAACACTGTGGCTTACTCATGTCTGCATCAGCTTCAGTAAGAGTCATCCTAATATGCTGTATGAATATAGAATTATTTTTTAAATACTTTTTGTTGAAATAAAGCTAGAAAAAATATTTTTGAACATAGCCAGAGATGGCTGTGTACTTTGTCTTCAAGCACGTAAGTCCAGAAAGAGCCTTGTGCTGTGTCTCTTTGGACACACTGTACTTTATACTTCTAGGCTATTTTTCCTGGGATACCTATGCATGGTTTTTTAGTTGTTTGTTTGGTTTTTTTAATGGTTAATTGTAAAATAAAATGGAAGTGGACGTTTGTGTAACTGTGAGGTCAACGTTGTGGGAAAAGTTGGTCAACAGACATCCTTTTGTGCATAGATGATTGTTCTCAAAGGGTGCTAGACACTCAAAGAGCAGTGTCATCTTTGGTAAAGGTTTGGAAGGTGCTTCCTCATCCACATGCAGGAAGGAACTTTATTGCAACACTCCTTACACCCACGCCTCAAGCACTGACGAAGGAAAAACAACCTCATGCAAACATGTTTGCATTGTTTGATGTGAGTTGTTTGACTTTTTCCTCATTTTTTTTCAAAGCAGGTTGCTGGTTGCTGTGGGGTAGAGAGAATCATTAAAGGGCATTCTCAGAGATCTTTACTCTTCATTACTCTGCCCTTTAAAATAAAAAAAAATGTCAGCAAGTTTAGAGAAAAAAAAAAACTTGAGCTTTGCTTGCTGAGCTGACCAGTTCTGTAATTTTACTAGAACAGCTGCAGTAATGAAAATGAAAATAGGATGAGGAAGAAAGCTGTTGCCATTCAGGTTAACAGTTTTCATTGAAAGTAAAAGCCTGTGGTCTCTGCACTGTTTTCATTTACCATTATGCCACACAAAATGGCATTAGTGTAACTGAGCACCAAAGTCCTGCCCTTGTGATGAGCACTGCATTTCCATTTTGCTGACTGACTCACTCTGGGGACTTCACTTGCGACCAGTTTTGCTTGAGGCCAATTATTTATATTTTTTTAATTATTAATTGTGTTAAGGTTACACCTAGAAGTTCAGCTGTAGTCATAAGCCAAACCCCTTTGGCTGAGTAGCACCTGGCACACTGTGTAAAAGCTTTTCCCTACCCTGAGGTGTTATTTAACTTGGAGGAAGAAAATGACTCATATTTAGTGCCCACTAAAAAAAATATCAAAAGGGAGTTTCTGCTTTCCTGTAATCTAGCACTGATAGTTTTGGTGCAGGCTATTGAAGTTTGTCTGAGTCCATTCTTTCAGAGCAGAAACTTGAAGTAACTCCAAGTAGGGAGATGTAGGGCATCAGGTGGAAGCTAGGATCCAGAACTGAGCAGGAGTCTAGTACCTAATAAACCAAAGGCTTCATGCGCTGGTCACTCATACTTGGGAGAGCAAAGGAAAAGTTTATTTTGGGAAACTTGTTTTACCATGGAATAAGAAAAAAAGGGAAAAAAACCGCAGTAAAAAGAAACAATGAGACAACATGGGCAGTTTTGCTGTTCTTGCTGCAGTGATAAACCTAATTGCAAGGCAGCTGTGTCAAAACCCAACCTCTGCCTAAAACCACACACAGATTGACTTCGAAGACGAAGGGAAGGCATTGGCGTGCGTTACTGGGGACTGCGCGGCCAGCCAGAGTGTAAGTGAGCTAAGAGGTATGACAAATCTATGCCAGGGAAAACAGCTCACACGCAGACTTCGTCAACCTTGTTTTCATAGCTTTTGTGTCTTGTAAACAACTTGTGGCAGCTGCATGTGATAAATCTCTGCGCAGAGCAAAAATAATTACAATAGGGAGGGAATCTTGAGACTGGCGGCGTCGCCGCCTGTGTGCATGGGGGGTGGGTGTTTCGCTGCCTGTTTGGGGGGGGCGGGGGGGGCTTGTGGTATCCCACGCGTCTCCCAGCTTCTGCCATGAGGTCAATGTACACGTCTATAAAACCGTTGAAGCTGTAACAGCTGGCCTCATGTGCTATGGGGGAGGGAAGGGGTGCAGGGAGAGCACAAAACCGGGATAACTCGCTTTGGGAGGGCAACACAGCCCATCTGCAGGCTCCCGGGCAGCCGGAGGGATGCTGCTGCCTGGGCCAGAGGGGTGCAGGCGGTAACCTCACTGGAAAAGGGGCAGCAGGAGAAAGTAATCAGAAACCGGGGAGAGAGAGTGTGGGTGGTGGTGGGGAATGATCACGTTTTCCCCTTAGATCAGGTTTTCCCCTTGGAGAGGAAGGAAGGCTGCAGTGGGAAGCCCAGCCAGCAGAAGGTGCGGTGCAGCTGGAAGCCCAGGTGCACCGTGACCCTGTTAAGTGTCACTTTTGTACCTATGGTGTTTAGGCCATTTGCAGTTAACTGTGTGCTGCCTGTCAAAGTCTGTTTTCACTTGTCATTTTTCTCACAGCGCTTATGCAGTTTTCTTGTTAACGCTTAAAACCTACTCCTGGAGTACTTCGTAGTTCTTTTAAAGCTCATTTGGGTTTTCTTTTTTTCTTCCTCTTCTTGGCATCTTGCAGTTGTCAACTTCCCTCCTGGCTTTTGCCAAATAGGGATTACTGGCATGAATACAGCGCATGTTCACTTTTCAGGACATTACTTGTTTTAAGTCTCTTGTTCACCAACTGCCGGAGTTGTTACGTCTCTATCCTGTTTCACTGATTCAGCGTGCTCTTCTCCCGTAAACTGCAGTGTTCAGACTGAAGGAAAAGAGATTAGATTAGCTACTCTCTCTAGCAAAATGTCACTTAAAGCTGTTCCAGACATAATAATTGCATTCACGTGTTCTGTATGCAGTTCAGTGTCTATTCCAGTCCCTATCACGACAATGAGTGCCTGCAGTTCTGCACACAGAAAATCACATAAAGTAATGCTTGCTATACTACAAAGTCAAAACTCAGACTACCTTCTCCATCTAAATTTTGCATGCATTCCTGCTGACAGCTCAAAGGCATGGCATTTAGCCATTTTGCTCTCCTTTCCCTTAGAAACTGGCTTTACTTGCCTTAAAACTCCCTTTTCTTTCTGAAGCTTTCTGACACCTTCAGCTTTGAGGCATCAGGTCTGGGACTAAAAACTGGCAAGTATCACAAGTCTTGTTACACAGGCTTGCAGACTAGAGTAGCTTCCAACAACAGGCAAACTGCACAGCCCTTTGTAGCACTGCAATGCTGCCTCGCTGCGTAACATGAAGCACGGTTCCTGAAGCTGATGGAGACATGAATAAGGCACATCTGCCTCCCAGCTAATCCCTGTTCCACTGGATAGCAGGGTTTCTGCCAAATTTCATGTGCTTCCACTGACAAACAAAGTGTTGATCTTTCATCTGCTTACACCAATGCATAATAAACCTGTAAAGCTGCACACAGGTAGCAGTGCTTTGAATTAGTGACTTAACTGGGGGGCAGGTGGCAGCTTGTGAGGAGGGGTTGATTGTGTGCAGCTGACAATTTTCTAACCCTGTTTATTCCTAGACAACTTCTCTGGGACCACAGACCAGGGCTGTGGCTGCTTTCTCTAATTGCAGCCTAGCCGGTGCCTGCCCTGGGCAATGAGCCCTGTCTCTTAGGTGTGTAACAACGTGACCCTCTCACAGCAAAGAACCCTTGTCTGGGCATATATAAACCTTGCACGTGGTTTTTGTTGTCATCAAATCATTCAGCTGGTGATGAAGAGGATCAGCCTGACTGCAGCAAGAGCAGGTCAATCCCAGTGCTGTGGGTTTTGCAGTAGGTGTATATGTTTGTGTGGTTTCTCTGAGTCTCTCCCTCTCTGCACCACTGCCATGCTGCTGGGGACATAGCGCCCTGGCAAGTGTTCCTAGAGCTCCTCCATCAGTGACGTTTCACAGGTTGGCAGGGCTCAGCTTCTTTTTGAGAATATTAATTTTTATCAGTAGTAAGGAAATAATTCCCAATTGTGAGACCTCTAAGTTTTACCAGTATAGTATTCAATAAATATACAGAAAATGTTTGGCCCTGCCTCTAAAGTCCCTGCAGTCTAAGAGCTCTTTGGGAAATGATGTGTCATGCACTTTAAGCTTCCTGCTGCTTCCTCCCCTACAAACAAGCACTCAGGGCCAGAGCGGCTTACATTAGGGATAAACCCTTCAGTTTCTTTAACTGATGTGTCCTATCTAGTCTCAACATAAAACTGAGTATTTTTTCCTATATTGACTTTGTCCCTAGTGTCCTAGGTCTTTTGCAGGAGCAAATTTGTTTTCTTTGATCGGTGAATAGATTTTAGTGCTTGGCTGGGGGCTTTTGGCCTTTTGACCTCTCCTTCAGAAGCTGTTGATGGAAAACACAACCTTGATAGTAATTTGCCACCAGCTTATAGATTTTACCAGGACACTATATATATCTATATCTCTCTCTATATGTCTCCTAGTAAGGACACCATACATATATGGGTCCTGGCATTTGTATTAAAAAAAAAAAAACAAGCCACAAAAATCACTTGACCGATTGTGGGAAGAACGTCATGTCCTCCAGCTTGCTTTTATGAATTTGTGTAGTTTGTCTTGGAAATTGTTCTGGATAGCAGACACAGAACTGATGGTAAGGATCACAACAGTTTTGTAATTTTCCTGAGTAAGCTTTCAGCTGTTTTGCCAGAGCCTGTAATTTCACTTCTTTTTCTAGCCTGCAATATTCTGATTGCCTGATCTTGTGCCGAAAGTCTTATTTTGTTTTCTTTTGTACTTCTAGCCTCATTCCTTGTTTGAACTCTCCATCATCTCTTCCCCTGTTTGGCTTGAGAGTGCTTACATAATATCATGCATCGTCCATTTAACTAGCTTAGAGATTATTTTGACTAGTTTTGTACTGTTTTGAAAGTCATCTGATCCTTGCTACCCCACTAAACTTAACCACAACAGCAAATCTTGCTCTGATGCAAACAAATCAACTTCTGTTCGTGAGAGAAAGCACATCTTCCCTGTGTAGAGAGCTCGGCTTTTTTCTAACTTCTGCTTTCTGTGCTGTGACAGGGGTAAGCTGAAGAGAGAAGCAATTGGTAATAAAATCCATCTGGCATTTTTAAAAACKGAGGGATTGTTTTTACTTTTGAGTTGGTGGTGTTTCTGGTTTGAGCACGCAGTCCTAGCTCTGCTGCTACGGGCCTTCCCCAGGTGAGGTGTGAAGCAGACATTCCTCTGCCAACCTTGACTAAAAGGTTAGTTCAGGTTATCGTATTAAACGCTACTTAGGCAGTTGCTGCTGTAACTCATACTTCATGTTAAATTCAGCTGGCTTGCGTTCAGCCGAGGTATTTCCAGTGATGTGCTGCCAACTTTCTCCAAGGGCTTCCTCAAAAGTCTTTTTTCCTTAGCTGGTGATACATGGAAGAAACCTCCTGTAAATATCTCCTTTTAGTTTATAGGTTTACATCTGCAAAGCACATTCTGTCTGTTGTAAAGCTACACCTCCCTTCCTCTACCAGACCAGGCCTCCTTGACCCCTTGCCCCTCTGTCCCGCCACAAGCAGCTGCAGCCAACTTCACCTCCTTGCCTGCTGGGACTTGTCACCCTATCAGCTGCCCTGGCGGCTGTCCCCAAGTTTCTGGAGGCTGTGGATGGCTGCTCAGATGCAAAGGCCACCTTCGTTGTCTGGTCAGTAAAATAATAGATGTGCTTTGGGTCTTTGAGAGACACCTGGTCTTATTTCTCACCTACTGTGTCCATGACACTTGGGGGCGGGGGTGAATGTCCCAGTCACCCTCTGAAGGGAGGGTGGCATCCCCTACCACCCTTTCGAACCCTGGGAGGAGGTGGTGGGGATGTGGGCATACAAGTCTCTCAGTGGGAGAGTTCTCAGTCGTGTGACATCTTACTCCTTCACCTGGATGTGAGCGTGGGAGCAGTGGAAGCGGTGCAGGTCCCCAGGCCGGAAGGGTGCTGGTGGTCTCAGGGAGGGCAGCATGCGAAGCCCGGCTGGGGAGCATGCCACCAGCCAGCACCACTCTCTGAGCTTCCTCTGATATGGCAACTTGAATTTAAATAAGCAGCACGCATGGAGGTGGGGGGGGGGCATCATTTTCCTTCCTATTTATGCTGATAAGCAACAGGTATTTCTTCTGTGAGAAATCTCATTTCTTTTCTTTGCAAATACGGTGATACAGAAGCTCAGGTTTCCTTCCACAGGGCCAGAGGAACGAGGAGGGGAGCGTGGACCAGCTGATGCCTACGTTAGCCAGACTCTCCCCATCTGGCAAAGCAACTCATGGGTGGCGTGACCAAGCTCTGTGATGCTTGTTGAACTCAGAGGGAACTTGATTTCAGATCCTCTACTTCCCTGAAGATTTGCCTTTAATCCGTGCCTTAACTTTTCTGCGTTTGCTAGCCGGTCTGGGCTGAAGCAGGCTGCCCCGGACGCCTTCCCCAGCGCCCGCGGGCTCCCTTGGCAGGGTACAGGGAGCTGCCGTTGCAGAGCTGGAGCTGCTCCCTCCACCTGGGGCTAATTACGCGCCGCTTCCTCTCCAGCTGCCAGGGGCCTGGACGGAGAGCGGGGAAATCACATGCGAGGCGCTTGTAAAAGCCGCAGCCCGGCCCTCGGTGCCTCGGCCCTTTCTGCCATTGAAGGAAGAGCTGGCTGAGCCTCCCTCCCCGCGGGACGCGCTTCCTGCCCTAGGAAATCCCTGCTGCAAGGCAGCCCGGGAGACCCACCGTGGGGATTTTAAACTGCGGCCAGTCAGCGCTGGCTACGTACAGGACAAGAGCTGCAGGTTTTGAGAAAGCCCTAATAAACCTTTCGATTATGCGTAACAAAAAGTAAACAATCCTTCCCCCTCCTCAGCTGTGTGGTTTGCCTAAACTCACTTCCCTGGGATACCTCAGAGTTTGATATTTAAGAAATGATATCTAAAAAGCTCACGTGTCGTGTCAAAACTTAACTGATCCAGTGATAGGATCGTAATCTGCCTTTGATCCCATAAATTGTTGAACCACAAGTGTATCTGTTGCCCAAGGACTGCAGGAAATGTACACAGGCTTATGCAAATTTCTAGGAGAGGGAATGTTTTGCAGGGCTGGACCTGAGGAAGATGTCTGCTGCTGCAACTCTCAGTTTCTGGATTGCAGCTGAATAGTTGGGCAGTCCTGATGCTCTCCCTTGTCACCCTGCTGCCAGTTCCCACGGCTTCTACCCCTCGCTGCTCGCAGCCCAGTTGTGCAAGCCTGGAGCAGCAAGATTTTTCCAGAGCTTTTCTCATGTACGCCGGTGGCATTTACAAGCAGAGTCTGCAAGCTGGGTCCTTTGGCTGTGTTTTTCTCCAAGCAGCCACAGCGACTGCAGTGTTCATTTTTTGCCTCTAAATCCCCATGACTTTTGCTGGTTGGGGGATACTTGCACGGGGTGGGTGAATCTGACAGTAAGAGACAAAACAATTTCTTTGGGAACCTTGAGGGGAGCCAAGGCTGCGCCGGAGCCCAACCAAGGCAGGACGCAGCAACAGCACAGCGGGGGCACAGCCCGCAGCTGGGGAGCTGTCAGGCAGGACTTTAATTTTGTGTAAAATGTGAATTCTCCTCTTTCCCAGACTTGTAAAAGAATACTTAAGCCCTTGTAAAGAGGCAGGTTGGGTGTAGTGTGGGAATACCTCCATCGCCGCATTCGAAACAACTTTGCTTTACATCTGAACAGTGGCTCAGGGTAGCAGATCCTGCTAAAAAATAAAAATAGAGATCCCTTGATCCCTTCTCTGTTCTTTCTTTTTTTTTTTTTTTTTTTGGTATGTGAGCCAAGTGACATGACATTGAACTTTGGTACTTCACCTGATTTACTGTAATTTGCATGTTGAAGAAAGCTGTCAAAAGGGCAGGATGAGCCCTCCATTGCTCAGCCGCCCTGGCAGGACTCCCCTGGCAGCCGTGCTGCGGTGCCGCGCCGTGCCAGGGGAGGCCGTGCTGCATCCAGAGCACGGCCCGGCGTTTTTCGTAAGCCACGTGTGCCGCGCAGGTATGGGGCTGCGCACACCAGAATGTGGGGCAGTGCTGCCTCAGCTGGGCACGAGTTTGTTTTGCTGTTTCTGTTTGTTTTTTTCACCTCGGTGATAATTCTTACCCAATGCGCGATCTCTGCTCTGTGTACTTTACTACTCCTTGTGATAATCAAAATCCGGCCCTGAACTTTTTCACTACAAAGGAAACAAGAACTTTGCCCTGTCGGCTGTTCACAGGGCGTCCGGTGGTGCAGCAGCCTTTTCTCATGTGCAAAAAGCCCCCAAGTCTGTGGAAATCAAGGTTATGCTGATGGCAGAACGCTTACTGGTTTTTCACCGGTGTGGGTGGAGATCAGGCGCTTTGACGTGACCTGAGATTTCTGGTGTCAGCCTCCTCTTAAAAAAGAGAAGGCACCCAACTGGTCGCTGGAAACAAACCTATAAACGTCAGGATCGCCAATAACGCGCCGTATACAGCTCAAAGTGCAACCTGTGATGGGCAAGTGCTGAAACATTAACCAGACCTCGGGACACCGTCTGTAGTTGCCGCTGGATGCCCACGCCATCGCTCCCGGGAGCGGGAACCGAGGGCTGCACTACCATTACTCCGTGCGGAGAAAGGGCACAGCAGTGTTTGCACAGCGCGGGCGGAAGCGCTGGCCGCGGCCCCGAGGCGTTGTGTGTACGGCGGTGGGGGCAGCAATAAAAAGGTACGAGCTTCCCCGTGTGGGGAAGAGGGAGAGGCCGAGAGCTTAAATCTCAGTTTCCGGCTCTTGTTGAAGTGCTCTGGCAAGGAACGCGGTGGTGGCRGTGGTGTGAGGCTGTCCTTCCACGTGCGCTCCCATGTTTGCAGGTATAACCTGCCTGCGGGTGAGCCCCCTGACTCTAAGCTTCCCTCTACCCCCAAATGAGGTAAGGCTTGTGGGAAGAACAAATATCATTTACAAAATTGGGGGCTGCAATAGCAGAGGAAAAGGGGAATGCTAGAGATGCTTCTGGGCCCGTATCTCAGATGGTTTCGATCTGGGTGGTGTTTTGGCGTTGTTTTTTTTTTAACACTAGTGAGCTGTCCTGGAGATCAGGCGAGGAGATATGAGGAACCAGAAAGCGTTTCTGAGCGCATGAGTGTTGTAATCACATTACTGCTCCCTGAGCTCAGCTGACACAGGAGACCGGTAAACATCTCCCACTGCCCGGGTAGGTGACAGTACATAA
Organism: Oceanodroma leucorhoa; assembly: GCA_030449065.1. Classification (NCBI taxonomy): domain Eukaryota; kingdom Metazoa; phylum Chordata; class Aves; order Procellariiformes; genus Oceanodroma; species Oceanodroma leucorhoa. The sequence continues at coordinate 2,740,056 of JASVER010000023.1, forward strand.
ATCTTCAGAGCACCCTGAGGAATAACAAGACTTTTGCAAGTTTGCCTTTGAACTCTGAAGGAGTTGTGCGTGTATGATGGATGGCGGCGGCACCCGGCCGTACTCCGAGGGACAGCACAGCTCCTGACTCCCTTGCAGAGCTTTTATCCTCACCTGGAGGAAGGTATAGCCAGGCTGTGCGCCAGTGCCGACACTCGCAGCTGTGGAAACTGTCATTTCCTTTCCAAACGCCAGCACCCTCAGCAAGGCGCTTGCGGCCGCCTTGCGCGCTTGGCATCGGGCCAAAAGCCATTCCTATAGTGTCCACTCATACTATATACACGTGTAATGTTAACTTACCTGATTCCCGCTGTGGGTTTCTCCACAGCCACCGCCACATATCCATGTCTTACCAGTGTGGTGGCTTTGGGAGCAGCCTCTTCCATTAAGGCTTAGAGTGAGTTTACCTGGCAGCGTGTCCCCATTCAGGAGCAGCAAAGCGATGCCTGCTCGTGCTGAGTCATTGTTACCTGGCAAGGGTTTGGGAACTGTGAGATCATATTTTATTACAGTATATTACAGCTGCAGAAAAAAGTATTGGATTTTGGGTTTATAGCAAAAGACTAATTCTTGGTCAGGATGATAAAGTCTTTAGGTATAGGACTTTGCCTTCACAGCTCTTTGTAAAGAGCTCTCCTATTAGTGGCAAAAGAAAGGACATGCTCATTTATGATGCTTTAAATCATACAATTCATTTCCAAAGACAAATAACAAAATCGTAGCAGAGAGCTCTGGTGCAGGGCTCCTTCTTGGATTGTAAACACTGCAAGACAGAAACCATCAATATTTGCACAGTGTTCAGCCCAGCACAGCACAGCTTCTCTAGTTGGGGCTTTGGAGGCACACTAATAGGGATATTAAATCACACCGAAGACCTTCTTACGATATTTACAGTTTAACAATAACCATGCATGCATGTGCCCAGGACTGTGGATTGTGAGCGTGCAGCACCAGAACCAGAAAACCCACGATGAGGCCAAGTGTTGCGATATGGCCCCCTGCTCACCCCGCGCCCTCCTTATCCCGCGTGCGCTGCGCTGGCTGGGGCCTTTTCAGGTGCTGTCAATATTCATCAGGAGCAACTTCTTAGAAGGAGCGATGTGAGAGTCAGTGTGTTACTGTGTGAGCTGTCACCAGATGTGCCAAGGACTGTGGATTGAAAAGGCAGGGGGGAAAAAAACATYAAAAATACCATTGCCTTGTTGCCCTCTGGGCTTACACAAATGTGACACAGAGAAGAATTAGACGTTTGGAGTTTCATGTTTCCTTGACATTTTGAGGGAGGAAGAAAAAAACGGATCCAACTTCTGTTCCCAGTTATAATGCTGAAAGTCCAGAGCAAATATAATACACTGGCTCCTGAGGTGTGAGAGCAGAGTTTCATGTTGTCTATTGAAAAATCAGAGAGAGAGAGAGCGCTGAGGTGTAAAGATAATGGAACAAAAGCTGGATGAGTTGAAAGCTAAACCTCTGTCCCAGGTGAGTGTAATTATTGGTGTTTAAGGAGATTTGTTCACCCTGCTCTGGTGGGATTTCTGACTTGGCATCAGTGCAAGATAAAGCAGAAAACACGCGGCTCGTACAGCACAACATTCTCTTACCGTATGAGCGAGGGACGTGCCATTAGGGACAGTTGCCACACAGCGGCACCTCAGCTGACAGACCCTGGCAGTGGTGGCTACGGCTAACGCATGTGGCAGAGACGCTGCGACAGCACCCGCATCGTGCTCGCTTGACACTTGGGAAAGCCTTGGACCATTAGTGTTAAGCTCACACGTGCTACTTGACATGAAAACATTTCCAGTTAAAAGTAATTTCAGAATATTGTTATATTGGCTCATGCAATGGTTGACAAACAAAATCTGCTTGGATTACACTTTAATGACAAACTCTGCATGCTTCAACAGGTTTTCTTTGTTTTGTCTTGGTTTCCTGATTTTATTCCCCGCCTTCTACTAAGAAATATTTTAGCTCAGAGAGGACAAATACGGAGGGTGGGCTGCTTCCTACCTGAAATCTCAGCATTGCCTGGGAGAAGCTCATCGACATGAATAATTGCAATGAATGCGGTACTGCACACAAATAGCTTTTTTCTCCTTTTGTGTACAAGCAGAGGCTATTAAGCAAAGGACTAGAAACACGTGGAGTACACCGCAGTTTGCTAATGTATGGCTGAGTTCCCAGGTCCATGTACATTCTTGCAGACAGGCTGCAGTTGTCATGATGCTATTGCCAGGAAAGACGTAAACAAAAGGAAACCTCTCGTTGTCAGTTGAGGCATTAGGTTAGTAACACAAAAGAGTACTTCATGGACTCTTTCAGACTGATACATGCTATCTATTTATCAAAGATGCTATTTGCTATATGTAGTCATACGGCTTCATTGACGTAAGTCACCGTTTTTTACATTTTTTTAAATCACAGCAGTATTTACTGTGGTGAGTCAGGGCAGTGAGTGAGGTCATAGGATCCTGTCGCATAGGATCATGACTTAAAATTCAGGTGTTTTAGGCATAGTTCTTCTGAGTTCACTCGGAGATAGACAAACAATGGACATGCTTCCATTGAAGCTGCTAAAGGTTCATCTCTATGCCTCGGCTAARTTTCACAGCTGGCGATCAGCCTGGGGTGAAGTCTCCTTCCTCTCCCAACACCGTAAATGCAACTATGCAACTTCACTAAAAATCCAACACTGGTGTTTATGCTGGATTAAAACAGTTKCTAGCGAGATGAAAACAAGACTCACCCTTTCAAACTCTTCTTTCCCACCATGAAGGYTTACTTCATGGAAGTAACAGCCATGAACTGACCCGGCTTACTTTTGGGTTACGTTATTTGTGTTAAATCCGCGCCACGTTCCCCTAGAGCGGGCGTCATTCCAGCAGTGCGTGACAAAGCCCTGCAGCGTGCGAGCCCCAGTGTTGCCCAGGGACCTGCACCTCCCCTGCTCTCAGCTGGGGGCCCAGGGGCTCCTTGAGAGCATGATGCTGCCCTGGCATGTCACGTAAATTGTGGGTATGGTGGCACTGGTGCACTGGGAAGGGATGTCAGATATTTAGAAACTATTTAATGAAACGTTGCTCCAAGAAGGGAAGGAATCTCCCCCTTCAGCTGTTGCTACAGATTGCGACAGGTCACGGGTGAACTTGTTGCAGCTTTAATGGTGGTTTCCAGGCTCTTCTGCCAAGTCCCTCTCCTTCCGCCCGCTTTCCTCCTTCCCTAGGGCACTGGTGGCACTCCCTGTTTCGGCTCTTGGTGCCGTGGCCCGTGCTCTCAGTGCTCATTTCGCCCCAGTACCACAGCATGGCAAAAGGCCATCGCAGCTTTGGTGCGCCATCTGTGAGCTGCCTGACCGATACCGATTTCTTCCTTTTCACTGTCAATTATTGTGTGCAGAGGTGAGGAATGACACACACTTAAGTGCACCGGTTATCTCCATTTCCCCCCCCTTAGGCCCAGCATAGCCATGATTTGCCAGAACTATCTACAAACTGAAGAAGTTTCAGTGTTGTTTTTTTTCAGGTGGTAGGAATGTTTTCTTCCCAAGACTGGCAAAACCACTGGAGCACAGTGGGTTATTACTATGAGCACTTATTCCAAATAAAAGGAAAAAAKAACATGCTGTAAGACGACAAATAACATAGCCCAACTCGTGCAACGCATTAACATCTCAGTGCTACATACTTTGTGGAGCACGCACAGCAAAAGCAGGGATGATCACAGTTCTGGTTCAAGGACTGCAGCAATCCATCGCTGAACACACGCTCACTGAGTGATTCCAGATTGCAGTTTTGAGCACCGATAGCCAGTACAATAGGAAAAAAATAAGCCATACTATTTTAAGGACATGACTTTTTGATAATTCTCTAGTTAAAAGCCAAGGATAAATGATAGGCCAGGTATTCCCGCTGGGGAAGTAGGTTAGTTCCATCGGAAGGGGTTACCTTCTGCTGTTTAACATCTCGGCTCCCTAGTTACCGTCTCCAAACTAAGATGTTTTCCTCAGCACACGGTTGTTGACCCAAGTGACTTATCTTACCTCAGTGAGACATTTGATACCCATAAAATATCCGTCACACACTGTCCTACTGCTTTTCTTTAAATCCAGGCAAGGCCCGTCCCTTTGCCCGGACCTTTGACAGCTTTGAGTCGTGGCAGAGCGTTGTCGGCGATGCGGCGTGGGGGCCGTGCAGCATTTGCCTTCTCCGGGGGCTTCGCAAGGCTCCAGTATTTCTCCTCTTTGAATAGAGCTGGCAAAATCCATAATTGCTTCCATTCTGCTTGGCTAAAAATGAGGAAAAGCCCGGCACCCCGCCACGGGGATTGTTGAGTGCAGAGTCGATACGATGAAGGCCTCTGCACCCAGAGTCGCCCATGATAGGTGGTGGCAACATCACAGCTCAGCTTGTTTTTTAATATATCTCTTTTTTTTTTTYCTCCTTTCACATGTTGTTTTTTTTCCCCCTGGGTGGAGCACAACCGGGGAGGTGATGACTTACCTGCCACAGCTCGGTAGATCGCAATCTGGAGCTGGCAGAGTGTTAACACAATGCCCCAGCAGAGCTTTTCTGTCTCTAATCTCTATGATTATGTTGTTACCGGATCAGTGAAAAGAACCATGAAAAACACAATTACCAGGAAGCCCTGTGCCTTTCCTCGTCCCTTTGTCTTGCTGCAGATCGGGCGTGTGACTCACAGAGCAACAGAGGACCCGCTGTATTCGCCCGCGCTACCGAAAAGGGTGCTGCCCGCCGATGGGACCCAAGCGTGGGAAAGCCTGACCACTGGCTGAAGGGGCCAGTCACCTCAGGTTTTGCAGCTGGCATCCGAATGTATCCTGTTGAATCAAGTGAGAGCAGCTACCTGCTCCTGCTACAACAGCGGCCGAGCAGCAGCGCAGAAGAGGCGCTGTAAAAACCTCCCCGCCGCGTATAGAAGCCCAGGGAAGGGAAGATGGTTGTGAATGAGCTTGCCATGGCAGGACAGCAATTTTTTTTTGGTCACTGGCATAGCATCAGACTAAAGGGAAAGGGGATGAGTACGTTTTGACTGTGGGTGCTGGTCCCAGGTTTGCTCAGTGCAAGCCCACCTGTGCATCGCAGGCTGGTGGGGCTGACCCGACCCCGTTATGTGACACATAGCGGGAAAGGAGAAATTCACTTGTTGACTGCACTCCAAATCGGGTATAAACCTARGACTCCAACGACAAATGCCAATAGCAGCAGAGCAGCCGATATWTTTATTATTAATTGCTATCAAAAATGTCAGCTCAAAGTCAACACCAACTCTGCACAGATCCGATAGGCGAGCATGCTCCAAACGGACGGTTGAAATGTATTATTTGCCTATTGCATGCTGCAAAAGTAAATAATGCCTAGCAGGAGAGAACAGACTTTGGCAAACRAACTGACAACAAGCTATGCTTGTGGGGAAGGCTTATGATTTGATCTGGAAGGGAACATTGAGTATAAATAGGGATAAAGTTTACCTTAAGCATGCATGAAAGGTGGGGCTCTGAGCCATGGTTTGGACTTCTTCATTCTTCTGACGGAGAAGAGCTTGAAACATACCTGCTATTTTATGCCCTCTGATCTATTCTCATTACAAAAAGATACCAGCCACCTCAGAAAGGTTTTTAAATAATAAAACTTTTTTTTTTTCATCCCTGGTGTATCAGTTTATCAGTGACCAATGAGAACATACATTCCAGCAGATGAAGAGAAATCCCTTCATCTCGGTAGTAGTAAACCTTTAAGCAGAAGTTTCCCYGCCTATAGATCCCTGGCACAAATCTTTCTCATCTTCCTGTGCTGAGGCTCTAAACGTGGGCAAACGGTATGTGGTGCTGCACTGGCATGCTATTAATATAGTTATTAGGCTCTGAATAAGAATCTGTTTAAATGCTGGTATAGCCATGAACAACATCATCCGGGACATACTTCTGTGGGATTTGGTGACTCTCTTTATTTCATGTACTGGGAAAAACCCAGTCTGGAAGCAGGACTCCAGTGAAGGAGAAGTCAGCTTTCTCTGCCAGGGATCTCTTTCGGGCCCCCCCCCAAGTTTCAGCCATCACCGGAGGTAAGCGCAAGATGAAGGGAACCGGTGCAGGGGGAAAGAGAAACAGGCTGGGGGTTTCTCGCTGCTTCTTTTGAAGTCACCAGCGTAACTCCTGACATCTTCAGCGGGGTTTGGCCGGGCTCTGCATGAAAGCGCCTTTGAAGATTTTGCTAAGGCTCGAGGCCTTGATCACGGCAACATTTACGCCTGTGAGTAACTCTGTGCAGATGAGCACTTCCAGGGCGCTCAGCGGGACTCTTCGTACGAGACTTTGCAGGATCGGTCTTAAGCAATGAGCGCTTAAGAGAAACATTCTGCTTGTCGTGCTTTTATCCTTGACCACATCAAATGAAACGCCTTGGCAGTTCTGGGAGAACGAATTTGCATTGAAAACCCACAGCTCTTACAAGCAGTGCATTAATTATTTTATTAATTTGCTCTTTTTACATTATGGGAAACATTCATCTATTTACATTTTCCTGTCCACACACAAACTAGATATAGATAATCCTATGGAAACCCAAATCATTAAGCCATAAAAACACTCTCCTCTGTCTAAAGGCTTTCAAATTTGTGTCTTTTGTTTCAAATCAAAAACACTTTTAAAATCACATTTGGGAATGCAGGTAGGCCAGTGATTTACATTCCAGTTACTTAAAATATGCATTTGACCATTTTCCTTAAAAAAAAGCCCAAACCAAATAACCAATAAATTCACAAAGATACAGTTTAAATTAAAGTGATAGTGCACATCAAAGCATAAAGGGAACACCAATAAATAAACTGAAAAATATTACAAATAAATTATTTCTATTTACCTTTTCAAATATTAAAAATCTTTAATCCATTTCTTCATCTTTCTTTACAAAAAGATTATGAGAATTTTATGGAAACATCTGCAAAAAATATAATAAATACTTCTTTTTTTTTTTTTAACTTTTGAAGCAGGAGACAAAACCAACCTTTTCTAAAACTTCCCCCATGGAAAAAGAAAAGCAATACTTTAGTCCCAAAGGGAAACAGAATATATGCATTTTTAATATACACTGGGCAGGTTAGACTAAAAACAAACAGTTACAAATAATACTAAAACAGATGATAGAGCAAATATACTAGCATTAGTGTCGGTAAATGAGCCAAGTGGTTAACTAGTGGCATTCTAGGGGCAGAATTATTCTATTTTACATTTCTTGATCTTGGCTGTATTTTTAATATTTTTCTAAAAAACTAAGCAAACATTATAATACCCTCTTCAGCGCCAAATAAACTAACAGGCATTCAGCTAAGAATAGATTSATTTAAAATAGATATGAAAAATATTCTATGCTATACAAATACAATAATTCATAACGTACAAGACTAGATGGTCTTCGCTTTTCTGCTTTTTTAGGGGGAAACTTGCTGGATATAAATTTCTGTAGCCACTTGTCAACCGAAGTCTTAACTCATCTTTCATAAAACGTTCACAAAACGAAGTAATTCTGCGACACAGTTGTGAATGTGGACTCTCACCTGGATACTGCTTTGAATATTTCAGTACAAATGAGTTCCAAATAATTAATACTTCCTATGACTATATATGCTCAAAAGTGGCAGTTGGCACTATTACATACTGCAAACACGGTGATGTTTCGTTGCTGCTAAAAGTTAAACGCAGTGTTTCAAAACTAGCAAATACACTGGTATTCAAACGCTTAGAGGGTCAAACCTTTCGAAGCTCCTGTAACACAAAGCACTCTAGGGTTACACTGGATTTCTGATTACTCTAGTTAAAAGTCTTTTACATATTAAATTATTAGCCCTTATCTTGTAAACCACAGCAGTAAATATTTGTGCCCTGTTTATAAAGACATAGCTCAGATATCAATGGCTTTGAGAGGTAGCAAATTCTCTAGTGGTTTTAGTATGCTCTCATGAAAATACTTGGTGCCAGAACCTATTACCTCTCCTATTTTCTTGAATAAAATTAAATTAGCACCTGGCTATGATGTCGTAGGAAAAGAAGCTGTCTGGCATGATCTCGATGAATAGTTTTAGCAAGAGCTTAACTTTTCGATGACGATTTTAAATGCTTTTTAAATGCAAGCTGCAGAATTGTGCCACCCGTGCAGTGGGATTTTTTGCGAGTTGGACCGTCCATAAAAGTTTAACAGCTACGGGCACAGACAGCCAGCGCTGGCGTGCGGCAATGGCTGCACCCTGTGCCCCTCCATGGGGGGGGCTGTCCCTGCCCCTGCTCCCCTTGGGAGCAGAAAGCAGCCTCCCTTCCTCTCCCGCACACCCCTGCCCTGCCAGCCAGGGCGAAGAGCACGCAGGGACCAGCGGAGAGGTGCGGAAAGCATCTCCGCAGGGCCGCCCACGCAGCGGGGGCCACACAGCGCTCCTCTGCCCCGGACCAGCCCCATCATCCAAACCAGCTCACGCTAATTCTGCTTCCAGCAGCACGTGCCAGCTAGGCACGCGTGTACACACGCACACACACACACACTCACAYGCACAGGCACGACTTGCTTTCAGCGGCATGCCTGACACAGCTTTCCTAACGTTGGCACAAGAGGTTTCGGTAGCAGCGTGGTCAGCATCCTTCCCCGTCAGAGGAGGTGGAGGACAAGCTCCTGCCTCAGCTGGGGGTGGCTGGCGGGGACAGACACACAGGGGCTGACCTCTCACGCTCCTCTCCAGCCCTATTGTCTGCCATTTCCCCCAGTATTAATGAGCTACTTGGGGTGCATATTTTTCGTGATTGCAAAACAATGGCAGAAACCAGGGTAGGAAGGCTTGTAGTGAAAAAAAATTAAGTTCATATTGATCCCATAACTTGTGAAAAATACTTTATTGTTCTCCTTCAGATGGGTACTTTATACTATTAAGAGGAGGCTGAATTAGAAACTTACTCCTAGATATGGACCGTTTGGTAGTAAGCAGTCTGAACTGTAGCATACAACCGGCTGTGGATAGAGCAAAGCAAGCCTGGCCTGGACAAGCATCAGAGGCTCCATGTGCAGCAATTCGCCTACAGGTGTCCGTGTGCGGCTGCGTGGACGTGTGAGATTGGATGGTCCCACCGAGATTAAGACATCAACAAAACCAAGCTTTTTTTCTTTTTTCTTTTTTTTTTTAACCAATATAATCCATACAATACAATACAAGAGGAATTGACAATACAGTACAATTTTAAAAATTCTTAATACTTGGACAAGAAAATCCTTCTTTTGTATTATCTCTTCAACTGTCATTGCTTCTTATCTCCTTCCTTTTCACTCTTTTATTGCCTTTCAAAATAGATTATTTCCCTGGAAGATCGAATTTACAATCTTCTGCTGATTGAAATGTTTAAGTAGTGATTGATGAAATAAAAATGAGGCAGTTTGTGCAGCTGTGAGTGTGCAGGTATCTTTCCACAGGATCTTTTCTATCCCTCGCCATCTCACCTGCGGGATATACTTCCACTTTTTCACCCCCACAGATGTGTGTTTTTTCTCCCCACCTCCCCACTCCCGGCCCAGCCCCCTCCCCTTGTGTGACTCCTTAAATTCAGGTGAGAAGGTGTGATTCGGAGGTTTAGAATAAAGTGCGCCATCTGCTTTAAAAAAAACAGTAATAAAAAGAAGGGAATCCGAGTCATAGCTCCTTTCATCTTTTGTGAGGAAGACGGCAGAGTCCGAAAGGATCACCCTGCATGACTGAAATTTCCAAAGTCCCTTACAGTTTGATATTGCTGTACACTGGGTAACAGACTAGCTTTAGGTCAACTAAAGATCATGGGTAAGTTAAACGGAGCATCTACTGTACAGGTGTGCGGGTGTGTGGAAGTCTGAGCGCTGCRTTTATTTGTTTCAAACAGAAAAAAGAAAGGATCGTACTCGTTTACATGAGGCAAAGTGGCAGCATCAGTACATGTGACAAAGCATCGTGATGACATGGGCGAACCTTCAGAAAGCAAGGGTGATTAGAGGACATCTCTCGGAGGACCGACAACTACGCCACGGCAGTGGAGTTCACTGGGAGCATCGGGGCGGCTGCTTACAGAGAGAGGGGAGGGGTGAGGAGGGGAGAGAGAGCGAGAGAGAGGAGGAGGAGGAGGTACAAATACTTCGTGGTGACCTTGAGCAGGAGCCTAGAGGGGCAGATTATACATGAGGCTTGTCTTGCCAGAGAGAGTCCTCCCGGTTGGATCCCTTCATAGCCTGGTCTGGGCTTCGGGGATGTATATCTCAATGCTTTCGGCGCTCTCGGTAGCTGAGTTCTGGCGGACCGATGCAGCGCGCTTGGCAGCCATCAGCCGTTTCCGGGCCTCTTGACGCTGCGAGCTTTCCAGAGAGCGTTCTCGTATGAGTGGCACCTGACCTTTCGATGGCTTCTTTGGCACTGGAGGAGGGACCCTTCTCTCCTGATCAAAGCAGAAGGTTAATGGCATTATACAGCTTCTCAGGGAAAGGCGGGAAAAACTAGGACACGTCAGTAGTTAGAACACACATTTTACCTAAGGTTTGTTAGCTCTTATCTGCCTTTCTGTCTTCAGTGAACTGGCTTTTGTGCTCAAGGGTTCATAACCATAGGGCAAGGGCAAAGGGGAGGGGAGGGCCGGCCGCAGTGCTACTTCTCCTCGGGGACGGTGCGCGTGAAAGGCCCGGCGCCGCCAGGGCCGAGGCCCCCGCCGCTAACCCCTTAGTGCGGCTCCCCGGGGCGGGGGATCCAGGCGTCTCCTCCCGGTGCCAGGGACTAGAAAGGAGAGCAGCGCGGACGCGGCCTCCCGCCGCCCGCGCAGTCGCACGCGGCTGGGGAGCGAACGGAGAGCCCCGAGGCCTGGGCCACCCTCTCCTACACGTGCAGAACGCCAGGCGCTCTTGCAGCACGGAGGTACCGTGGCTTTGGCGTTCCCACATGCAGGTGGGAACTAGCTGCCTGCAGCTGGTGCATCAGAATAAATATTTAAAAAAACCACCATACATTTATGTACATATTTTGTAGCGGCTTAACAACTGCTTAAAAATCCCACACTTTGGGTCTCACTGTGCAAGCTCATAAACTCTAGCCTCCTGCTAAATAGGCATGACAAGCTACAATCAGCTAGAAATAGAAAAAACTGGTAGGAAAAACTTAAAAACCATTAAGAGAACATGCATTAATCATCACGGTGGCAGCTAGCTCCAGATACGCGATCAACAAGGAGGACTTTTATGTGTATCCTGGCGCATGTACACACACACACAAAAAACAAAAAAACAAAAAAAAMCCCTCAGAGAAGGATCTCTCCCGAAAAAGAAAAGTGTATTCAGGTCTGAATTTCAGGCGGCCACAAAGACTTTGTCAAGTTAATTAGATTGTCTTTTAAGTTACATCCCCTTCCAACTGTGAACACGGTCTCTGAGTGAAGGGATTTTATCGCACTACAAAGGTCCCATTCTGCCCTTTCGTTTTCTCTCATGCTGCTCACAACAGCTTCCATGGCTCGAAATATAAAGGTGCTTAGTTACACTTATTCATACTTTGCTTTTTCTCTCCGTCCAAGGATTAATCTATGCTGCTTAAAAAGGGCCCAGTGGCAAAGGCCAAAGGCAACTGCAAATACCAATTCCACAGAAAGCTTTTTCTTCTTTTTTTTTTTATCCTTTTTAAGAAAGGAGATGATCTGTTTCATCTAAAATCATAGACAAATGCTGTTGAAACAGGAACACAGTCAGTGTAATTCTTTAAAATCTTTACCTTCCTACTGTAGGTCCCTTTCTTCAGCACTATTTAACTTCCTTTAACCCTGTATAGTCTTCTTTTTGTTGGAAACTCTTTGAAATGTTTTTCAGAAGCAAAGAAAAGGCACGTTTTTTTTTAAGGAAAGCTCTTGTTTCTTACTGCTGCAACTGCAAACACTCGGCCTACCCACTTTACTGTAAAAGCTAATGAAAGACCATACACCAGCGTTTCTGTGCATGCATGTTTGACGGTTTTAACTTCCTTTTCTGACAGATACTGAAAAAAACCAAGAAGATAAGAAAATGACTTGCCTTCAGTACCTTGGGCTAGGAAAACACATTCCCATTCATCCCCCTACAAAACACACTAGGTGTGCACAAATGGTGTGAACATGGCACTCCTAAGTCAGGAATGAGTATTTAGTCTTGATCAGAGGAGGAGGGAGAGTGCTACCAGCACTGCCTTTGCAAAATTCCTGCTGCAAGATTAATGGGGTTTGATATTATTATGGTTATTTGTCCGAAAGAAAACATCACCTTGGTCATCGGCAGCCAGCTTGACTGTAAGTTGGGACAGCCCGGACTCCTGTCTGGGCCACTGTACCTGTAAGTCACGTTCCCCCTCCTTCTGGTGACCCTACCTGTTGTCTCTATTCATTGGTATCAGACCAGCCACAGTGGAAATTCAGCCACCAAATTACATACCTATAGGAGCGTGACATTAGACCGTTGATTCCTCTAGGAATGGGTCTGTCTTTTAAGGATTTTCTGAAACATTTGTGTATTTTGGCTCACCCAAGTGCTGTTTGTCTCGATGCGGATCGTGAGGAGAAAAATAAGGCAATGGTGCCAAATGAGAATGGAAAGTGAAATGTGGCTTACGTTGGAGATGTGGTAGTTTTTCATGGTGACAGAAGAAGACTACATTTAAAAAAAAGACCAAAGCTCCAGATGATTTTTATGCTACCTTGGGTAAACAACACTACCAGCAAAGTGAACCTGGTTTATGAAATAATCCATTAAAAAAAACCTCAAATAAACAAAAACCAAAAAACGGACGAAAAAAAAAGATGTAGAAGTTCTTTCATGTAACATTTTGGAAGGCATATTTTTGATATCGCTCTGTTTGTAATCTGGTTACCAAAGTCAGCGATGGTTACAGTGCTTCCCTAGTTTTTTCAGTAACACAACCTAGAACTCTTGCTATTTGCAATAATATGAACCGTAAATGTGATTTATTTAATTTTAAGAGTCAATATATAAGGCAGTTCCTTCCAACGATTGATCATCTAATATGATTAAATGTAAAGCTTAACAAAGTACCACATTCCCATTATCCGATTCACAAAGACAGATTTGGTTTAAAAATATGCCTGAAACATATTACAGATAATATCCCAGATGATTATTATGTAAACATTGTTATTACAATGAAATTAATTTGATATGAGCTTCATTTCACATTTTTAACGTCAACACTGTAACACAGAGGCCTATTTAATCTGTCCAGTATTTGTGCAGGGTTTTAAATGAAGCATACAAAATCTACAATGTTCTACCTTCTTGTCATGAGGATCCATCTGTTTCCAATTATTGGCCTTTAACTGATGAAGTTCATCAAATTTCATACTAATATTTTCTATGGACAACTGCAGCATATCCCAAAACCCTGCTAAATCCTGGGAGGTCGGCCGTGGATGTGCATTAGGATTCTGTACAACAGAAGAAAAGAACACGTTGGATTTAGTACCTCTTAATGTAAAGCATTTGTGCAAGTGGTTACGAATCTCTCTAGCAAAGCAGTTTCAGCAGATCCAAGCGATTGGTGAGACACAGAGAGAGAAACAAAGCAGAGCTACTTACTGGCGGGGGTTTTTGTGAGGAGTCTGGCTCGGTGTTGAGCCGCTGTGCCCCTGCAAGCCCAGCTCACCGAAGGCAGCGGCTGCCTGCCGCGGACCACGGGGAAAGGGCACGTGGCAGGTCCCCTGTGACTGGATCTGCCTAGGGATGTTCCTGGGCACAACCGGTAGGTTCAAGGGTGATATCCTAATCACACTGAAATTAATTGCCAGCCTCCACTTTCATGAGGAAGGATTCCCTGCCAAGTTCACGCTTGTAGAAAGACTGATACCTGTGCAAATGTACATTTGCTGCACGTGCAAATAGTGATAGACCGATGCATCAACACTTCTTCCACACTCTGAGAATCTAAGGGCTACAAAAATATACCATTTCAAGTAAAATTGCCTCTTACACACCTCAGGCCAATTTCTTCCCTTTTTTTTTTTTTTGACAAGAATAACCTCTGCAGGGTGAAAAGCTCAGAAGAGAACATGCAGAAGCACAGTAATCCCATTTTTACAGGCGCATTTTTGGGAAGAGTGAGACTGGGACACAGGTGGAGAGTGTTGCTTTGTGTGTGATAACTCAGTCCAGTTCATCACCCCAGAGTATCGCAGAGAAGAGCAGCCAGCATCTCTAGCATGGCATGGGCCAGAGGCTGGTGACCCTAGAGGTCCTGTGCTGTCTTGTGTCCCTTCAGCGCAACCCAGTGCTGAACATTTTCTGCGTGCAGTGGACATATATGAAATGGTCCCTGCTGCTCCGGCAAAGTTTGTATGAGGGAAAGCTTTCTACAGGATGTGTATCTGTAAGCTGGTTCCCAATTGAAACTCTTCAAATAAAATGAGATGTTGCATACACTCACTTCAAGATGTTTTTAGTAAATGCTGGGCAGTCCCTATGCCAATCTGAGTCAGCAAGGTTTCATGGCTGCTGTGGCCTCATAAGATTACATTGATATATTGTTATTAATAAAGAATAACTAAATTATTATTAGACCCCTGCATGTTGTTTTATATAGCTCAAGTTTTACTCTGTGTTTAAGTTTTCTCCCTCACCAGAAGCAATAAACCCAAAAGAGTCAGTTGCTTGCCTTAAGAAATTTCTGTTTGTGCTTTTCACAGCAATGCTGACAAATGATTTTGATAGGATGGTTGTACCACCAAAGCAGCAATTACTGAAAACAATAAAGTTTATATTTTTAGATTCATAAGGAGACCAGAGATTATACTTGGATTCCTAGTTTTTCAGGGCTTGACACGAGCAGCTTGCCCAGTTGTAGGCTTATATTTACAAAGATGTGCAACCAGAATGCTTTTTCAATTTTTATATTAAGGATTGGAAGGCTTAGACAGAGCCAATTTCTGTTACATTTGTCAGCTGAGGCTGACAAATGGGGCTTGATTTCCAGAGGTGCATTAACTGAAGTGGAAGATGGTCACCCCTGCTCTGGTGAGTATCACAGGGTTTGCCTTCCCTTCCCTATTCTGTGCTGATAGAGCATAATGCTCTATGCTTTTGGGGCTTCTAGGAATTTATGCCAAAATTGGGAATTAAATGTATTCTATCTACTCTGCAAGGATGGATTGTTAATTTAAAAGTTTGAAAATTTTTATAAGTGCTGGAATTTTTGAGAATACTGCTTCAGATACATGGTGTGAAATGTACTTTTTTATCAACAGAAATATAATTCTGATTTTACTACTACTAAGAGCATAAAAATAGCAAATAATAATAATAATAGTGGTAGCATATACCGATTACATACAGTAATAATTGTGATAACATACTGGCTCTTTGCCTCTTTGCCCTTTTAGCACTCTGGAACACGACTTTTGCTGTTGGGGTTGTGGAACATGAAGCACCACCTTTCAGTGGTATTTCTGTCTTGCTGAATACAGGCAGCATTGGGATTACATGGGAAAGCCTCACTCGTGAAACTTCTGGTCCACCCTGAAAGACCCCGAAGAGGCACCCACACATCTCTGTGCCCATGTGGACTGAACTCAGAGGTCAAGGGACAGATCTTTGCTCCTCTGAACTCAGTAGCAGAGCCTCAGTGGTATTTCACCCAAAGCTTTTTGCCTGTCTTTATTTTAAGGATCTGAAGCTATCGTGAAACTCATGCTGACTCCACCAGGTTTGACAGAGTTACTCCCGAATTCATATCACGGAAAAATTACTGTGTTAGTCAGAAAATCTGTCTAGTTTAGGTACGATTATTCACAGAGTTAGTAAAAGGCACACAACAGTGTCTAGCAGAAAAGTTACATACCAGATTTTCTTCGCAAAGTTCTCTGAACTGGTAAAATTTCTGGGCCATGAGAAGCTGGGCACTGCCCACCGCAGTTCGAATCTTCCCTAGAACTGAGAGAAAAAGAAATGTGAGTCTCGATGCTTTCTTTGCTGCGGGCAACTAAAAGCCTATAACAAGACAGGAGATATAGCGGCGCAGTAGTCAGCTCTGGCTTTCAAAAAGCATGTTATGTTTCAGTCACGGATTAGAGAGAAACTGATAAATCTGAGGCCAGATCTGCACCAGGCAAAGGAGTACCGCAAGGGCTCCCAGGGCAGCTTGCATTGGCAAAAATACTCATCTGTTGCTGCAGCGTACTCTCATTCCCCCCCGTAAGACCAGTTCCAAGCAGCAAAGAGCACTTCTATGGCAGTATAAATGTGGCTTATCAAAAGCTTTTGCAACCTGTATAGAAAGCTCTCCAGAAGTTACACCTCCTGTCATCACTGTGACTCAGGCTCAGGCTTTGAATACAAACCCAGCTCCCTGCACAAGGACATGCGGCTTTCAAACCCTGTGATGCCATCTACACTGTTTGGAAAACACTGCATCTACCAGCATTTCTGCCACCCCACTTAGCAACTCGGTGCCTTGTTTTCAGATTTAGCTGAGTGTTGCTTGATCTGAGCCCCAGAAAGGGAATGGTGAATTTAATGCACATCGATGAATCTCACTCGGACCCTCTGAGTATTTTCCACGAGCACAATCTGAAGCGGCTTCTGCCTTTGAATCAGGATGCCCAGGCATACTTCAGGCAGCAATCACACCCTAGCCTCTTCTCCTTGCTGGAGACCTGGAGGGAGGCGTCAAAGTATCCTAACCCAGCTCCTGCGCTGCCTGGGGACTCCTTTGTACAGACAGCTGGGTACTTGTGGTCTCTTTGGACTGATGGAGTACTGTGAAGGACTGCAGCGAACCAGAAGACAGCCCATAGTAAATGCCTCTGAATAAAACAGGAGCTCATACTGATTTGGTTGCATTCAACCTCACTGAAATGGTGGGGTTTTACTGCTGGAAGGGGTAGTTGAGAATATGCTACCTGAAACTGAGGCGTACACTGGTGCATTCAGAGACCTGCATTTCCCTGGGGCTTTGCTGAGTTCTGGTCGTGGGGGAGAGTGTGTGTGTGTGTGTGTGCGCGCGCGCGTGTGTGTGAAAAAAGAAGCAAGCATGCAGAAACAGAGCAGGACAGACTTGGCCTCAACTGGCAGTAGGACAGTGAATCCAGAAAAGAGAGTGTGATTTTGGGGACCGCTGATTGAAAGAAAATTGATGCTGTGAGCAAGAAAGCAGCTACTGGTTTGTTTGAGACTTTCCGTGCTCAGGAAAAAAACCAAGAACTATGCTTTATGCACTGTCTTTAAATAAACAGGCTGGCATCACAGATGTATCTGGCTCCACCATTAATTTTCCCTCTCAGCTGAAGCAATTTATTATCCCCCAATTCTTTGGTTAAATACCTATTTTTAAATTAATTTTATTTAATAAAAAAAAATATTTACGACTTCATTAATGAAAAACATGAATGGCAGCCTCTGTGTCACAATTTTCACTATCATTTCTACTCACAGATATTTGCATTGTCCCAGCCCTCATATAAACACGGCAACTTCTCCATGAAAAATTTACAGTCTGGATACATAAGACAGGTGAGGAAACAGGAAAAACAAAGAGATGAAGTGGCCTGCTCAAGGTGAGTGAATTGTTGGCAGAGCCTAGAAGAGATACTAGTCCTAAAGTGCCATCCTCTATACCATCCCTTGGGCACAGTCACTTTTTGTATAAAACCTAACACAATGTTAGCAGAGCTCCACTGGGAAAATAGTGCTAAATATTCTGACTTACCACAATGAAAAATAAATAAATAGATAAATAAATAAACAAATATAACTTTGCTATAACCCCTTCTGACAACATTTTTAGGGTCTCACGGTCCTGTGACCGGCCACAGTGCATGTCAGCAGCTTGCGACCAGAATGCCACCACGCAGTGTTTGGTCTCCAAGGGATTCACTTGCATAGCCACATGCTAAGCAAACTGGCACAGCCACATGCTAAGCAAACTGGCACAAACACTCATGATGAACTGAAACCAGACACACAGTAGTACAAAATCTGTGTTCTGCTCCTTCAAGGCAAGTGCCTTTTCCTTCAGCAGCCTTAAAGCTCGCTCCTTAAGGCTGCTGGAGGAAAAGTGGGATGTGGAGTTCATTTATACTTTAGACATACAAAGGGAAAAAAAACCGGGGCGGTGGGGGGGCGGGAGAGAGAGTCTTTTCACATTTTTTCAGAAACTATAGGAGGGAGCTCTGTGAACACACACAGAGCCCAGACTTTCATTTTGTTCCCAGAACTGAGCTCAGCACTGCCAGGAAATAGCCGTGAGCTGGAAGATTCACTAAGCAGAATATTTTCAGCATATTGCGCAGGGAGTTTTGCACACAACTCTCATTATTGTTAGCAAGGCTTGCGTGTCTAATTCTATGCGCACAGTGCTGAAAATGGACCCCTTGGTGTGTCTAGTCATTTATGCAACCCAATATGCAAACCACTCAACTGAAAGGACTCTTCAATAGTAGGAGGAGCTACTCCGGGAGCTTTCATGTGGTTCCCATTGTTATGAAAACTCTTCCCACTGAGTATATTTGGGAACAGCTGCCTCATCTGGAGCTCGGCCACTCTGACGCTTCCCAAGACTTGAGAAGGGGAGAAAAAACGGTCTCTGGACTTCTTGGGACAAAAAAAGACGAGGCAGGCTCTTCCTGGAAACCTGCACCGCCCGAGTTGGAAATCACATCCTAAGCACGAAGAAATGTAAATACACCTTGTTGGTGATGGATGGGAATGTGCCCCTTTCTTTGAAGGAAGAAGAGCTTAATATTCAGAGATCTCAGCAGAGGGAAAAGGAAGTCCTTGTCCTTGGCTGCCTAGCGACTGGCTTTTTGCCTAAAAACCATCATCCCAGCTGACTGTGGGATGCATGCTGATGCTGTTCTCTATTGTTGCCACTTCTGCTGTAGCCGCGGCTGTATCTAGTCAAGTGTCACTGATTCCTTGCCCCTCAAAAGCAAGCAGTCTGTTAATGTGCAACCAGTCAACAACTAACTCCGTCACGGAAGTTAGGAAAAAAAAAAAAAGGACAAAGCATGCAAAAGACTGAAAGGAATCTCTCCAGAAGGCACAAAGCCTTATCAATAGTTTTGTTTCCAAACACACGTTGCTTTTAGTGTTTCCAGGCAGAGTGCTCGTTTTGTTTACTCTGTCAAAACCTCCGGTGCCAAAGAGAAAGGCCAAGGTGTAGTAAAAAAACAAGAAGTAAAAATAGACCGATACTTTCTGAGGAGAAAATCCTGCGAGGTTTGAAGCCAAATACCAAGAAAATAAGTGGAATTGCAAAGATAATGCTCAAAATACATAAGAAAAGAATTGGAAAAATCTTTAACAGCAAGAGAGATGGGGTACAGGAGAAAAACATATAAACATTCAAATCGATGTGTTCAGCTAATAGGATACAAACAAAATGTATAAAACCAAGCAACGACAAAAAATACCGACCCATCAAGATGCAATCATAACAGACTTAAACACCTACATAATATTATTCATGTCTGCTTTCTATTCCATACAGGGCTATACAGCACACTCAGCACTGTCGGATCTGAATGCCTTCCAGTAATGCATTAAGCAACATTATTAACATCCATCATATGCTTTGCTGTCACCCCTTCCCCAGGGGGAGAAGTGTGTCTACTGCAATGTTTTGTTTTTATAGTTTGAATTTTACCTCCCCCCCCCCTTGCTTTGACCTCTCTTCCTTGTAAATCCGGTTCTCTCCTGTAATGACTTTTAAGAAATAGACAGTTATGTCTGTTCTGGAAGAACTGCTTCGGTATAGCTATTTTTATATCATTCAGTTATTGTGGAGTGCTTCCTCGCTATTACTGTTCTTGACTGGAGGTCGCAGAATGTTATTCTAGGATAGACACATGTCAGTGAATTCCCCTGCGTCTCTAACCCCTCAACGTGTCCTCCTTTTAAAACATTCTTAAATATAAACTCGGTCTACGTGCTGCTCAAGCAATAAGTTCTTGCTTCTCTTGGTTCTAAGAACCGCATAGGACCTACTTTGGGATTGTGGAGCTCTGTGTATCTCCTCCCTCTCCCCCCATTTTCATGGGAAAAGAAATGAAACAACAAAAAAAGAATTTCAAACACAAGCAAAGAATTGGTGATATTGTCACCTGCTTTACCTTGGAAGGAGACTGTGTGAGGATAACAGAATACAAGAAAACAATAATAAAAAACACCTGAAGTGATGTGAAAAGTCATCACATAGAAGCCGCGGGAATTTTGAGGAGCGGCAGCATTATTTGGCCTTAAAACATCAACTGATCTCTTTGCATTTCAACTTTGACAGGCCCCAGGGTCTAACAAGTGACAAAGGAGGCACTTTAGCAGTGTGACTGTCAAATGTGAAAACACCTGGTTGGTAGGCAGGGCACAAGCTAGGGAACAGAAAACCAGCGACTTGTTCATTGCCCCAGGAGCAAGTGGCAGGAACAATAGCCGAAATTACAGGGACATGGCCTGACATTTGTGTTGCAGATGTTGGCTGGGCACTGTGCATATGAAGAAATTCTGCCACAGAGCTGTCACAATCCATTTCCAAGCCAGAATGGACCAGCATTTTAGCCTATTCATGTTGACAGACCTACATTTAAATAACACCAAGCATGACAAAAGCCAGGAAATTCAAAGTTAAAGCTACTGCTCAGGTCTTAAGCTCAGGTATTAAGGAGAAAACAGCCAAATGGAGCAAGCTATGGAAAGGGCAGTCCTTGCTTTGAGTCATATTTACTTATAGGACGGATCTCATTGAAATTAATAGTGCTGTCTGCATGAATAAGTGCCGTTCACTGGGAGTAAAGCAGTTTCCATGTGTACTCTGACTTACTCGGCTTTTATTATAGCACACCATGTTTTGTCCCTAACTGTTTTTCCTTTCCTATATTGTTTCCTTGCTTGCAGATTTCTCTTTTTTCCTTGCTAGCCTTTGGAGACTGGCAGGGCTTCCAGCCCAGAGCTGGCTTTCCTTGGAGAAACCCTCGCAGATGGAGAAGTCCCTTCTGTGGAGAAAAGAAAACCAGAGGAAGAAAAGGACGAGTCGGGCAGGTGGCCAGAGGCACGTAGCCAGGGGGATTCCAGCARGACTCGGCCACACGTCAGGTTGGTGACCATCCGTCTGCAAGGCTGCATCAGTCTGCTACGGGACGAGGCTGCCTCACACCTCCGAGCGGCAGGGACCAGGACGACTTGGGGAAGTCCTGCAGAGGACTGGAAAATGGTTTTCCTTGCTCGTGACTGACAGTGAACTCAAGAGTCTCCTTTTCTTTTGCCGTGCACAACTATTGCAAAAATAATATCTTTTCCTTAACTTTCTTTTCTTGTGTCTAGCCTTTACTCTTTTAAGTTTACCTTTGAAACAATCAAAACAAAAGAAAAGAGCAGAAAGTGTGCAAACATTGCATAATTTGCCAGAACTGGCTGAATTTGCAGAGACTCTGGTCCTAAGCAGTGAGGTTACTGCAGATTTGAGGTCAACCTTTGTTTGCAGACTGGCCCAGAGGAGTATAATAGACACGCAAGACAGTTATAATGACATGTCTTGTCAGAGCCTTGGTTTTCTGTTTTAGTTTTTACTTGATTGGCCTGACTTGTCTTGCCACTAAACTCACATTACACCTGACTTGTGGTGAATCAGGCCCACTGTTTGCTTCCAATGGTTATCTTCGCATCGAAGCCACATTACAACCCCGCGTGAAAGAGAAACATTTCTGAAGGGAAGCAGTGTGAAGCCCTCTGATTCTTCCAGAAAGGTTAATGCCCCATGTGAAATAAAAACAACAGCAAAAAAGCCAGCAAAAGCCAGGCTGAGGCGGTAGGTGTATGTTCCTGTGCCCACCGCTGCTGTGAAAAAAAAAAGGCGAGAGGCTGCTCGCTAACAGTGGGGAGCTGTGCGGGGAGCCAGGCCTGTTGCTGCTAATTCTGTGTGTAAATGGTTACTCCAGAGGCCTGAGCCAAAAGTCACCAACATCAGTGGCGAGGCTCTGACTATATGAAATTTTGCAGGGGAGAGGTAGGAGGAGAGAGAGCAGAGGGCTGAGGAGAAAAACCAAAAAAAAAAAAAGGTAAAAAATTGATTTCACTTAAGGCCTGATCCAAAGTGTTAGTCAATTCTCACAAGGTGTTTAGCCTCATATCTCTAACATATTCTTTTTTATGAGAGCCTTTGAGTTTGTAGCCAAGCTCCCTGTAACAGCAGGATACATGGAAACCATATCAAGTATCCTAGCTTAAAGTGTGAGTGGTATTCATCTGCCTGTTACACACGCTGTGGCTTTACCAGAAAATGATTTCAGATAAAACCAGAATATACTATACAATAAATAATTCATGGCGGAAGGGGAGCCACATTTCTCCCTATATTGGCATTTCATCGTGCAGCCACTGAACCACAGCTTGTTTTTATACACAGCAGCAGACTCCATTTCCCAGCTAGAAACATTCAGTCCCATCTGGTAGATTCATTCCCAGCTAGATAATACCCAACGTATCTATGTAACATACAAGCTACAGTCAAACAGCAGCGAGCCGTCTCCCTGAGACAGCTGTTTCGCACAAGGGCCGCATTGTCTGGAGGAAGCGCGRATCGTTTTACGCGGAGCGCCGGGGGGACGAGCCCTCTGTCAGCTGCCATGGCATCGAGAAAACCTCGCTCATCACACGTTCTCGTTATTTTGTTATCTGGCCAAACACATGCTGGGGATGGCAGGTTGAAAACAAAGGATGCGTTCCCTGCTCTGGTTATATTTCATTAAGAAAACCAAAGCAAACACACCTCTTCTGCTCCTTTCCTCCCTCTCTTCAAAGTTTGTAGACGTATGAAAAAGACATATTTCGGGGCAGGGTTTGTAGCAGCCAGGCTTTTGTTTCTGGCACTGCTAAGCGGGCAGCGTGGCCCCGACCATATGCTTTTCCTTGGCACCAGGTAGAGCGGGGTGTGCTGAGCTGCAGTGGAAAGCCCCGTGCAGCCTCCATGGGAGGCAGCTGCCACGTGCCGGAGCGGCTGATGCCTCACACCAAAATCAGTACCTCACCCACAAAAACCAGGTGACCCCTTTCCCCCTCCCATTTCCAGCGATCATGACAGGTGCCAGTCAGGAAAATGAAGAGGAGGAATAATCCACAGGACACATGCCATGTGCTCTGCAAGGAGGCACCGGGAATAGCCAGCCTAACCACTCCTTTATCCTCCCCACAACTGACTTCTCCCACCGATTCCTCAAAGAATAGCCCTTTAAAACTAACATATATCAAAGACACCAAGACACTAAGAGAAAATTCTGCACATGGATATACACGTTCTGCATGTATCAGCCTTGTAAAATTCACTTCATGTTCTTTTCCCAAGGTGAATAACTACTTTGGTGCACAAATAAAATATTTGTAGGTTTTTCCATTATTATCACTTCATAGAATCATAGAATCACAGAATCATTTGAGTTGGAAGGGACCTTTAAAGGTCACCTAGTCCGACCCCTCTGCCATGAGCAGGGACATCTTCCACTAGATCAGGTTGCTCAAAGCCCCATCCAACCTGGCCTTGAACACTTCCAGGGATGGGACATCCACAACTTCCCTGTTTCAGGGTCTCACCACCCTCATTGTAGAAAATGTCTTCCTTATGTCCAATCTATCTATCTAAGTTGTTGTGGCAAAGAGAAAGCAAGTGGGTTTTGTGGCTTGGACTTACAAATGTTGTGTATTTCCTATTTATTTGTTATGTGCTCACACTTTCAGTCTAAAATCTCTTAGTTCATGGGGTTTATTCCTTGCATACTAACAACAGAAAACTTTTGTATTCTGATACATTCAAGTAGAATGTATCGATGATGTAAATTAAAAATGAGGTTCAAATACTCTAAAACTTGGGGAATCTGGATCTGCTTTGAAGGCCAATCCTTCTGTATTTTTCCCTCAGAAGAGATCATTAGCCTACTATGTAACAGAAATTTTATAGAAATAGAAAACCTTAACATACCTTAATGTTAAGGTTATCTCGTACTTTCCATTAGAAGTCAATTTCCAGTTGCTTACAATAGTGTCTAACTTTAACTATCTAGATCAAACTTCTCTGTGGTTATTTCTTTCATTGGGTTGAATGGAAAGTTCCAGCAGAGACAGCTTATGCATTTCTAAGAATGTAAAAAAATATATTTTTTACCAGCGTTAATGYCTTTCCTTCCATAAATCAAAACCTTCACATCTCAGAAGAATGCTAGTGCCTCCCTTCCTGAAAGGAAGGGTTAGAAATTTGGAAGAAGCAATCCTGGAGCTGAAGTAGTAGTCCTTGCTTTGGTAGGAGCTAATTTGGGGGTCGGAAAAGTGTTATTTGCTATATCCAGGAAAATACGCTTACGTGTGCCTAAATTATACAATATTGTACTCTCTATATGCAGCTGCTCCTTAGTGTTTTCTAGAAGTTCCCTGCTAGAATTTGAAAAAGCTTCATTCACAAGGAGCATGCCCCTAAGCTTACAGGTTTACCTATGTTCAAAAGCTGACAGCTATCAATAGTAGTGCTCCTTGTAATGGAAGTAAATTGAAAAAACTTCTGAGAGAAAAAATTCTGGACAGGGAGCCACACGTTCAGCTCTTCTTCCCTAATTAGAGTGAATGAATAAGTCGTGAGCTACCCAACCCTTCTTACTAATGAAGGCTTCCTAGACATTCCCATTACTTCACAGGTGGGGTAATACTTCTGGCAGCGGTGACAACTGAGATGTAGTTTGCATGCGTGTGTTTTTTATCACAGAATATGGAGAGCTTGTTTTACTGGGAAGATCAAAGAGGAATGAGAACTGCAAGGGAGATGAGGGGAGACAGGGGAGGGGAAGAGAGGGAGAACAACTTGGAAGCACAACTGCAATCTCAGTTGGGAGAAGCATGTGAAGACTCTGTGCCAATCACCATCTAAAAAGGCAGCTAAAATATGAATTTAATGAAAAGCAACTAGAATCTGTTCAATTATATTCTAAGGTTATGAGAAGTGATTCAAATGGAAGAGTTAAGAAACATTTATACTATAAGATCCCTAACCATGATCTCCTAATTATCCTTTGAACTATGCAATCCCAAAAGCTAATACCTCTGGAGTTTCAGAAGTGCCGAGCATTTGCATCCCCCGTCAACTTTAATAAGGATTATTATATACCTACATACAGTCCTTCTGAGAATCACAACCATAGCTTCATTAGCTAAATAAGAAATGGCACGATACAGAATTCACCGGAGTAAATCTGACCTACGTTAAATACTTTTTTGTAGTTGCAATATTATTGTACGCAGTTACTTACTGTCCTCAGGTAAGTTGTTTTCCCGTTCTTCTCTCTCCATTTGTTGGCACCAGCCTTCCATACGATCTCTCTCTGCTTGAAGTAGCTTCAGAAACCAGTGGCCATCTCGTGGGCACACTGACCTTTGAACAGCTTCCAGAGGATCTTCAGTGATAGAGTCAATCCAGGGGTCAGGAGGAGGTAAAATTGATGGATCAAAATCTGTATCAAAGTCATCATCCACTGCACATGCATGGTAATGGTTTCCTGACCCTTGTATGCTAACGGTAGAGGTGCTTGCATCTCGAGAAAATTGTCTTGATATTTGTCCAGAACACGTATTGTCCTCTTGAGGGTCAATTATTTCGAAGTTCTCATGGAAATCCAGGTCTGCTTGCACGGCTGTTGTTACACTATTAGATCGTGTAAACCTGCGAAAGCTTTGGAGAGCACAAACGTAAAATGTTTAGAAAGCTTTTTCTAGGTAACTTGGTAAGAAAGGACTTAAGATTCCACCACTCCTCCTAAGACTGGCAGTCAAGGCTCTCAGGCTACACTCAGGTGTTTTTGCTTGAAATGACCAGCATAAAGTTCTTTTCTCATTGCAAGCCAACAAACAAACATCTCTTTTTCCAGACAAGCTCACTGTTCATATAGGCAAATACCCCTAATAGTTGTGTGGATTAACAAAACCAGAGGCTAGCCCAAGAGACAGCTCATGGTGTCAGTACCTATGGGTTTTAGGGTACCAATTAATGAAGAGTTAAAGGGGCCCAATTTTAAGAAATGACTTATCTTCCAACTTTTAAAACTCACACCCCTTTGAAGTTGCACACTCAAACTCACAAGCCACATTTAAAAATCATACACATGAGACTGTTAAGATAGTAAAACTGAAGAGTCCACTGTCTACGTAATGTTATACATTCCATTTATAAAGAGGAAAAGTATTTTTAACCCAGGTAAGTATTTTGTATTGCTTCTTCAGAATTACGCTTCATAATTATGTACATGCTAGTTTACTACTACTGCAAATACCACTGCCATCTCTCACAATTTTAGCACCCATTCCCACTGTTAAGACAGTTTGTTTCACATCCAACCCTCAGTTTCAAAATGGTCTTCTCTTTTTCACCAGAGCTAGCATTCTCAGACGCTGTCTCCAGAATAGAATAGAATAGAATAGACTATTTCAGTTGGAAGGGACCTACAACAATCATCTAGTCCAACTGCCTGACCAACTCAGGGCTGACCAAAAGCTAAAGCATGTTGTTAAGGACATTGTCCAAATGCCTCTTAAACACTGACAGGCTTGGGGCATTGATCACCTCTCTAGGAAACCTGTTGCAGTGTTTGACCACTCTCTTGGTAAAGAAATGCTTGCTCATGTCCAGTCTAAACCTCCCCTGGTGCAGCTTTGAGCCATTCCCATGCGTCTCATCAGTGGATACCAGAAGGAAGAGATCAGCACCTCCCTTTCCACTTCCCCTCCTCATCGTGATGGCTGCTACCCTGTAGGTAGCTTCCTTTCACCTTGCACAGTTTCCCTATGTTGGAGCCTCTGAGGGCAGAGAGCAAACCCTGAGGGTAAAGGCAAAAGCGGGGGAGAGAGGAGCTTTGGAGCTTTGGGTTTGGGTGTTTTTTCTTTAAGTAAACAGCACTCCAAATTCGGCAGTCCAAGGCACCTGAGGTGAAGAGGCTGACAGAGAAGGATCAGAGGGAAGTGTAAGGAGTAAGAGAGACCTAATGCTGTTGCAGGGGGTGGTAGTGAGAGTAGATATGACAAGCAGTAAATTGGGGAGGGAGGGAGTGGAAAATCTGCAGGCAAATAATTACCGAGAGTCAGAGTAACTCTAGAAACTGATGCACCGAGGAACACAGGAAAAATACAAGAGAGGCAGACATCTGTCTTGCCCCATGATGAAAGGAGATAAAGGAGGTAGAATCATAAAGTAATTAACGTAGATGTTACTTAAATTAGTAATGTTTAGGCTTCGGAATGAACGTAGTTTTGAACTGAATAGGGACAGATTCCCACTCCTCCTTCTTACTAATTCAGGATGCCTGTGCACTCATGCAGCTGGTACTTCGCTTCTCATTTGTTTACAATCTCACATTTACTCTTGAAACCAGTGTTAGGACCCGTTTCCCTGCGATATTTTGGCTGTTTTCCCCTTACCAGTTGTATTTTTAGTTTGAGCTCAAGCAGCAATGAAAATGCTGAGGAGACAGTGAAGCTGGATGCTGGGCACCATTTCACTCCCTTGCATTTATATTCCACCTTCCACTGAAGAGCAGTAGCCCATTAGACAAGTGCAACTGACAGCAAAACTTTGTCAAGTGTATTTAGTCTGCAGTTGGGAAGGGAGCAGATGGAAGGATGCTGAGGGAGAATTTGATGGCCTGTATACCTGGTGCATCCAGATACCTCAGTAAGAGTGCAGCAGACTTCAGGGAGGATTGTATCAGGTCCTGCTGATAGAGGAAATTAGGGACTGTTGGTCTGAGGCTTTGAGAGGAGTAGGGCAAAGCAAAACAGGAGTTGAGAAGGGTTCTTCAATTAATAAAAGACACCAATTCCTCTGCAGAAGAAACCTACAAGTAGCTTCCCAGACACACCAATCCCTGGAAAACCTTAATAGATTGTGTGTATTTTTTTTATAATGGCCTAGAATACAAACATTTTAATGTAGCGCTGGCCACTTGCAGTTCTTTTGAAACAGGTGTTGTTAAACGATGCAAAAGTCACAGTTATGCCACCGTAGTTTTGCACGATATGCACCAGCAAACTGAAAAATATGGAGCGAGCAGAACTCTTCAGCTCGGTAGTACTTATCCTTTGACAAGTAGAGCAAAGCATTTTGCTACAGACTGATACAGCAGAAAAAGTTCAAAAGGGAGGACAAGGATCATTGGGGATATGGTATGGCATCCATAGAAGGAAAGAGATTTCTTGGTTTAGAAAACAGATGGCTGAGGAGGGATATGAAAGCCCTATGAAATCCTGACTAGGTGATGTTTCACCATTTCTCAGAGTGCAAGAACTGTGGGGAGGAAGGCAGGCAGTTGCAAGGCTTAGAGGTCTAAAGATTTAAATCTAGCGAAAGGAAGCATTTCTTCACACAATATGTAATTAAATTGCCACAGGATCCTGGGAAAACCAAAGGTAAAAATAGGTTCAAAGAGAACCTGATCAAATTCACAGGAGATAGGTCCAGGAAGAGCTATTACACAGATGTTATATCTGGTTTAGGAAGTCCCTGAACAACAGACTGCTAAATTTGGAACGTCTACTGGGAGAAGTAGTGCTTTATACACATCCTTTATACTTTTCCTTTACACACACTCCTTTATACTTTTCCTAAGTATCTGCTACTGGCCCCTGACAGAGAAAAGCTGTTAGACTGGTATTAGTGGTTAGAAAGACTTTAGCTTTAGGCTGACATTACAATGAAAATCTTTTGGTCCAGCCTGTGCTGTTTTTTAAAAAATTGCTTTAATTTGGCCACCAACCTGACAAATCCCTTATCTGCACTGAAGTGCGTGCATGAATACACACACACACATAGACACACGCACACAGACATGTGTGCCCACACAGGCACATGCTCACACAGGATTTCTTTTCAGTCATTTAGTCAAGGTTCACTGAGAGCCAAGGCATTAGTACACTGTGTACTCTTTCACACCTTCCAGGGTACTGGAGAGAAAAGCAAATCCCTTAATCCAGCCTCGTTCCTCTCCATGCTCCTACCTTCACATCACAGCCGCCTTCTATTTTCCCCAGCACCCTAGACTCTGCTATCCTTCTATTTTAGATGACCATTTGTATTTTCAGTTAACACGTTGTCTTTTCATTGTACACCAAACCCCAAATGTGGAAACATCAGGGTCTACTTGCCAAAAGGATGTATTGCTGGAGGCAGTACATTTCAAAGCTTTCAGGAGTGTACTCTTACTGGGTTCAATATATATGAGCTAGTACCACCAAAACCAGACTCTGCTCAACAAATAAAATAGAATGACCTACTTTTTTTGCCTTTACTTTATCTATATAATAGTATGCTACAGGCTTGCTCGACAGATTCTTGGCACTGGATTGTGTAACCTATCTGTCTTCATACGAAAAACAACTTGGCAATAGAATATAGCATCAGTTCAAAATTAAAAAAATACTCCTAAGGAAATGTATGTTGAATGAAATGGAAATGCAGGAAGGCACCCACTATCTGCCTACCTCCAGCACATCTATATAAACTGCCTAATAGATGGTAATTTTAGTCTCTGACATAGCTTCCTCACTCACTTCCAGGATATTTTACTCTTACAAAATACCATTTGTGTCCCACATGAGTCTTTTTTTTGTTTTGCTCTAAGTTAAAACTCTGTACCACAGGAGAGCTGCTGAAGCTAATACGTAAATTTTCACTGTTTCTACACATACAAAACATTCACAGGTCCACCTAAAAAAAAAGTTTTCATAAATTGCTGGTAATCATTAAAAACAGAAATTTGCTTCTTCCTCTGCTTTTAGGCTTGGCCCTTTTGTAATCAGTTGTGCCCTGCAGGCACAAGGTGTAATAATTACAGCTTCAGAGAACTGCAGCAGATATCTGGCCTCAGGTGCAGAAAGCCATGAAACCTCAGACTGGATAAACCAGTATGGAGAACAACAGCACGATGTGTTTTGAACAGCAACAACAGGGTCACTTGTTAGCATTCGACTCTCCATTTCTAAGTTTTATTTTGCTTTCTTTTGAAAAACTTGTTTACATTTCAACACCGAGAACTTATTTCTTTCCTAAAAAAACCCAAAAAGCCCAGAAAAGATCTAGGTTTCAAACCAATTGATGCATGGTGAGCCTCAGAGGCACTTACATTAAATTCAGCCTGCCTCACTTTACCCATTGGCTGTATTCTTTCTTGGTTGTGGGCTTCCCTGCTAAGGTTGCAGCCGCTGTCAGCAGAACAAAACAAACTGCAGGAGGAGTTAGCAGATACGGTACCATGTCTTCTAATGGCAGGATCTTCAGCCATCTTCAAGCTACAAAGTCTTGTGTGCTTTGCTCTATCCCTACCCCTTCTCCCATTCACATAGTCTTTTTTTATCACTAAGAGTCTTAGCAGGGAAACTCTAATCCCTTATAGCAATGTTAGAATAGACTATTTCAGTTGGAAGGGACCTACAACGATCTTCTAGTCCAACTGCCTGACCAACTCAGGGCTGACCAAAAGTTAAAGCATGTTGCTAAGGGCATTGTCCAAAGGCCTCTTAAACACTGTCAGGCTTGTCCACCTCTCTAGGAAGCCTGTTGCAGTGTTTGACCACCCTCTTGGTAAAGAAATGCTTCCTAATGTCCAGTCTAAACCTCCCCTGGCGCAGCTTTGAACCATTCCCACGCGTCCTATCACTGGATCACAGGGAGAAGAGATCAGCACCTCCCTCTCCACATCCCCTCCTCAGGAAGCTGTAGAGAGCAATGAGGTCGCCCCTCAGACTCCTGTTCTCCAAACTAGACAAGCCCAAAGTCCTCAGCCACTGCTCAGAGGACATGCCTTCCAGCCCCTTCACCAGCTTTGTTGCCCTCCTCTGGATGCATTCAAGGACCTTAGCACCTTTCTTAAATTGTGGGGCCCAGAACYRCACAYARKACTYRAGGTGAGGCCRCACCAACRCTGAATRCAGCRGGATRATCACCYCTTTTGACCGKYTGGTTATGCCGKGTTTGATGCACCCCAGGATGGGGTTTGCCCCCTCGGCTGCCAGGGCACACTGCTGACTCATATTGGGCCTGCTGCCGACCAGCACCCCCAGACCCCTTTCTGCAGGGCTGCTCTCCAGCCACGCCTCTCCCAATTTATAGTTGTGCCTGGCATTACTCCGTCCTAGGTGCAGAATCCAGCATTTCAACTTGTTAAATTTCATCCCATTAATCATTGCCCAATGCTCCAGTCTATCCAGATCCCTCTGCAAGGCCTCCTGTCCCTTGAGAGAGTCAACAGCACCTCCCAGTTTGGTATCATCAGCAAACTTGCTAACGGTGCATTCAACTCCTGCATCCAGATTGTTGATAAATACATTGAACAGCACTGGCCCTAGAATTGAGCCCTGAGGAACACCGCAGGTGACCGGTCACCAGCCAGATGCAGCCCCATTCACTACAACACTTTGAGCTCTTCCCTCCAGCCAGTTCTTTACCCAGCGCACCGTGAACCTGCTCATCCCACAGTTGGACAACTTATCCAGAAGGATGTTGTGAGGGACAGTATCACAAGTCTTACTAAAATCTAGAAAAACTACATCCACCGCCTTCCCTTCACCCACTGGGTGGGTGACCTTATTGTTGAGGGATATCAAATGATTTAAATAGGACTTTCCCTTTGTGAACCCATGTTGACTGTGCCTGATGACTGCATTATTCTTTAAATGCCTTTCCATAGTACCCAGTATAATCTTCTCCATAATTTTTCCAGGAACTGAGGTTAGACTAACAGGACTGTAGTTCCCTGGGTCTTCCCTCACGCCCTTCTTGTAAACTGGAATAACATTGGCTAGCTTCCAGTCAGCAGGGACCTCCCCAGACTCCCAAGACCTTTGGTAAATGATCGAGAGTGGCCCTGCCACAACACGAACTAGCGCCTTCAGTATGCTGGGATTAATCCCATCAGGCCCCATGGACTTGTGAACATTCAGCTGATACAGCTGGTCCCTTACAATTTCAGCATCCAAACAAATGGATGCAAATCAAGAAAACAATATTCCTGCTCCAACCCCACTCCCCACAGCAGTTCATCTTTGTCCATTGCCCAGAAGCCACAAGTCACGTTTGTCGCTTGTGGCACCTGAAACCTCCTCCCTGTCTCCCCTGGGATCCCTGAGGGAAAGGCAGCAGCCCCTGGTGCACTCAGCCTTCCCCAGGACCCCCCACTGCAGACCACTATGCCCCGTAATGCCCTCAGGACACGGGCGCAGAACAGGATGAGGCAGGAGAGGGGTAAGTGGTGCCTCTTTGGTGTCTGTCTCAGCGCCTGCAGGACCTGGGCCTGCTACTAATAAATAACAATGTCAGAATTTCAAGTAATATCCTTGCTTCTGTGCTCTGCCCAGTTTCTCCCTCTCCCACCACTCATTGTGACAGTACTGCAACACTGATCCCAGGATATGCTTGAAGAAGACAGCCTGTCATGCTGAGAGGTTCCAGCCCTACCCAAGACTCTATGGGTGGGGGCCCAGCTCCTTGGCAGTGGTCAGCCCCTCAACAGAAAGCAGCCAAGAGGGGGCAAAGAAAACAGGTACGCTGTGGCGGGAAACCGAGACCTTAGCACAGTTCTCCACCGTCACATCCCCACTGTCCCCTGCAGACCTGCCGTCCTGAGATGGCCCCTCCACTCCCCCAGCATGGCAGCGGCAGAGCCCACAGACTCAGGAACTAGCACCTGCAGGGCTCAGCCTGCCACTGCTGCAGCAAGTCCATGCCTGCTCCACGTGCACACAGAGCAAGGGCTTGTCCATGCCCGGGAGCGCTGAGCTGCTGCACAGCCCACCCTGGGGCTGCGCTCCCCTCTATCCATCCTGCCGGCATGTGGTACAGTTCCCAGTGACCGAGAGGGCGGGCAGCCATCCAGCCCCATTGCCCTGGCAGGACACCCCTCTTTGTTGGATAAAAGAGAGGCTTGAAGTCCAAGATAAAAGGGAGTGTGGGGAAACTGGGGAGGTTTCCAGGGAAAGGAAATTTCTAACGCCATGTGGAGACAGCACTTGGCCGCTTTACACACAGAGATCCCACCCATAACCACTTTTTTTGTTTTTTTTTACTGTATATTGGCCTTTGCATTGCAGAGCAGAGGGTGCTGGCTGGAGCGCTCAGCCTCCCATCAGGGCCAGGGCTGGAGGAGAGAGGCTACTGCCAACCAGCGGGGTCTGATCAGAAATTTATGGCAAATTCTGCAAATGCTGGGCTTGGGGCAGCCCACCAGCAGGCTGAGAGCCAGAGGGCTGTAAGGGTTTGCTCTGATCACAGGCARCCATGGCCGGRGAAGGAAATTGGCCAYGTCAGAGCCAGTGSCTGCTYYAMCTTCTGTTGACCAGAGYGGCAGTTCCTCKCCCAAGCACGCGCGGGGCGGCGGGAGGTGTGGAGTGTGGGTCCCACCAGGGTGGGACTGGGCAGGGGCAGAGCACCCTCAGCCCCAGGCACCCTGCTCTTCCCAGGCGGGGCCTCTTTCAGGCCAGATGTCCCTCAGCCAAAGCGACCCACGGTCAGCCGTGCACTTGGGCCGCCATCACAATAGCAACTACAAGATTGACCGAACCAAAGAGGATGTCTGGGGACTCTTTGGTTGGCGACCCAAAACTGCAGAAGATGGCAAGGAGCCAATGGAGGTCGACCCACTGGAAGATCAGGAGGAGCCCATGGAGGTCGATCCAATTCCAGCAGACCTAGCCAGGTACTGCAAYGCTGATCCCAGGCTATGCTTGAAGAAGGGAGCCCATCATGCTGAGGGGCTCTGGCCCCACTCAAGACTCTATCGGCATGCGCCCAGCTCCTTGGCAGTGGTCAGGTATGCTGCGGGCGGGAAGCCGAGGCCTTAGTGCAGCTGGCCTGCGTGTGTCTCCCAGCCATAAATCAATCAATCAATTAATCTCCATCCATGAATCTCCCTTGAAACATGGTGGAGCTTCAAGTGCTGCTTGGGCTCTTTTTCCCCATCCTGCACTGCCCTGCTGCCCCCAGATATTCATAGGGTATCCACCCTGACCTTTCCAGTGTGCGAGTAGCACAGCAGCGCAGGGAGGAGGTCACGCTGCAGAGGCCATCCTTGGCGAATAACCACCCTGTGCTGGGCACATCTCTCACCAGCAGCATTTGCAGAAGATGGAGGATCAAAGCATTCCTGGGATCTCTCATCCTCAAATAAACCTGTTCTAACCTTTGCCTTGTGACTCCTTCTGGGCAGCACTGGGGGGAATAGCTGGAACAAGAGGGAGCAACACTTTGTCGAGGCCTAGCACACAAGGCCAGGTCAGGGCCCTTAGCTTTAAACAGGGAACATTATTAAGCCTTGCTTTTGAAACTGCCTCTCTCTTCTTCTGAATACCAGCTCAGTCACTCGCAGCTAGGCTAGAATCACAGAATCATAGAATGGCTTGGGTTGGAAGGGACCTTTAGTCATCTAGTCCAACCCCCCTGCAATGAGCAGGGACATCTTCATTTAGATCAGGTTGCTCAGAGCCCCATCCAACCTGACCTTGAATGTTTCCAGGGATGGGGCATCTACCACCTTCAGAATTTCTCAGTGGAATGGCTTCCACTGTGGAGAACACAGTTAGCCAGTAAATGCCACACACAAAATCCAAGGAAATATCAGTCCCAGATCAGCTTAGTCGAAATGCAGATTTGAAGGTCCTGTCCTAAAGACTGGAGAGTTAAGAAGTTTGAGCGTAGGACTGGCCTGCTTTGCAGGGAAGACCCTAAAACCTGAATATATTTTTTCAGGACAGTAAGTGACCAAACCCAAAAACCTAAATGAAAAAAAGAGGAAAAATATGGCTTTATATAGTAACAATAGTCAAAGATGTGCATTTTTTTCCCTTGAAGAGACAGAAGAGTATTTTTTGGTTGTTTCTTTTTTTTTTTTTTTTTTTAATGTTACCCCACCATCATTTTACTTTATATCATGTCAAGAGATATGGTGTTGTAAACCCCACTTTATACCACACCAAGAGGTGGGGGCACCTTCCCTGGCCCCACAGAAGCCAGAGAACATGGAGAAGGACCATATGTCTATGGTCTTAGTCTCCCATGGCAGTGTTCTTATTTCAGAAGCTACCGTTGTTTCAGGATTCATAAATTCTTGTGATGGCAAACCATGTACAATTACCAGCTGATGGTATGACTAGGAGCAATGAGCAAGACAATTTTGGGGGTGAGGATGTAACAGGAGGAGATCTTGGGGCAGACAAGGTAAAATGCAAGAGAGACTAAAAGTGATTACAGAGCTATGGGACTGAGAGTCCCTTGTTCAATAAGAATGCTAAGTGCTAATCGGCCTGGCAAAATACGTGTGTGTAAGATAACTTCCTGACGCAGCTGGTAAGTGAGCCTACCAGGGGAGGTGCCTCGCTTGACCTGCTGTTTACCAACAGAGAAGGACTGGTGGGAGACGTGGTGGTCGGAGGCCGTCTTGGACTTAGCCACCATAAAATGACAGAATTCTCGATTCTTGGTGAAGTAAGGAGGGGGGTCAGCAAAACCACTACCATGGACTTCCGGAGGGCGGACTTTGGCCTGTTCAGGACACTGGTTGAGAGAGTGCCTTAGGAGGCAGTCCTGAAGGGCAAAGGGGTCCAGGAAAGCTGGAAGTCTTAAAGGCGCAGGAGCAGGCCATCCCTGTAAGAAGAGCTGGCGGGGAAGATGACTGGCCTGGCTGAACAAGGAGCTTTTGCTGAGACTCAGGGAAAAAAGGAGAGTCTACCACTGTTGGAARAAGGGGCAGGCAACTCAAGAAGAGTACAGGGATCTTATTAGGTCATGCAGAGAGAAAATTAGAATGGCAAAAGCCCAGCTAGAACTCAATCTGGCCACGGTTGTAAGAGACAACAAAAAATGTTTTTACAAATCTATTAACAACAAAAAGAGAGCCAAGGAGAATCTCCATCCTTTATTGGATGCCGGGGGGGAACATTGCCACCAAGGATGAGGAAAAGGCTGAGGTACTTAATTTCTTCTTTGTCTTTAGTGGTCAAACCAGTTATCCTCAGGGTATTTAGCCCCCTGAGCTGGAAGACAGGGATGGGGAGCAGAATACACCCCCCATAATCCAAGAGGAAGCGATTAACGACCTGCTACGCCACCTGGACACTCACAAGTCTATGGGGCCAGATGGGATCCACTTGAGAGTACTGAGGGAGCTGGCAGAGGACCTTGCCAAGCCGCTCTCCATCATTTATCACCAGTCCTGGTTAACAGGGGAGGTCCCGGACGACTGGAGGCTTGCCAATGTGACGCCCACCTACAAGAAGGGCCGGAGGGAGGATCCGGGGAACTACAGGCCTGTCAGCCTGACCTCTGTACCGGAGAAGATCATGGAGCGGTTCATCTTGAGGGCGCTCACAAGGCAGGTGCAGGACAACCAGGGGATCGGGCCCAGCCAGCACGGGTTCATGAAGGGCAGGTCCTGCCTGACCAACCTGATCTCCTTCTATGACCAGGTGACCTGCCTAGTGGATGAGGGGGAGGCTGTGGATGTGGTTTACCTGGACTTTAGTAAGGCCTTTGACACTGTCTCCCACAGCATTCTCCTAGGGAAGCTGGCGGCTCATCGCTTAGACGAGTGTACTCTTCGCAGGGTAAAAAACTGGCTGGACGGCCAAGCTCAGAGAGTTGTGGGGAATGGAGTTAAATCCAGATGGTGGCCAGTCACGAGCGGTGTTCCCCAGGGTTCAGTTTTGGGGTCGGTCTTGTTTAACATCTTCATCAATGATCTGGACAAGGAGATCGAGTGCACCTTCAGTAAGTTTGCAGATGACACCAAGTTGGGCGGGAGTGTTAATCTGCCTGAGGATAGGAAGGCTCTGCAGAGGGATCTGGACAGGCTGGATCGATGGGCCGAGGCCACTTGTATGAGGTTCAACAAGACCAAGTGCCGGGTCCTGCACTTGGGTCACAACAACCCCAGGCAACGCTACAGGCTTGGGGAAGAATGGCGTAAAAGGACCTGGGGGTGCTGGTTGACAGTCAGCTGAACATGAGTTGGCAGTGTGCCCAGGTGGCCAAGAAGGCCAATAGCCTCCTGGCCTGTATCAGAAATAGTGTGGCCAGCAGGAGTAGGGAAGCAATCGTGCCCCTGTACTCGGCACTGGTGAGGCCACACCTCAAATACTGTGTTCAGTTTTGGGCCCCTCATTACAAGGACATTGAGGTGCTGGAGCATGTCCAGAGAAGGGCAATGAAGCTGGTGAAGGGTCTGGAGCACAGGTCTTATGAGGAGCGGCTGAGGGAACTGGGGTTGTCTATCCTGGAGAAGAGGAGGCTGAGGGGAGACCTTATCGCTCCCTACAACTACCTGACAGGAGGTTGTAGTGAGGTGGGTGTTGGTCTCTTCTCCCAAGTAACTAGCGATAGGACAAGAGGAAATGGCCTCAAGTTGCACCAAGGGAGGTTTAGATTGGATATTAGGAAAAATTTCTTCACCGAAAGGGTAGTAAAGCATTGGAACAGGCTGCCCAGGGAAGTGGTGGAGTCACCATCACTGGAGGCATTCAAAAAACATGTAGATGTGGCACTTTGGGACATGGTTTAGTGGGCATGGTAGTGTTGGGTTGACAGTTGGACTTGATGATCTTAGAGGTCTTTTCCAACCTCAATGATTCTATGATTCTATGATTCTATATGACTTCTTTTCTGGTTCAGTAGAACTGGTTGACTTCCAACAACTCAGTTCTTTCAACAACTTCTGTGAGGAATGGAAGGTGGTCCCCTGAGGTCAAGAAGTCGCAGGTAGAGACACAGGACAAATAGAAATGGACAGAAATGGAAGTGCCCTGAGATTGCACTGATCAGCTTCATTAGATACACGTTTCAAAATTGCCCTGGAAGGGGTAAGTCATGTGAGGAAAGGGGAAGAACACTTTTGTTGGGGGTTTTGCTAGCATCATGGGGGAGATCAGGTGAGAGATAAAAGAGTAACAGCAGGAAGATCAGGAGGTTACAGTTGAAAGAAATGCACACCAGCTTTTTTGCACAAGAAGGACTGGACAGAGGTTCTCTATGTAAATGCTAGAAATTGTAGAGCTGCACTTAGGGAATGGGTATGAAAAAGATTATTGAGAGCAGGCAGCATAAAGAACTGAGGATAAGATGAATAGCGGTGATGGATACAGTTGTAATATGGTCAGGTAGTGGTAAGCACATTTATCCTTTGAGCAGTACAAGAGGAGGAGGAGGACTCAGAGTCATTTGTCTTGGCAGGAAGCCCAGGTTACAGAGAGTGAAGGGCTAATGAAAGGTCTGAGTCGAGATGGAAGATGGAAGAGATAGAGCTGTTCTCTGAAGATGCTCTGGTTTTGAGCTGCTTAGATCAAGAAACGGAGGCAAATTCTTCTGCTTACTTGGTCCAAGCACAGAAGCAGGAATATTTAAAAGGACATGAGGAGGTAAGACTGCTTAGTGTGAGAATAGCAGTTATATGAGGTGAGGGAAAGGGGGAGGAAAGAGCAGGAAGCAAAGAGGAGTGAAACAAATTTTGTATGGTAGGCTTTTGGTGCATTAAGCAAAGAGCTTTCTTGTTTTATAACAGTGCACTTAATAGCTTAGACTGGCACGGAAACATGATCAATTTACCGTATCCTCTTTGCTGTGTCATTCTTCTCTTCTTATTTTATATTTATTTAGTATTTTTGAACCCTGGAAGATTTTTAAAAACATTCATTTTTCAAAGATTCAACTCAAAAGGGCTTTTCTGAGGCTCTGCAGATGTTATGGTGCAGGGGCAGGGAAGAATGCACTGTATTTACAATTCTATTCCTATAACAGATAATCAATACATTGTGCTCTGCTGTGTTAAAAAAAAAAGGAATATGAGTGCCAAACTGTGATGATAAGCCCTTTGTGTCTTGAGTGCACTCATTTTCTAAGGATTAGGGGCTGTCCTTTATCAGCCAGTTCACTTCTGAAAGTCCATGATAGATTGCTGCTTGCCTGCCTGCTCCAAACAGCAGCAGCCTCAACTTTATCAGCAAGGAAACCCCCAAACACAGCTGTCAGTAGGTAATGCAGAAATATTGCTTTCTCAGGGCAGACCCTCTCAGGCAAATCTTACCTTTTTCTCTGGACCAATAAAAACTGCAATAGAAAGAGTACTTTGGAAGTCAGGTATTTACAAACATCCATTTCTTTCTTTGCTTGTTTTTCTGGGTTAGTTTTTTTTTTTTTTTGGAGGGGAGGGGGAGGGTTGGGCTTTTGGGGTAGTTGTTTCCTTTGTGCTCAGGCTGAAGGGAAATGGTCCTTCAGCATCTATTCTAATGTGCTCATTTATCTAGTGCTGGAAGACTTGTGGGTAAATGGGGCTAAGGTCTAACACATAAAGAAATGTCTGCCAGCAAGAGATGTTTTAGCAGGTTAATGAGGAACTTGGTAACAGCCTAGCAGGGTCATTGCAAAATCACATTTCTTTTTGCTGAAATCACTTTAGCCTTTTAAAACCACAGGAAAATACTCTGCTACTTTACGGGGAGATTTTGTTGAATTGAAAATGGTGTAGATAACATGTTATTTTTGAGTATTTTTAGCAGATGTAGGAAAAAAAACAGTGTGAAAATGGACATCTTCTCTACTCGCTACTGCAGTCGACAGGCCAGAGGAGGGCAGAGGGCACTAATTTTGTCAGCTCAGATTTGCTGCACCCAGATTTTCTCTGGAGAGATTGCAAGGGTGACTCTTCCCTCACCGACAAGTGATACCGCCCTGAGGCTTCTCTTATGCTACAGTACAGCAAGTTATCAATAAAATGGCTCCAGGATCCAAAAGTTACACTGTGCCCAAACGGCTTGCGAAAAACGAACAAAGACTTGGGTGGGTGCTTGCAGCCGCAGCAGCAATGGGCAGGCCTGCACGGTCAGAGGCAAGGGGAGAGTCCGGCTTCTCTTCAGCCACTGAGTCCAGCTTTGGGCAGGAATTAGAGTTTGCAGATGTGGTCAAGCACTTTGAAACTTTGTGTGTCTGGGAAGTGCCATGCAGAGTTATGCTGCCCTGAAACGTAACTGCAATTTGTCATCCAAAAGAAATATAACCCTTGAAGACATCAACTATTCTAGTTTTTTTTTTCTTAATTTTTATTGGAGCATATTTGTTTACTAATTCAGGTTACACTGCAGATTGGAGAGAGAACCGAATTTTACAGGCTTGATTTTTAATCTCAACAATTTTTTGCAAGGGAGCAGTTGTAATGCAGAGATGTCTGGGTGAGATACCTGAGCAAAAGCAATCAGTTTGGCTCTGCCACTGCACTGCTCCACGTAGCTGAAATTATTCTGCTGAAAAACACGGTAAACTTCCCCATCAACTCTGTGCTGCTGCAGCTATCCCAAGACTAATACTCCAGCTGCATCACCTTCCACTGTTTAGGTAGATTTTCTGCGGAAAAAGAGCTTATTAAAAGTATATTGACCTTCAAAATATGTGGCACTTTTCTTCCAGTTCTTCCACTGGTCCTGAAAAATCCCCTCTGAGAAATAAGAGCTACAGCATTTGTTAGACTCAGCTTTTCGGCTGGGTGATCTAACAATTTATCCAGGAAGCAGGTTTATATGGTCATGCGTGTAGGAACTAGGGCTCTTAAAAATTAGTTGTGGCATAATTATTTACTTTAGAAAAACAGTTTTAACTTTTACTCACCACTTCTCCTCCTCTACTTGAACTCCTATGGACTGGAACTTACTGGTTGCTTTATTTTCACCTGATTTGGTGGATTCTTCAGCACCATCAACCTTAAAAAAAATTAACCAGCGAATTAGAATGTATTTTAGCAGAGATATCACCCAGCTACTTACAATTTCTATGCATGATAACTACTAAGTGTCTGCACATATAGCTAGTACCATAAGTACCTTCATCTAGTCAGATAGTTTATCTGTGGTGTGCCCATTTCTGATGTGATTAGTGAATATTCATCATTTTTGTCAATCTATAAAGCATTTCTGGTAAGACAACATTCCGCCTGCAAAATGCAGATGGAGTTTATCCAGTATTTTATGGAGGCTGGATGCTCAGATTTGCCAGAGCAAATCTCTGAGCATCTGTAACTCCACTTGCTGCACGCCACCATTTGTTTCATTTTACCTGTTAGTCTGTATGTGCATGCATGCATATGTGAACTCATGTCAAAATCATGTGTTTATTTTGTTCAAATGTTAATGCCCTGAATCAGAGCATGTACAGATAAGATTTAAAGAAAACAGATGCAGCTCTTGGAATGCATTTTCTTTACTACTTCATCATGCAAACAGGTGGTTCGCAGGAACACAGGCAGGAACTTTATACCACTTCTTCATTGCCGTGAGGACATTTATACCAATGGTATAAAGTTAAAATTTAACCACAGATATGTCTTTGAGCAAAATCACAAAATTCTGGGTCCAATCAGTGTAGCTGTTAATTCCCAATTCTATATATAACATTGTTAGTCATACAAGAAAAAAAATTCCCAGCACACAGAATTTTTGGACCACAGCAGTGTTAAGAAGTGATCTGTGGATCCACTCTGACCCCAGGTGTACAAAATCTCCAGCTGTAGTTAGCATCTGTTCCATCAGTAAATAAACTTGTTGTTGAGAGCCAATATAACAGCCTATGCAGGAGAAGTGCTCAAAGAGGGATGGGAGTTACAGAGCTGTTCAGTGAAGTAGGGTACTTACCTGATACTGAGGCTTTTGGGGAGATAACTATACCTTAAATCCGTAACTGAAAGAGAAGCAACCTCTTGATGGAAGGGTTTTTCTTTGCTTTGCTTTACTTTACTTGCTTGCTAAACAGATTTACAGCAAAGGCTTATGGTGTCCTAAGAGTGACTGAGGGATGCGGAGGACCTGCACGGAGGTTCATCACAAGTGCACATTAGGTCTATTTATTAGAGGAGGAAGCAAACCAAGAATATGCCTCTGGGTAAAGCAGCTTGCCCTGCTTTACAGAGATGGGCCAGACGTAAGTAAAGTGTATACCTGGTCTGAGTTCAGTCTAAGCCTAAACTAGGCTCCCTTTACAGTCAGTGGAGAGAGACTGACTTCCTACTGCCAGTCAGAGGGCTGACAGCCTACCTACCCATTTTAGAGCAGTTGTCTCTAAGAGAAGTCATTTCTGGCAGCAACAGCAATCTTACGGTACTTTCACTCCCACACTACCCCTTCAGCTGTACCAGCATGACTGCTTGTGCAATGATGCTG
This sequence comes from Oceanodroma leucorhoa, assembly GCA_030449065.1. NCBI lineage: Eukaryota > Metazoa > Chordata > Aves > Procellariiformes > Oceanodroma > Oceanodroma leucorhoa. The sequence continues at coordinate 2,782,313 of JASVER010000023.1, forward strand.
CAAAATGGGCCAGACAGTGGACTGGCAAAGTAGTTTTCTTTTATTTGTGAAGCCTCTCTGACTCTAAAAATGTCATTGATGGGCACAATTGGGAGGGTGGCACGGTTCACGGGCAGGAGGAATCCTGTAAGGCTGTATTGCTGCTGAAGGTTTCGCTTTATGTAATCCCTTCTTTAGGCATCTCCATTGGTTTGTACACAAAAACTACCCTGGCAGCTCCTCAAGTACCATCCCCAGGCAGCTTTCACATAAGATTATGCTGGTCATCTGTAAATCTCAAAATTTTAGAGGGAGATTTTCAAAGGCTTGAACAGCATTTGAGGGTCTGGTTTCCTCAGATCTCAGGAAACTGAGGCCCCTATACCTCTCAAAAGCAGCATTTGTTACTTGCAGTAACACCACCTTAAGAAGAGACAGCGGGGAGATGGTGTCTCAAGAGCCACAATTCACGTTACCATTGTTCATTTTGGCTTCTACAAATGTGGAAATTATTTCTTCCTACCCATTACTTTGCAGGGTGTTTGCCTGCTAAGGAGTCTTTGTTACTTTGCTCAGTGAAATGAGGGATTACAACAAGAAAATGGCACCTTAGTCTTGGCTGGGTATGGGAATAAGTAATAAAAGAGCTTTTCTCTATCCCTGTCCCACCTGGATCTTGCTCTGGTGTTTAGCACTGAACATCAGCCCTTCTTTCAGAATATGGCTTTTCTTTCCAAAACATCAGCCCTTCTTTCCAAAACAAACAGCTGTGAAGCAGAAAAAGGCTACAACAAYGGCAGTAAACTGAAGCCACAGGCAATAGTAATTATTGCCCTTCCAAGAAGAAGTAAAAGTCACAGCTTTTCCAGGAGCTGCGCCTGGGATGGCATACTTCTACACAGCACTTCTCATCAGGCTGATGCAGAGATTTCACGGTAAATTCTTAGGCTTTGCTAATCAGATAAGCCTGTCCAGGCACATAGTGCTGTGCTTACAACCTCCATCTGCAAGAAAAAAAAATCATGTCTTCTTGTGAAGGCTGATAAGCTGTGGATTGCTATTCTATTTGCTTGGGATTCATCTCCCATCAAACCCTGTGTTGATTCTCAGTTGATTGTGAGTTCAAGTACTTCGTTGCAAAAGCTAATCCTGCAAGCAGATAGTTGGAGTTCTATGCACATTCTTTTGGGGGGGTATGGGAAAGATTAATTAAGAAAGCAGATTAAATTGGTCTAGTTTATTTGCTCTTCTCCTTTCTGTAAATAGGAATGAACTTTGGCAGGGTTAGTTTTCTTGTTTCATTCCACTAGAGGTAACAAAATGTAATTTTTTTTAACAAGGGCAAATCAGAAGGAACTTATCCTCTGCTCTTGAGCCTGAGATAGGACCAATGCTGCCTCATTCAAACGGCTACCAGTTATTATGAAATGCATGAATAAGCAGTGACAATTAATTCAGTGAGGCTGGACGAAAATATTTTTTGGGTGATAGTGTAAGGTAAATCATTGTTTTACACATTCCCTTTCAATGATTTAATTCATGCCTTTCTGACCCCCGCTGTGTTATGATTCATAGATTAGTGCTCATGTGTATAATTTAACAGAGCTGAATAACAAACAGCAAGGAGAGTTAAACAAATCCTCACATCTGATGTTTTTATGATAAATTAGTAAAACATCATTAGTACCGTGTGGAATGATTACGCTGCTGCAATTTCTACATAGGTACCTGCCAGGAAATGAAGAAAAATACATGAAACATTGCATAATGAGCAGGAAAACAAATGTAGAAATCCAAAACAGTGGCAGGCATATAATCCACATCTCGTACCATACCTGTATTCCAATCGACAAGCATCTGTTTTTCTTGAAGTGGTCCTTCTTTCTATCTTCTACTGCCACGGTGGCAATGGTTGTGGTGGTAGTGACGGTGGCAGTATTGTTCCCTACATGTTGACTTGCGGGGCCATGGATCTGTGCATTGGCAGCTTCAATGGCAGCTGTTAGCGCCTTCATACTGTCCAAGCTCTCCGTGGAGTTGCTAAGTCCGGACTGACTGATGATATCTCCCCTCTGTCCATGCCCATCCATATATGCATCTTGGGCAGACTCTGTGCTGCTCTGGGCTGTGATGGAAATAAATGGTTTGGTGGTAGTTCTTGGTGGGACTGGAGGCGGCGTCTTCTTATAGGTGGTAATGCAGGATGATACTGGAAAAAACATATGAGAGTTTCTGATTTATTGACGCTGCAGGGAAAATGGATGCAAATACGTTCTCAAAGCATCAGTGAGCATGGTCAGAGCAGACGTAAAGAGGACACTGTTAGCCAAAGAGCCCCCAAAAGCTCCAGTGTAAGTGCCATGGAAATACCTCACTTATCAGTGTCCTCTGTCCCTACTGATGTGGGTGGCAGAATTGACAGTAGAGGGAAAGAAATTATCTATTTGCCAAGTTCCTCCTTAGTCGTTTTAGGATTGTTTTCTCCAGTATATTTTCTAACTGTTCTAAGTCCCGTGGGAACAAGTCCTTCCACCAAAATGTTTGTTCTGCTCATGGCTTCCAAACAAGATTCACAAGGATGATAAGTCTCCAACCACTTATCCTAGCTAAACCGTACTTCATGCGGTTTTATTGCAATTGTTTTCTGTCTTTCTACCCTGTCCTACTGTATTTACCAAGCTTATGTAGAATTTTAAACTACATTTTTCCGATCAGAGGGAGATCCCCAAACCATCCTAGGTCAAATTCTGTTAAAACTCGCCCTGCTTGGACTTGTATATTTCTTACTATATAATGTCTCAAATACTTTGAAATGCTTTGTAAGCTGCTGAGAACATATTTAAAACAACATTTTGCCATGCCTAAATTTCTCATTATAAATATAACATATCAGTTCTGGGAAAAAAATGCTTAGTTTTACACACAGGGAGTTAGCGTAATGAAGTCAGTGGCTAAAGCCTGTCAGTCAGTGGGACTACTTAAAGGAAAGTGTAAGTATAAATGTTTGCAACAACACAGACTTTACTAAAAGTTTATGAGGACTCTTTTCATATTTTGAAGGCCATGCTCTCTATATGGAGGCCGTGCTTCTATATGGATTTAGAAGATTAGCTTGAGGTTCCCAGGTTAAAAACTATTGGCCTGTGTTTACAGAATTATATGCAGAAAGCACTACACGGAGATAAAAACATCTTTCTTTAAGGGATAGCTGGCAGCTCGGCATTACTGAAGTCCTGGAATGCTTTCAAATGAGGAAAGAAAGTCCATTAAGAACAAAAAACAATCATGTTTTTTAAGAAAATAAATGCAGGCATGAACCTGTGCAAAGTTCAGACACAAACATGTTAACAGAAGTTCTTATTAACAGTAATCATATGGCAAGAAATGATTCATCAGATCATTTTAATTGGCAGACGTCTATGCCACCCACATAAAAGGTAACTCTACTACAGCTGTTCTGCTCTCTGTTTGCCCTGTACGTGCTTGTCGATCCAGAAGCCATTTTGGTATTAATTTCACTAGCTCAGATCCATATGCTTCATACCTCCCAATAGCTGTATGAACAGTTATAGCGTAAAAGGTGTTTCCAGGGCATGAAATCACATGGGATTTTTTTTAAGGACCCTAGTATAAGTTTCTGATAACATGTCTGAACCCATGTTAAACACGCTGCATGCTGGTGGAAAAAGAGTGTTTCACTAAGGTAGTGAGAGTTTTGAAACTATGATTCACTTCTGAAGAATCAAACAGAAACCACAGCATGTTTGAGAGAAAAGATGGCTAAAAATGAATTTGTCAAATTTTAACTCTGGGAAAGTGAACAGTTGATAGGGGTTAAAGGTGTATTTTAAAGTGCTTATGACAAGACCAATATCTGAAACTAACAGAAAGGATGACAATTTTACAAAGGGGATTGTGAATTTTGTGCCGTTCTTCATTTGTTTTGATGCTGCCAAAAAACATTTGTTGCGACTGTGCACTTTCAGGTAAATCAGCTGCTGTTGCTGGAGCACAAACATTTACTCCAGGACTTACAGAGAATTGTGGAGGCTGCTGCTTGGGTGATGATATCCCAGAAACGACTCAGGTGGTTCATGGTCTGGAGAATGTTCTCCGAGTGGTGGAAATGCAAACTGAAATTCACCACTGAAGAATTGAAAGCACATATACACATGTATATCCAGGTAACACTTTGGGAAGCCAGTGCCAAACTTGCCTAATAGAGGTTTGTGTGCAATGCTACTTTGCAATTCAGCAAAGTATAAATTGCCCCATTTAAAATATGCTAGCCTTAACAAGACTGGTCCCCACATCACTGGTCATCCCCCCCTAGAAAGAGGGTCAATAGCAACTGTCTATCGACAGCTACCGGGCACTCTGGACAGCAGTACAAATACAGAAACGCCTGATTAAGATGTCTTTCATTCTGTTGGTAAATGTACTCAATGAGGATTCTAATCCACACTGCAATAAGAGATGTTTGCACTCAACTAATTAAATCTGAAGTTATTCTTAAGAGGGGTAGAGAACTGACAAGTCATACGGTGAAACTGTAAAGAGAAACAGCAAATGTTCTTTTAGCAAGTCAAAACAAATCCTCGGTTTCCTGGAGTCACGCAGCACATACTGTACAGCTCCGGAGAAGCGGAGTGTGCAAGTCATAAAAGAACCCCAGGCACTTCATTACTGGAAATGATGTAAGCTCCCGCCGCTCCTCTGCAGAAACGACAACAAAACAATGCTCGGGCTGCCGCCGCCGCCATCAGAGGCAGCTGCGCTCTAAATGTCGTAGCTGGCTGAGCCCTCCAAACGGCTGAAGCACAACAACACAAGGGATTCGGCGCATCAGTTGCTCTCCGGGCACTTTCAAGAACCTGGCAACTTGTGACATGGCAACCTGCAGGATCTGCTGGCTTTTCAAGTGGCTACAGAATTTTAAATGCTAAGCTGCTTGAAAAACAAAAGCAGTACTCCCCAAAACGAGTACTCCCCGAGAAAAATGACAAAACCCTGCTGCTCTCCTTGTACAGCCAAGAGAGTCTGAGCGTTCAGTCGGTGCGGGAAGAGCACATCATGTTGCTTTCTGTCCCCGTGGGCAAAGGGGAAGCTCATCCATCCAGCTCTCCCACAGCAGAGATGGACTGCCTGGCAGGAGGACTCTGAAGGAGAAGATTACAGCATCATGGGATGCGTGAAAAAGATGGAGAAATCCTCACTTCACACACAGGGGACTTTCAAAGGGTTTTGCACATGAAAGTTAGTTTAATTCACATCAGGAAGTGAATTTAAAGGGCTGTATAAATTCTCTGATAAATACGTTCTTGGACATGGATCAAGGAGCAAGGTTCTGTACGGAAACTGATCTGACTGGAGGGTCAAGTCAAAGTAGTCTTGTTTTTCATTAGAATTGTTTAGACATGGAGTTAATCAGAAATATCGTTTTCTGAATAGCAAGCACGTATATGAACCCTCAGTTTGTCACAATATAGAGAAGCTTTTCATATTATTTTCCAGAGCACACATGCTGCTGGAGCAGGTATACATTCCTCTCTGAGGGCATATGCAAGGTTTAATCCAGCGACTAGTTAAGTCATGTGCAAGAATCCTCTGAGTCCCAAAGCACCTTGAATCAGGCCCACCATTTCCAGCCATATCAATCCACTAAGCAATGCTCTCTTTTTCGTTTTGATCTTTATCCTTTTTCTGTGGCCTGCCTTTGGGTTACAGTTTAATCCCAAATACCTAGTGAAAAAGCACTTTCTCCAGATTAAAAAAAAAAAAGTCCTGGTGTTTGTCCTCCTAGCCAGTATTTCCAAACAACTAGCTCATGGGACAGGAATTTGGAACAGGGAGTGTCAACCACCCAGTTCAGAAGGAAGTCTAATGATAAAAAAATAATCCCAGATTGCATAATAATAAAGGCTTAATTTTGAATGTTTCATTGTAAGAGCACTTCAGTTGTTTAAACATGCTCACTAGGGAGATGAGCCCTCGGGAACAAACATCAGCATGCAAACACAGATTTTTAGCTCAGTGAATGGGTGCTCAGGAGAACCCCAAGGCAAATTAATATTTGTGAAGAGATCAAATTCATGCAGTACTTTGAACAGTTAAAGTGATGAGATCTGTAAGCAATATCTTTCTAATTTGGCAGTCTCAGATAAGTTTGGTTAACAAATACAAGAATAAATGAAAGTGCAAATTTAAAGTTAATTAAAAGAATAGTGTTTCTCTTGAGAAAAAGGACTAATTCCACAGTTCGAAAGGAGTGGCAAAAGACACAACTTGTGCACAACTAAGTATTAAGGTACAAGGCAGGAATTCTTCCACCCTGGACAGATGGACCTCAGTCTTCTGATCTACTATCTGTTAAACAAGTGTGTTAAAGCAGTGCCCTTGCATCTCACACAACTGCGGCACAAAATATTCAGGCCTGAGCCTCACAACTGCAGCCCCCGAGCTCCCCACACGGAGGTGCAGTGCTTGATTTGGCTTGTTAGACTCATACAGAGCTGTTATTCTCTTTGCTATGCATTTATTTCCTTGCTTTGTTGAGGTTTGGGAGGGAATGTTTGGAAATGGGGTTGCAGATCTCGTATTGTTATTTTTACTTGCAAAAAATTGGTATGAAAATAGAGCATGCATTTTCCTAATAAAAAACTATTTTCATATAGCAGATGGCTTCTGAGGATGTAGAGATTTACTATTAAAAAACTGAAATAATGATTTTCATAAGAAGTTCTAAACTGCCTGAGGGAATAATACCAGAGTGAGTTATGGATGTCATTATTCCAAATGAGAACTACCGAAATCTCTGTACCATGCCATCTTCATGGTTCTGCCAAGGCCATGCTTCTTCCATACCCCCACCACCGCGAAGCCAGATAACTTATCCGACAAAAGCCTGAGCTACACTGGATTTGGAAACAGGCATAACTGATAACTAAAATCCTGCAGAAATCTATACAAAGTATCTAAACTATCTTTACTGCATACAATAGCACCACAGTGTTAATATTCCGTGTACTCTGAGGTCTAAAAGCTGGCGCTGGTGATCTTTTCATAAATCTGGACATTTTTGTTCGCAAGTAGGGTGGCTCCAGCTTCCTAGCTGGGTACAGTAAAGCACCTCCTGAAATCTAAGAGAGGGGTGAGACTAAATATGGCTCATCCTGCATCTCAAATGAATCGAGTTAGAAAATCTGCATGTGCATAGTCAGTGGATGACAGGTGAATATTTCTCCAGCAGATTTTTTTTTTTCTTTTAATGTCTGCTGCTGGAAGCTGCTGATGCCAGTCAGAAGTTTAACTGCTATCCCAGGGAAGCTGCATTAGTGTACAGAGAACAAGTGAGACAGACAAAGGTGTCTGCTAAATGCAGTTTATCACTAGGATATCACCACAAATTATAGATGCACAAACAAAATTCAGTGCATGTAGGCTTCCTATGAGACCCACTTCACTCCTTGTACTATATAGCCATAGCTGAACTTCTCTATACATAAAAATTACCAGCACGTTAACAGCGCACAGCTTAACCAATTCAACTCATTTGGTCTCAAAGACAAGAAGTCTATAAACAACTGAAACTCTGGAAAAAAGATTTCACATAAACTGAAAGTCATTATGCAAAGTGGATCATTGCTAGAATGGCTTATAATACTTTACTACTAAAAACTGTGATCTTTACTGGTGTCAAGCAATTAGGACTCGGCTTTATCTTTTCTGAAGACAGAGATAAAATAGGTAAGAATACGACCACGTGCAAACCCTAGATTTAATTTCAGTTAATGCATGTGAGCTGCCTTGCCTTTTTACCTTSAGTGAGCAGTTGGAGCAGTAGCATTTGCTTCTGCTGTTCCCTCGCCAGCAGCTGTCCCCATGAGATCGAACTGCACCGTACCTGTGGAGATGGTGCTTTACGGATGGGTTCAATCCTGGCCATTGGCCCACGTGATGTGATGAAGTTATATACCCATGAATGACATGAATAACTGCTCAAACTGGAATTCAGTCTGGCTGAGAAGACAGGAGTGAAACTATTTTGGCCATGTCCTTAAACTCTGGCTACCAACAAAGCATCTGGAAAAACACCACCAGGATTTGCAGGGATGATGATGTGAGTCTGTTCCAGACAGATGCTCTCCCAGAGCTGCAAAGATTCAAACTGCTTTAAAACAGTCATGGTAGAAGGTATCTGATACAGAATATCAGCCTCTACATTCAGTGAAGCATGTTGGAGAAGAGTGAAAAGAAGAAAAACAATACAGCATCATGGTCTTTTTTAGTTACCATATGAATTATTCACCATCTCTTTTCATCTGTACAGCATTTTCTTCCTGAGAAAATCAGGGAAACACTGATCTATAGCTTAAACTAAGTCTAGCAAGCCATTCAAATGCTTTCTGCACTTAAGTACTTCACCAAGTTCTTCATGCTTCCCCTCTTTCAGAGCACTCATGGAAAACAAGAAACATCAGAATTTTAGATTAAAAAAAGCATACTCAAAAATATTTTATGTTTCAGAACTTAGGTGTCATAAAATCACCATGGTAAGAAACTAATAAGCTTTCTGAATATCAATACATTCATCTTATAAAAGGCATTTATGGAAAACAGAGGAAACCTTGTGAAATATAGTAGTTTATCCCACTTAGACCAAGAATGTGTAACAGTAAATAAATGTAATAATATGCAGCTTGATGAAATCAGATCCTTTTCCCATATATTTTCCAGGAAGCAACTTCACTGGCACTTTGATATAATACTTTGTTATGTGTTACTGCAGCACTCTCAAATTCCAGAATTTGCATCTTTTTCCCTCTGGCAATACTGTTAATAAAACAAAATGGGCAATTTTTTTTTAATGATGTGGAGCTGTACTAACCAAATACAGACACATATATGTAAGCAGCTATTTAAGTAAAAAACCAGTGCAAGAACCAAAGCCTGGATTTTCAGAAACACAGGGGGTTGAACTTTGTGCAAGTATCTAGCCACCTTAGCTAGGAAGATGTATTTAAATAGTTTCAAATCCAAGCATACTCTGAAAAACTAATCACTTATTTGTTTTGACTACTGAGGAATGGTTGAATGTAAAGACTTGAGCTGCAAGTGTACATTGCAAGTTCTTGGGGCTAATCACTTGAAAACCTGTCTCTTATTTACATTTCTAAATTGGATCTGGATTCTTGAAAACCTGACCTGAACTGTGAATACACAACTTGACTTCCAGACTATACCAGCAGCTCTTTCAACACATAGTTGTGCAGCAAGCATGCCAAAGTGGAGCCCACGCTTGCCACTCTGTTTGGGCATATTACTGTAGGTGCTATTTCTTGAAATTATTATGTAAGTTTGTAACTACTGGTTCTGGACATATTAATATACTCTTGCATATATAGTGTCCCCGCAGTTACAGATGGAGTATTTAATATCTGAGCAGCCAATGCACAGGAGGCTTGAATCCTGTCAAACCTGGAGATATATCAGGGCAGACGTGTGGTCAGAACCAAGGCCACATGTTACTCATGAAGCAAGTACTGTAGGTCGTGCCCTCCTTCACAGTTCATTAAGCAGCACTGCATTTTGTCCTTCCTGAGCCTCTGCTGCCAATCTCTCATCCTCCCATGGTGGCAATGGAGATGACTGATGATAAAGCAAGTTTAGCAGTCAGTCATTTTAGGATGAGCTTGTCACGAATTTGATGGAGAAATTGCAAGTTGAAATTGCACAGCTTTTGTAGGCGGTTGGACTAGAGAATAATTAGGATTCTCCTCTTCTAAATCTGTGAATCCYAGATACTAACCTGTGAACCTAGAGGAGACTTAAGCAAGCCAATTATCTCTGGGTAATCTGATCATGTAGCATTTAAGCTAGCTAGATATTAACGTAGTTGGACATCACTGTTTTCAACATTACTGCAAGGATTTTCTTTTTAAGCTCTTCACTGCAACTAACTTTCAAAAGGCAATATTTGGCTGGGGTATTGACACTTCAAAGTGTGATTCCTGTATAAGAAAGAAATGACTGTAAAAGTTGTTCCCTTTTCCTCAATCTGGAAATGTACCTTCTTTGTTTGCTGCTGATGTTAGCAAGAAAACAAGCTTCTACTGGTTTTTACTCCCAGTGGTTTTCTGAATACTTAATAAACTTAAGGTAGGGTAAGCAGAATTCTGTATCATTGCACACATTGGCATCAAACTGGTCTCACAGAATTTGATTAGTGATGCATCTAAACTGGCTTAGAAATCAATTAGTTTAAATTGCTGCAAACCCACCCCTGATGTGGAGGCATTTAGAAGTGGATATGACTGATAAGGTCTTTTTTTTAAACTTAAATGAAAATACAGTGGAAATAAGAGTGATTCATTCAAAGAGTTTATCCCAATTAACTGTATCAGTTCACTGATTTTAAACTGATTTTCTTTTATGCGATGGTGTGCAAACAAGCTATACATCGTTATCAACTACACCCAGTTGAATCCACTAAAAACTGTATAGGTATAATTTGACCTGATGACAACTGGTGAAGCTTAAAAGCCCTCTTTAATTTTCTGAGTCAAAATCAGTTCTCAGGGTTGCTCCGTTTGAGTTCATTGTTCATGGTTTGGTTACTTTTATATCTGGGATTTTTTAAAAGATACAATAAAACATAGAACACAGTGAGCAGCATTGTTACTAGTGAACTTTTCAAAGTTGACCCACACTGGGGAAGTTCTGCACTATGAGACAGGTATATATATCCATATAGGACAGTTATATTCCTCCAGTCATTAGGGGACTGGTATATACAGCAAGTACAGAAATGTAGGTACACCAGTTTTGCATGTTATTGAATCCTAAGGCTGTTCAGAAGCTTTTAAGCAATCAGGAAAGTCATTGCCCTGACATAGACTATTCAAATGTGCTTAATACAACCTGTATGAGATGGAATTTACTATTTTCTGTACGGTAGCCACCTACTTTATTAAGCAAACTACCTCATGATGCTGATGAGTATAGGTTGTGATTCCTYACAGCAGAAAGCACTTTGTCACCCAGTCCAGCAAATCTCTTTAAACTCTTAAAAGAAAGTATATGCTTAAGCTTTTTTGCTCAGTCCCCAGTGGCATCAAGGCTTTACTGCTTTCACATTGTCTCAAAAGTTTATCTTTCAATTTGTTTTGAGAATCTTACTTTATGCTATTTGATATCTAAGATTATATTAAATAGTTTGGCTAAGAGTTAAAAGTTATTCAAATGACAGCAGTGATGAAGGGCTGCTGTGTTTTAATCAGATATATGTTGGGAAGAAACTGTACAAATGCCAAAGACAAGAAAATAAAAGCCAATACAAGCTAAAAGAAGAATGTGATTGATAAAAGCAACATGAACAGCTTTTTAGCTACTATAAATTGCCATGAAGCACCACAAGAATTGATTTATATAATTTTATTATCTGTTTTGATGTAGTTCACTATAACTGAAAAGAGCTATGCAGGTATAACAACACACTATGTTATTATCATAGAGAATTACTAATAAACATAAATGTAGAAAACCAGCATTCAGGAAGGAAAGCATCATGCCKGTATTGAGCAAGAACATCTGTTTAGCCAGGGAAGTACTGACTTGTTTTTAYGCAGCCAGTACTGCATTTTTCAGCACGCTTATCTCTTTTGGGGTGTTCCAGTCCAAGCAGGAATGTCTAAAACAAGCAAGTTATGCTCGTGTATTTCCTAAAAAAAAAACCCCAAACCAAAAGAAAGAGCCGCTTGTAGTGGGAGGAAGGAAGGGAAGAGGGAAAATTACAACTAAATCCATACTCCGGGCTGAACAGTGACTTGTCACCTGAGAGAGAGAATTGTGACCCAACTCAATAGTTCTGCCTCCCCTGTGGTCCTGATAAGGTTATCAGATGACCTGCTAAAAGTCACCTGTCCGGGCAGATCCTCTAGCACYGTGGGGGAAAATCCAATCCCTTCTCAAATGAAGAGGAAATGTAGGCAAGGGGTTTACAAAATAAATTATACGTATTTTTGGCCTAWTTTCAGGTAAAATAGCAAAACTGACTCAAGCCTGAGGACATTAACATTTTTCAAAACCTAGAAAAAATAGAATTGTTTGGTGAACAAGGCATATGAAGAATGCATATGAAATATGTATTCTGTGTTGAGAGGAATTAAAATCTACACCAAAACCTGATTTCTATTTGACATTCAAATTAACAAGTTATGTCCTTTCTCAGGGACAGGTTTGAGGTCACTGTGAGTGACCTCATCCTTTTATCTATTTGCTTGTTTTTGTGACAAGAGTTCTAGTTAATAATGCAACAAATCAGCTGAAAATACTGGCTTGGYGTGAGAAATTCCTAATGATCAGCCTGAGTGTCCTGAGCACAAAAAATATTGACATCTCGTTTACAGTCATCATAGTGTACAGATAAGAGCATTTCAATAAATCTAAGCACAAAAATCACTTCTTGCTGGGATCCTGAACTAGCAAGAGGACAGCATGAGTTCCCAGAAGAGATATCGACAAAGAAAGATGGTGGCCCTGGCACACGTGAAAGAGGACAGACCAGTCTTGTGTTACTTTTAAACAAGATTTGAGTGAAAGACATTCTCATTTCTTTCCACATATTACTCCATTTATTAAAGAAATGATTGTAAAACAGGCCTTGGAGAAATTCAGATTCACAATTTGTAGGACATGTCAGATACAAACTCCCATAACTTCCTCGGAGACATCAGCTGCATGTCTGATGACAGTCCAACAGCTTTTTTTTTTTTCTTTTTTCTTTTTTTTTATTTAAAAACCCATAAGTTTAGTAGAGGTGGAAATTTTAAAATTTGCCAACATGATCCTGAAACCCTGATGGCTGAATTCATCTGATATCATTCCAGTGGCAARATCAGAGGTTTATTTTACATAATTTCCACAAGGACAAAGAAGTATTGCCACAGTAAAGAACCAATATGAGCAAACTTTTCTCTCCCAAGCACACACAGGATTTATCTTTCAATTACAGTTTCCTTTAGTCAGAGATTTYAGAATCAGTGCTCATGGTCTCAAGCCTGGGATAAATCTCCCTTTTCCCTAACCCCTAGACAGCAAAATAATATTAGCATTTCTTACGTTTACATAACTGTAAAAAATGAATGATGCATTTTGTACTGGCTTAGTTAAAAGGTAAACCCAGATGTTTTGTGCTGGCTAAGTTAAAAGGTAAACCCAGGCCATCTATTTAATACGTAAAAAGAGAAAGCAAACGTGCCCAAATGAATTTTGACACTTCAAAGTATTTAGACCTTTTGAGTCTCTAGGCTACAGAAATGCTTTGTGAAGATCACAAGGCCAATACAAAATCTTTGCAAACACCAGCGAAGTGAATCCTACAAATCCGTACACCTTCACGTGCACATAGSAAATCCTCCACACCTCTGAGTGCATGAGATACAGGAAAGATCAAATTTTTAAGCAAAGCTCCAATTTTTGAGTTCTCTCTCTACCATTTTCTGCCCCAGCCTGAAATTGCCTCTTCTTTAATCATCCCTCTAATAAGATCCATTTATTGCATACGCCTATTCCTCCTACAAACTTGGTGTTTCTTTCGGAATAAAAATCTGTCTCTSAGACTTCGCTGGCTCACTGTGAATCAGAAGGTAACCCAAACCTCTGACTGAAGATGCTCCCACAGGCATACAGGATGCGAAAGAAAGGGGCAGAATCAGGTCTGGATCCTCTTGTCCAAATTGGTCAGTTAAAAAAAAAAAAAGATAAACTAATAGAAATAGCTGTGAATGTTCTACGAAAACAAGGATGCTCAGTAGAGCAACAGGCAACCTGGTTCAACTCAGGCTGTTCAGTTTGGCTTTGCTTTGCTTGAAAACCTTTACATGACCTCAACTTCTGTTTGCATGGATGTTTGAAGAATGTCTGTCTTAATACCAGCACCTTTATCTGCCTGGTGAACATTGCTGAGAACATGTGGTTATTCATTATTTGTTATTCTCATCAAATTACAGAGTCTGAGCAGTATCACTGTCAAATGCCAATCACCSAGCACAAAAAGCAAATAATTAAAATGGACAGATGCTGAATAATCCAGAGGCCAGGGTCTGCTTTTCATAAATTGCCTGTTAACAAATGATAAACAAATACATGTGTAATAATGAGGACTGTTTGTAAACAACTTGGGAACTGGGAAAAATTATAAATTCAAGATTAATATCAGTTCCAGTGAGTAAATCAGTCAGGTCTTGTTACCAACAATATTAATATAATTTACTTTTTATCATAAGGGATCTAAGAGGATATGCGGACTGTGCATGGCTGTAGGTCACAGCAGCATCATCCACGGCTGCACTGCACCCAGCTGAGAGAACAGTTTAAGGCTAATTGGATGTTTTCCATAAGACCTATTACTCTGGAGTAATTATGCATTTTGGAAGTGGTTTAAACTGAATCACTACACCTCCACTTTTTATTTGGGATTAAGGGTATCCGGACAAAGAGTTATTCTGGAATAACCACTGTACTTTTGGAGAATTTCCAGAGTTAGGGAGACTTTGCTGCAGAGAGGAGTGCGGCATACTGAGCCAGCAGTCTCCTCCCATGACCTTTGTTTTCTTCAGAGTCTGTCAAAGTGCTGGCAGGTCTGATTCCCTTCAGCTTTTAAAGACTAAAAAGGGCAATATTCAAAGTACTTCATCTGAATGACTTGGGTGAAGAAAACAGCAACAAAGTATGTGCGTGAACTCGCCTCTATCTAAGATTTCTCAGGGCACAGACTTCTCTACCTGCAGAATGATTAGAAGAAGCGTGAACAATTAGATTTTAATAATTTCAAAGGCAGCTTATTACATCCACAATGTCATTCTTTTGTGTATAAAATTGCTGTTTAATTCATGTACACCAGGAGTGAAATCTACTCATAAGATAAAAAGGAACTTCCTTAACAGTTTTCCTGAATTTAGCGCTTAGGACTGTGGATGAGTCATATTTTCCTTGTTATCCCATTCAGTTGACTTTTCTGTACATGTCTTGAATGTGCTATGTATTAACAGCCAAGTAGGCCACCACAGCAGTTTTCTTTGAGATTGGGAACCTG
This sequence comes from Oceanodroma leucorhoa, assembly GCA_030449065.1. Taxonomy (NCBI): domain Eukaryota; kingdom Metazoa; phylum Chordata; class Aves; order Procellariiformes; genus Oceanodroma; species Oceanodroma leucorhoa. Next base: position 2,797,386 of record JASVER010000023.1, read on the forward strand.
CTGATTTGACCTGTTTATCAAGAGAAAAGTGTCATCTGAACAGGACAAGATTGTTTCATATTTTTCCTCCCTATTTTCCTCTTGTGAGCAATTTCTTTTTAACCCCATACAGTCAAGCAAAAAGTGACTGGTCTAGAGGATCTTCTTTTTCTTTTTCTTCTTTTCTAATATTTGTACATCAYTCAAGAAAAAAAATACAGAAACATTTTTCTTTATATAAAAGTTTAAATTGTGAAGTTGGAAATGCATACCCTTCATGTTCGTTATATATGTCTGTGTGGAACCTCTTTGTGTCTATTTTGAAGCAAATGCAGTGGAATTTAGACTCTTAAAAGGGAAAAGAAATGTCTGTATTTAGGAATAACCTTATAATGATAAAGGGAAAAGTGCAAAACCTGTCATGACAGAAATGAGAAGACAATCATTTCAAACCTCGCCATGCTCACACAACAGAAYGGACTTGAGCTCTGTTGAGCATGTTAGAGTCCTTCAGGATGGAAGGTAATTCACTGTAATTTAAGTTAGTATTACAGTCAAAGAGCTTTTGGTTTTAAAAGTGTCCTAAGCTGCTCTGAAATGTTGCAGAGCTTTGTTTTGTTCACTTCCACTGGTACAAGTTAAAAGTAAGACCTCCTAGATTAGCCTCACTACGGAGAACTGAGCCAACGGTACTTCCCCCTCCCCCATAAATCAGATGTCAAAAGAAAAAAATGGGTTAAAAAGGCTACTTTTCACATTCTTCAGACTGCTGCATGCCACTTGGTCAAGAAGTGAGCTTCCCGTGAGCTTCCAGAGCCTGCCATGTGTGAAATCCATCCTACGTGACAATTTTAACATCAGTTGCATCATTAACACATGTTCCTGTCTGCACAATGTTTTTTTGCACTTTGCCAGATGAGGCAGAGGCTAGATGAATTGTTACTGTGCACATGCAATTTTCTAATAAAAACAATATGGGCATTATTATTCTTGGAAATGCATTCGGAAAATCTTACTCTACTGTGTATAATACGCATTAGGGTGACAGGTAGGCGAGGCGCTGGAAGTGTGTGTGGAGTAAGAAAAAGAAGTCAACAAGTACAACAAATACCTGTGTGCATGTGCTTGTCTGAACACACAAATACAGCCACCCATGCATACACATACAAAACTATGCTCCTTTTGAACTCAGCCTTTGAGTTTTGCTTTTGTTCTCATCTTATATGATGCAACAAATTTCAAGGCATACTTTTCTCCTGAGCTTCGATTTGTGTCTTTGGTTTCTTAGAGGATGCTCCTTTTGGGTGGCATTCTCAGCTTCYCTGGCATATGACACTGGGAGAGATCATTTGGTCTATTCATAGCTTCCATGCAATACATGTTAAGTCCCAAAGTATCTTGCAACACTAACCATTCTGACTCAAACCACCAAACTCCCACAAACACCCCAAAACTAAATGAAAGCACATAGAACTTGCAGTAAAAAGGCTAAAACCTCAGAAATGAAATGCTATGGGAAGAGAGCAGAAGAGCTTCAAGGGCTCAGCCAGTGTCATGGGCCCTTCTAGCTGAGGGTGAAGCTGCCCAAATGATCCTTTCCCACAGGTAAACTAGTTTATTTGACACCACAGATTGGAGTTAAGAGATCGGTGACCCCAGCATTAACTGGTTTGAATCCAAATACAACCTAGTTCCCCACCAATTCTTCACTTCACAGAACGGCGTATGAAAAGATACTCAGAAATCTTTTTTCTGGAAACAGTTTTCTTCAGCTTTAAGGTAAGTGTATAGGCATGTGCATATATTTGTATAAAGGTGTTACTGGGACACGGAGGGAATTATAGTTAATAGCACCAGATGTCCTACGGCTTTGTGTCAAAGACAAAAAACCTGCAGCTCGGTTGCTCGCACAACCTGCTTGCTATGGGCTAAAAAAAATTTCTGCTTATGAACAAAATAATACACATTATTTCACTGCTCATTCTAGCACCAACCCTATAATTACTGCATTCTCAACTATCTTTCACATTCCCCTTGAGCTGTGAATTACAAGCTTTCAGCTTATTGGATACTAGTACTGTGGCATGATTAGATTACCATTTCCACAGGTTGCCAAAGCAGAAGAATAGCTCATCTAAGTATGAATAGATTCATTTACTTGAAGCAAATTTTCTTTACCTTTCAGACTAATCATCTGTGTCTAACACAGGGTAAAAAGAACAGAAATTCTTTGCAGGTTAGCTTCTCTTAGAAAAGAAAATTAAACCCCTAGTTTTTATATCACAGCATTTGAAGGCATGCAGATTTGGGGGTTTTGTCTGACTGCTCAGAAGAGAGCTGTTGTTTGCAGAATGCAGATACAGACCTGTTTTCTGTTGTAGACCGAATGCATTAGTCACTAAGGAGGCTAGAGCATAATGGAAAGTAGCCATTTTGTGTTCATTTTAGCACACAGCCTTGGAGAGGAGAAACACACATATCCATGTCATTTTTGATGTGCTATTGAATGGAATATAAATATTATAAATATTTTATTAGTTGTTTATGGGTTAAAAAGGTAATTTGCACAGAGTAAATACTTCCCTTTGGAATTCACGAAAACATAACAGGTTTGAATTTGAAATAAGAACAAGCATTTGAGGACTTTTGTTATTTGCAGGCTATTTATAGTGTGAAAATTTAACTGTGTATGTTCAGAAATACTCAGATCAGCAGTATGCCAGTAACGCCCGTTCCAGTGCTACCAAGCAGCCGTAAACCCAGCCTAACGGGCAGCGCCTACCAGATTCACGGCTCTTTTGTGCTGCCAAACCTGCAGGCAAAGCAGGCAGGTGAGTCCACTCTACTGTCCACCCAAGTATATAGGTAATAGATGACATGCAACACGCTTGACTTTTTTATGTGGAAGCCGATAGACCGCACGTGCTGATGCAGGTCGGAAGCAGCCTCAGAGGCTCACCGGCTCCACTCGCCCACCGTTGATGGAAAGCTGGTTTTGCTCAAATGCATTCACATCCTTGCCCTACACAACAGCATAAAGCAGACAGYCCCCCAAATTGCCTTCCTAGCCATTCGCATCTTACAAAAGGTTTTTGGTGGATGGGAAGGCTGACCCATGCAGAACACCGGAGAAGCCGGTGAAAACTCGTAGGTCCTTCCATCAGCGAGCAGCCTTTGTGGCCCATCCCTTATGTCTGTAAATGAAATTCCTGCCACACATTTATGCCCTGCTCGGCACTCTTATCGCCCGTGTTTTAATTCTCCAGCTTATGATTTTATTATTTTAATATGGTCTCCAGACCATCTGCAAACCACCTACAGGGCCTGGCAGCTCACAGTTTGGGAAACATTGCCGTATGATACTCCTCTGTAGTTATTACATTAAAAGCTTGTTAAAAAAGCAAATCTAAACAACTTTGGAGATGTTCAAGGAGAACCACAGATTTTTTCTTGACATGCATCATTATGTAGTAAAAGAACGTTCGGTGAAACACAAGGGGATTTATTATTCAACAGATTACACTCCGTTACAGCTTAAGCTAGTCTGGAAAAAAAAGGACAGCATTATTTAATTAATGATGGTTTGCAAATTACATCCAGAGAGAGAATAGCTGCCTTTTCAGTTTTTGTTAGCCCACATGTGGCCACGTGAGCACTGCTCACAGAAATACTACCCCCTTTTCCCTCGCTCACACACATCATTCTCCTGGCTTTGTCCTGACCATTCCTGAATGGTTTTCCATTCAAACAAGCATCTAGGCAAACAAAAACATCTAGGCCTGTAGGAAAAAGAAGCCCTTTACCTCAGGATGTCCACGTCTCTCTCTCTGTAGGACAAACACTGTGTTTTCTGCCGTGGCCTCTCTCCAAGCTTTCCACCCCCTCCCCAGCCCTGCCTCACATTGCAGCCTTTCGGATGCTCTTCCTGAGTCTCACTGCTTCCCGCAACCCAGTGTGATTACAGCCAAATTCCTCCTTCCTTACGGACTCTCAGGACACCATATTTCTGCCTCGTAGTTCAACGCATCACGCCATCTCCGGCCTCTTGTGCATGTGCTGTTTTGGTTTCTGTAACAACGCAGTAAATGTCACACTCGTTATCTAGAAGGATAAAGCCCCTGTGTAAGTGCCTACACACTGCATAGCGTATGCGCAAAATGCCTGAAGGTTTCCAACATGGTGTTTATGCCCTGTTGCAGTACTGTTTTTCTGAAAATCCCAATTATGACCTGACTCCTGTATGCTGGGTAATTTTAACCTGCATAATTTCAGTTTCTTGCTGCGAAAGGTAATATGAAACAAATACAAAGCACACTCACAATCCACTTAGCAAATATTTCCAGAAAACAAAAAGAGGAAAAATCTGGAAGAACCTGTATAAATGGCTATAAATGCCTAGAAAACACAGGCACTCTGGGCAAGTAACTTACCCCACCCTCCTTACGACAGCTATACTTGGAGGGGATGAACTGCCCTTTGGCAGTGTCTGCCTCCCTCCCTGTACTAAACGGCAGGCCCAGATGACTAATTTTGGATGGCCAACTAGGCATGAGGAATCCCAATGCTAAACAACTCCAGCACGTTGCTGCACAAAGTTGCCCCTATTTGTATTTGGTCCCTTTTCTCCATTTTTGTCGAGCTCTGAGATGAAAATCTGGAGACAAAGAGATACTCTTCTATCTGCAGAGTTTATCTGTCCTGGATACAGTGCTTGTAAATGTGCGGAAGGGCTCCGCTTTGCTGTTTGTGTAGTGCTGCGCAATGGAAATCAGCAGTTTGTAGACAGCTCTTTCAAAGATCAGCGAGAACAAACACTCCTTTCTTTCCTCTCGGATTTCCTCCGAGTTAACGACAGATATTGACCTTATGGAATCACTGTAGCACATTGTGAATTATGTATGAAATGCAGTTTCCCTGTCCGCTGTGGACAAGTTTGACTGTGCTGTTTGCAGTACCCATCGTCAGAGGGCTCGCAGTATTCTTAGAGACACAACCAAGGCAACCCAACTCACCAAAAGAAACTGTTCATTTTCAATTAAAAAAAAAACCTTTTTCACTTCTTAAAGTCCTCCCAACAAACAGCTTGTCATAGCTGCTGTCCCACCTCCTAAAACAGTTTAAGACCTTTTAAAAGCACAAGTTTCATATTCTCCCAAGGGTTCAACATGTGCTTAAAGGCAAAGTGCAACGTTAAGCGAATAGAATAGAATAGAATAGAATAGAATAGAATAGAATAGAATAGAATATTTCAGTTGGAAGGGACCTACAATGATCATCTAGTTCAACTGCCCGACCAATTCAGAGCTGACCAAAAGTTAAAGCATGTTGTTAAGGGCGTTGTCCAAATGCCTCTTAAATACCGACAGGGATGGAGCACCAACCACCTCCCTAGGAAGCCTGTTCCAAAAAAACCAAAAGCAAGAGAGATTCAAAAGTATGGGCAGATGCCTCACTGGCAAGCCTGGAGTCAAGAAATCAATGATTATAGCCTACCTATTCTTTTTTCCATCCAGTGAAACTTTACTTACTTCAGTAAAGATTTCACAGATTGCATCAAATGAGTGTTCTCAGGTAACAGGTCTCATATAGAGAAAACCTGACTTTCACGTGTAACCTGGCTTGTGCTGGTTCCCTGCTCAGCACATTTCTTGTGCCCTCCAATTTGATCATCAGAGACTTTCTGCAAAGTTTATCCATGTGACTAGTCTCAGGGACTAAGGTGGAATTTTGGCTATCTTAATATAGCTCTAGAAGTTTTGTAGCCCACTAGAAAATCAGTGGGAAAACATATTTTTAAAGTTCTAATCAGAATATTTCTCTATAGTTGGGTTATTAAGAAGTTGGAACATGAGCACATTTTTATAGCATTATTCAATTTTCCTTCCTTTTGTAACATTCGGTTTTAAAAGCTTCTAATCAGTGTTTTTTCCTCATCCTATTTTTATTCTCACCCTAGAAACAAAATGCCAACATAACAATGAAAAATAAATGGAAACACTTATTAACACTTATTAAAAATATATAGAAGCCATAGAAGATGACCGAATTACTAAAGTTATTACGAGGAAATTTCAACTAGATGTTTTTTTCTCTCTCCTTTTGTGCAAGCCCCATTAACAATGTACAGTGTGTACATTAACAATGTATGCATGGCCTTGGACGTGTACTAGGGTAGGATTCTAGCAGGAGATCCCCAACAACAGGGGAACAGCATCCAGCCCCACTGCTGTTTTTCTGAGGCTCAGAGATTTTTTTGGGGGGATACAAACTACACTCACACTTGAGCTAGTAACATAAGTAGAGGCAGAAAATGTAAGCAAGCTGCCTTTAACTGCTGACTGCATGAGCAAATCGGAAAGATACTCAAGTACAGCAAGCAGATTTGTGTCAACAGTTCATTCTGCTGATGCAAGGGCTGTCCTGGAAGCTGCACCCAAAAGCAAGCAGAGTTGGCTTGGAATGTTTACTTCTAAAAATGAATCATAAAACGGGTTATTTTAAATGCAACAGATCTTGATTTCCTTATGGGCATATATAATTTGCACTCGCGGAAACTGTAGGAGCCTTCTTTTCTTCTGCTCTCAAGTAATTAAAAGTGAAACTGTTCAGCTATTTGCATGCAATGAATTCGCTGTTCCCTCACTTACATTGCTATGTCCTGTTATACATTACACATCCAAGGATTATATATTTTATACACATAATTGCTTTTGATCCTGTGGTGGCAATACATTTTATAAGCCAGCCAAACTTCTCCTAATCACGTATACATCTGCTGTCTCCCTGAAGCTTGGTGACAGTTAATTCCCTTCACATCTCCTGTAGCTGCACAAGAGGTACTATTCCCAGTGCCCTTGCGAGGTTACAGCCTGCTCCCACCCCGCATGACTAAATCAAAGCATTCCGAAAAACCAAAGGGACAGTCAAGTCTCTGGAATTTCAAAGCAAACATTTTTCTCTATGTCTGGTGCTTCAACTCCTGCCAAGTCATTTCTCCTGGTAATCATGTGTTTTGTTTAGCACACCAGCCCAGCTCCTGATTTCCATTTCACTGACAGAGCAGAGGCTTTGATTCTGGCCTGACTTACACCTGGGTAAATCCACCAAGGTCAACAGAACTGCACAGGTATAAATCGAAAAGAAATAGATCCAGATCTGGCTTTGTGTATACAGATAATGTGTAGTAAGAACACAGTATGATTTTTGCAGTAAAACTGTTCAGCCTGTTCAAGAGCGCACATCCATGGGGAATGGCAGCCACACCGACCTGCCATGCCCAGGTGCTCTGCTGGGAATGGGAGGTCACTGTGGCAAGGCAGCAGGCAGCTCCTGACAGATAACTCACCTATCCTAACTGAGGACAACTCAAATATAGATTTTTCAATCACACAGGCAGCCTGACCAAAGAATGCTAGGGCTCTCATAAAAGGTTAATCCCATATAACATCACTCATTCAACATTTAATTTACAAAGAGCAAAGCCTCTGAAAAGCGTTGCCCTGTATGTAGGCTGATCTAATGCGGGACTGTGCTGCGCTGTAAGGCAGACCTGCCAGCTTCTGCCACTCCACTGCCTCACGGCCATGCTGGCTGGAGCAGACCGCCAGATCCGAAGCTGCAAGGGTTAAGGTTTGCCCAGCCGTGCCGAAGGATGAGCTGGGCCTGGGCAGGAGCTGTTAGCAATAAAGAAGAGTAAAAGGACTGATCATAATCAAACTCAGATGCTTCTGAATCAATTGCAGGCTCTCCTGGGCCACCTCCGGGATGGCACTGCCTGTGACGGGCACGGGATAGAGATGCATCATCATGCAGTTCTCCTTCCAGGCATGATATACCGTCTCCTTCTGCGGACAACTGCAGTACCTAGAGAGAACTAGCAAGAGCTGGTAGCTCTTGATGCGCCTGCTCTGGGTGGATTTCCAAGGCAATGGCTCTCAGGCACCTCCCTTGTGTTCCCGGGAAAAGGAGCCACCTACCACTCCCCTGGCTCAGCCCAGATTAACAGCAGTCTTCTATTCTCTGCTGCTACTGCCCCAAACAGAGCCTTTCAGTTAAGAGTCCCTTTTTGTTAACAGACGTAAATCTACCAAGCCTCCATAAGAATCAATGCAAGTTTTTAATCTAAACATGGAGTCTGCACATGACAGGAGAGAGAAGTAGAAGAAAAGAAGAAAGCAAGCAGGTCCAGACCCGATACCAGGGACCCGGGCTCCACTCTCCACAAAACCCAAAGACAGGTATAATTCTCCTAGTTTTACTTACACGAGAAAGTGAAGCTCGCTCTCTCACGCTGCTCCCTCACACTTTTTATTTCTCTTTTCCTAACTCTCTCAGAGACTTCTGTCTTTACTTAGTCATCCTTGCTCTAAGATTCTTTAAACCGCAATTGGATAATGTCCCTGGCTCTGGGGGAACCCCTTGTCAGAGGGATTCCTGGGGATATTGCTCCTATCTGACCAAACAGAGAGTAGCTAAATTGGCAAAGGACTGACTAAAGATACGGTTCTTTCTTTGTAGTAGAAATCCTGTTTTACCAGCAACTATTTTTAAGGAACCCTATAACACAATACGTGTGCTTGTATATTCATGCTCCTGTATTTTATTTTCTGTCAAGTAAGACTCTGAATTTCTGGATATTGTGATCTGTGTGTATGTCTCATTGGGAATTTGGACCTTAGCCTGTGCACTTGCTACCCTCAACCTTAGAGATCCCAAATGTGTAGGCACCATTTGAACTGATTTCCCCAAACGCATTTCATTTTTTCACTCTTTCTGCGTGTACATGTGGCTCTTAAGTCACACGCAAAACACACAAACAAACCTGCAGTAAATGTGAAGAGGGGATTGCTTTATACCTTTAGGTTTCCAATGTCTTCTCTCTCTGCCCTGAACCATGTCCCACAGTCTTATTTGCTTTAAAGAATAACCCTCAAAATACTTTTCAGGAACTTGGCTAATCTGGTATTACTTATGCTTCTAATATTTCAAGGAGGACCTTGAATGACATTTAGCTAGCAGGCAGTGKGTAGCTACGGACATAATTATTTCTGAGGTAAAGACCTTGAGCTGAACGTCCATATGGTTTACATTTGTTTTTTAAGAGAAGTCCCTAATGAAGCACATTCCCTATCCCACAAGGTATAATAGTCTGCAAAAATGGTGGAGATGAAGTCTTCCCATTAAGAATTAAATTTTTGTTGCTACCACAGTGGTGAGCATTAGGCAATTACCTTTTGTCTTTGGAGCTATTTGTTCAGATAGGTTTGTAAATAAATCCCTGCTTTCATGGGTCTAATACATTAAAAATAAAAAAAGAAAAATAGCAAGCTACCTCCTGTTCCGGAAGATGCCAAGGACTACTGCAAATGTAATGGATTCTGCTCCAACCACCATATGCATTTTGTCTGCATTTTGTCCATAATCTTTGATATATATATCAATAAGCAATAAGCAGTAAGCAATATCCACTACTTATTCCCCATTTCAAAATTAATAAGAGAGAATTTCTGAAGAAGTATATAAACTCTGAGTCAACGCAAGGAGTTGTCAAGGCCACTGCCATCAAACAGATGAAGTGCTCACTTCTGTGGACCGCTTCTGTGCTTAAGGAGTGTGGTTTGTCTCTCGGCCAGGGCGTACGTCGTACYGATAACACAATCTTTCCAACAACCACCTGCACAGCTCAGGGTTGTGACCTCACRCACGAGGGTCCCAGACAGAAGAGGCAGAGCTCAGGCACAGGTATTTTTGGGATGTTCTTCCTACTACCACCAAAGGGGGCACAATGGATGGGACTTGGTGACTGCTGCTGGCCATGTCCCCTCCACCAATAGGGCTATCAGCCTGCMGATGCTGCCTCTTCCTTCAAGGGCAGCATCCCTAGCAAGTCTTGCTTCCCAGGACCCAAGGCAAGCTGGGGCTTGCCAGCTTCCATGCAGATGCTTGGAGCACATACAGTTTGGACTCTCACCCTGTCTCAAGGCCCTCCCTCCACCCCCATGCCAAAACCCAACTATGAGAACTTGCAGTTTAAAGGTGTGCTGTTTTTTTGCCACAAGTTTTCAGACATCGGCAACAAGTTTGAGGTGCTGTCGCTTTTTCCGTTCTTTTTGCTTGCTCTTAAAAACACATTTTTGTGGTAAGGAAGAATGAGGATGGCTCTCTATTTTGGAATGTAGAAGGCTGTGATTGTGCCAGTGAAACTATATTAAGAAGAAGTCGTGGATAAAGTGTTTATAACTTTAATGAATGTAGCCACCCCTTTTCCTATTCACAAAGCTTGCAAAAGTTTTTGGCATTTTTGGTTAAGCAACATCATTCTATAACACCTCTTATGGAGCTAGGTGAGGTTTTAGCACTTGTTTATAAACAGCTCACTTCAACTATATCTTGGCACATTCAGTGTTTATAGTGTGTGGCTGAGCAATTTTCATCACACCTGACCGCTACTGTTCTCTGTTAATGGAAACTTTTGTAAAGGGCAGAGAGATTGGTAACTTCAAAATGCCTGCAAAAACAATCTGAGTATCTGAGAAATGAAAAGTGCTCTTTGAACTTTCCATGAAAAATACCTGGAAAGAGCAACGAATACTGTCCAAAGAGACTTTATGTTACTTTTCAGACAAAAAAGTATAGAGGGGACTTGGGGTTAAAAGTCTCTATCGCAGGTCAGAATTAAAAAAATGGAGCGCTGTAGTACTTTTATTCCTAAACCAAACATTATACAAGGTGGAATTCAGCAGCAAAGTTAAATATAAAATAAATCCAACAAGATTATAGAAGGGCACCGTAACCCTGTCCCTGCAGTGACCCATATAATAGCTCTATGCTGGTGCTTGTGATGACATGTCAGCAATCTCACGTTAAATGTACTTTAAAGGCACATTAGCTTCTCCTCTTCTTTGTGCTTCCAGGAGTTTCCTTCACTCCTTTATGAACAAATTTCAGTGCCTTCTGCCCTCTTCCCCTTACCCCCACGTTAYCGGCAAACAGCATTATCCCGTTCTCTCCTGACCTTCCTCCTCAGCTGATTGCTGCAGTGAGGGAGGTATTTCGAGATACCAGCTCATTTTTTTTTCCTCTTCTGTTTTTAGCAGAAATCCTTTCACAGCAACTTGTTCAGAATAGCTGCCATGTGCAAGTGCTTTTGCAGCCACATTTGCTTTAACACTGGCAAAACAGCTAACACCGTCTTCGTGAGACATGGAGGTAAAAGGCAGATGGAGCCCTAGAGCAGCAGTGGCAGGAGCAGAGATGAGTAAGGGCTCAAGGAGTAGGTCTATGAACCAGGTAAATACTATCTGGGGCAAGGGGAATCAAATTTTCATAATAAACTGGAGGATGGATAGGTATGGGGGGATATTTAATATCATATTTTACACTTGTTACATGTTAGACATGCATTTAATTTACATGTTAGACAGCATAATTTACATGTTAGACAGCATTTAATATAGGCCCTTGTTATGTGATTTCAATTAGCTCTTCCAGAAAATTAGCCCTAAAACTGTAAGTTTGGGAGAGCTTAAAACACTATCGTTGCTCCACAGATGTTGTGGGTAGGCAAGGGGAGCTCGTCTGAAAAAAAMCCCCACAAACTTCTTATTTTGAGGSCACAATAACAACCTCCAAGTTCAAAGGCTGGCGATGCCCTGTTGCTTCACCCCTTTTCCGTATCTCTGGGTCCCTCRCTCCAGGCCCCCGGTGCCACCGGCTCACCAGGGCCAGGCAGGTGGGGGAGGGCTTGCCAGCAAGGATGCGAACCCAAGTTGCGCTTTCCTACCCCGCCACTGATTTTCACCAAGCTCAGCAGAACATAAGCGCTCCTGAGAACTTTTCCTCACTTAAATTTGGTTGAAATGGATCAACAGGTTAAAAAATTATTCAAAGGGGCATGGGTCATTGGCCTCTGCTTGCCTGTCAGGCAGTGGGAGAATAGAGGTTTAGGAAACCAGGTTAAAATCAGCTATTATTTTTTTTTTAAAAAAAGGAAGAACTTTATTCAGAAGTAGCCAATTCATAACTTTGCTGTGAGATAACAACGATGGGAAGGTTGACACATCCGTAGCACTCTGTCATTAATGCTGCTTGTGCCAGAAATCCCGGACACGGGCAGCTCTGGAAGTACCCGCTCCTAATGAACTGTCACCCCCGAACTCCTGAGCTGTCTTTGCTCGTGCATCATCAGAAACTCCTTCTCTATTCAAGCAGTAAGTTTTGTAATGGCAGTCAGGACAGGCACCTTTTCATTCGTGAGAGAACGAGGATGTATTCCCGCTGTTAGTGCAAAACTCAGTGTTAGGAGCTATGGTGAAGAACTGCATCTGTCACCTGAGGTTTACATTTTAACGAACATTAGCAAATATCACATTGCTGCCGTTTGGATCTTGCAGCGAAAYGTGGCTGATTATACATGTTGGATGTAGGAGCTTTATTAAAATCCATCAGTTCATACTATGTGCAAATAAAAAAAAAGGTATATTCCACTTGCAGGTACAGCTAGTTTCTCTGTGCATATATTTTAATTTACACAAAACTTTTTCAATGCTTGTTTTTCTTTTTCTTGCTGAAAAATAACACAAAGTTATTCCTTGTGCCTCTTACACTATTCCCTTTCACCATGTGCTAACATATATGATGGGAAAATGGTCATGGCCTTGTAGTAGTAGAAATTACCCAAGTTTCCAACTAGTCCCATTTCTAGTAAGTATTGCCAAATCTTGACATTTTATCAGAAGGTATTTTGTTAAAATACCTTTCTCAAACGTCCTTAAATTAGGTTAATATTCCTGTAATAAATCAATTGCACCTGAATGGTCTGAAAATCAGAATAAAAGCAGAAAGAAATCCCTTATTTACATCTCATTATTTTTAGGTACTCATAATACTCCCGAATTTGGAGTTGATACTGCATACAAATGACAATGAATGGTTTGGGATATTTTAGACCAGGGAAAACCTCATGACTGATGAACACAAGTTATGTGTGTTCTTTCAGAATTTATGTGACTTCCAGAAGTCATGTGTGGTGCTCCCAGATTTTCTGAGAGCCTCTTATGGGCAGGGAGAATAGAACTTACACAATTMCTCCTTTTCTCTCTTTTTTYCCCCTTAATATTTTAAAATCTGAATCTTTCAAACCACACCTCTGCCCTAAGCCAGCAAAGTCAACCAGAACAATTTACAGGAAAAAGAAGTATCTTATATTTCATTTTACTCATTCAAAAGAGAAAAGATGTGGCARTTTATGATCTCTCACTGTGGTACTACTTGGAATTTTGTGTTGAGTATCACAGAAATAAAACATATAAAAGCAAGGTTAAATGAGAAATGAACAGCCTCATAGTGCTGAAGAATTCACTAAATATTTTTTCAGAAAAGGGAAGCTTTCAAGCCCCTACACTATCAGGCAGGGGCCTGTACCACCCTGGTATTACAACCTCTTTTTTTCAGGTCTGGAAAGCATAAACAGAGACTAATATTACTTTTGGGACACTCTGCCTAGCATAGTTTGTGTGGGAGTTTTTTGAAAGTTTGCCCCAATAAATGATTTACTGGGACAGTAAAAAGATCAAGAAAGCGCTGAGCTGGCTGCTCAAGACAAATTACTTTCTTCACCCACTCCTTGAAATCCTTTAAAAACTTCTTGTAATGATTAATTTTCCAGAATTCTACAATCTGTTGAMGATCAGGGCCCCTAACTACTGCATACCTCTCCCGGGATAAAGATATGGCGTGGTCTTGGACTGAATCCCATCTGGTGCATCCACACATTTGCTTTGGGCATCCATTTGTTTTGCTTGTTACCTGAATTTTCCTACAGAGTCATTACGGTTTCGACATTTTATAATGCCGCACGTTTTTCTACTAAACAAAACACAAGAGAGTGCTTTGCCCTCYCTTTTTTATATTCATTTTGTCAAAATAATTTGTTTCAGGCATAGTAAAGACAAAACCAGACTCGCAGGGAGCAAGGAAGAGGCAAGTGGGAAGATGCCAATAAAGGCTGAGAAGAGAGATAAGGGAGATAGAAAGAAATGACTGCACGTACTCAGGGGGCTTCCCTGCCTTTCTGCGATACTGGTGCCTCACTGGGACCCCTGAGGAGTTTCACAATACACATAATAGAGAAACAGTGGTAGGAGACACATGGAGAAGAACAATTAAGAACAACAATGAGAAAAAAAATTACAGGCATAATTGTGCCTCGTTAAAGGTACTTTATGATAATAAACAATGATACGTATTTCTGGTGATAATGATCCTGCAGTTCACTCTCTCCACTTATTCTAATTCCCCCTACAGTGCCACTGCTGTCTAATATAGGATATTTATGCGAAAGATGAGTTAGAAAATTAGATTCCATTATAACCGCATCAAGTATAATAAGCAAAGCTATGGAAAATAACCTCTCTCTTCCTYTACTGCTTCTGCACCTGTCATTTTCAGTGGTTTCCACCATCCACCCATAGACATTAAACATTTTACAAGCATCACTAAGTCTCATATTCTCTTCATTTTACTGAAGGAGAAACTGAGGCACGGAATAACTTGCCTACAGATACGGACCTACCAAGCAGCTGGGCTAGGCACGGGGCCAGTCCGCAGCCGCATGCTTTAACTGTTTCTGACGCTTCTACATAGAATATTATTAATTACTGGCAATTTGTAGTAGGCAAACCCATATGAAGGCCTTATTAGCAGTATGTGAACACAGCAAGAAGAGCTTCTGCTCCCCAGAGGAGGTCCCGAAAGGCTCGCAGCTTTAATAGCCCATAGAAGCTCACATTGGGAACAAAGATCTTTTAAAACATTGGTCCCATAGTAATTTTAATTATGGCAGATCATTAGTCAGCAAACCCATGCTCGGGGACTGCTTATTGAGCAAGGAAACCTCATATCCACAGCTGCAGCTGTGATTGCAAGCTGGAGTGCCTCGCAGTGCTAACAAAAGCAATTACAGAAATATCTTCAAGACCCTTAGCAGACACAGGCAGGACAGTTTATTCACCTACCACTACTGGTCTGATCGACTCACAAAACCAGGGAGAAGAAAAGCTGCTGGTGATGCAGACACTGCCTGCGGGGCAGTCAAGGGTCAGGCGCTCGCCCCCTTTTTAGCAGTAATTTGGTACCTAAGGGCTGCGTGTACCTTTGAAGCGCAGGGCAGGTATTTTTAAAGCCTCCCATCAACCAGCCCATCGTGTAACTTAAGAAGAAACGGCACTGTAATAGCAGACGTAGTATTCTTCTTGCAGAGTCTGCAGTTCTCCGACACGTCTGCTTGACTCTCCTTTCATAGCGGACAAACCTCCCGGCAGGAACCAGTTAACAGGGACGGCGACGAGCAGCACCGACAAGCAGCAGCTCTGGAGGAAGGCAGTCGTATTTAAAAAGGAAAAACCACCACCAAGAAGCCCACAAAAAAGCCACACTATTTATTTTTCTGGGAGGTGAGTGGGAAGACTTTCAAAGCGTGGCTGTTATGCTGTTTTGGCACCAAAAGTACTTTTCCAAATGGAAATCTTCCATCGGGCTGGCTTGGAAAATGGCATGTGGTTTATAACCACGGCTTGTTCCTTTCGGCTTTGCCTCCTCTTCCAGGTTAAAGTCAGCAGCTGGGAGCRTGTCTGGGAGGAGGGAGGAGCTCCCCCCATCCCCAGCACGCTTCCACTGGCTGGCCCAGGGATCTGCAGGTAGTAAACACAAGCGCTCTCCCTAAAAGGACCTTGCTTGGCAGGATACCGAGGGAAAAAAATGAGACTATTGCCGAGGTGGGGAGCAAAAAGTAGTTGTTTGCTGGCACAGGGGAGAGGAACGAAGGATGCTGAAAGGGTACTGGGCAGCTGCTTTTCCGGCTGCTCTGGGAGCCAAGGGAAGAGCCTTTGATCTGCTGAGCAGGCCTGGGCTTGCCGCCAGGACCTATATCCTTTCTCCAGCAGTGACAGCAGGCTTCCTCGCTAGTTCCTCTCCGATTGCCGAGTCAAAAAACAAGTGATGTAACTCATATAGGGACCTCACTGAAATGTTTCTATTTTCACCAGCTCTGCAGAAAACATATGCTACAGATGCCTCAATCTGAAATTATCTTCTTGTCCAAGGCGGGGAAAAAAAAAAAAAGAAACCATGAGGCCTTCTGGATTACATTTTGCAAAGCCTCATAAAAACCCCTCTAGCATGCCGGTGAATTAAACWAACCCATTGGTTCTACAGCTGAACTACCATGTCTGCATAGTACCTCGGCCAAGCAAGCCCTTCCCCAATTTTTAATGTGCTCTTACCTGTTGTGACTGGGAGGTTCAAATAGGAATATGGCTTCCAGACCTATACCTCAAATGATGTCATCAAGATAGTACTTACTGAAGAATGAGCTGGTTCAAAATAATTGCCAACAATTTTTAGTATAGAGTGATGTGAAGACCAGCCTGCTTGCTTTGTGATGTTAAGACCAGCSTGCTTGCTTTGTGATGTTGCCCAAGAAAGGGGAACATGAGGGTAGCTGTGTTCCTCAGCTCTCAGACCAGAACAACCAGAGTATACAGAATTTCCTCCAGCACCAGCACACCTTTAGTACTTACCAGCATAACGCACTATTGCCATCATGCAGGTAAATTCTGCTTGGATGCGATCCAGACTTACATCTTACCCTAGAACCAGCCAGGATTTGAAAGTCTCATCACCTGAAGCACAGAAACATGCTATGTTCTATGTCTAATGAAGCGGAATCATACATTTTTGCTTGACACAACCAAAAATTCACTTTAACTCCTTTGCAGCACAACAGCTCTTGCACCATCACCTCCCCTTCCTTTTGATGCTCACCGTCACTACTGAGAATGCAGCCTTGCAAGACACTAGGAGTACTGGCTCAGGAGTTTGGATGGTCCCATAAAGTTAACTCAACCAAGCACTTCTATTCTCTCAGTAATGCTTCCATCTTGCTATCAGGTACTTGCTGCTCTGTATTAACGTTACTTGCACGGCAGTGGCAGCTTCTCTCAGGCGGGGTCCCCTGCAAGATGCACTGGGTAGCTCCATATTAGTTGTCTTTCCCACATCATAGCTTAACACTGTGGGATGCAATAACAATTGCACCAGGTGTCCTGTTTTCACTGTGTTSAGTTCCGCTGAACTCAGCTGGAGCCTTGATACTTGGGTCAGGTTCTGTCTCCAGCCAATATCACACTGACTTCAACTTGCTCTTGATGAAACCCTTAGTTCCTGGAGCCACTTGGGGCACCAGTTTCAATCTGCGATGCTGTCTRCTGCTTTTCATGTGGACGGAACCTGCAAAGATTTTGTGCTCTTTTTCCCCACCAGTTGCTAAGTTTTACTGAACCTATCTGATATTGCTACATATGAGAAGACRTTTTAAACACAAACTCATTTATGAAGTTGGGTGTATTGAGAAAAGAACAAACACAGAATAAGAGCAACAAGTTTTGAAATCATTGGCTAAATTTTGCCTTCTTTGTAGAGTTCTTTTTGAACCTATGCACCCGAAACCTGATTATTTTTCACCTGAGACACTGTCTCAGTTGTGTGCGATTACTTGAAAATAAGGCAACACACATTTGTGGAACACTTAGCTGGCGTAAACCCATGATGACAATTAGGATTTCTATCAATTTTAAGAAGCTCTTTTGCTCACTGCTACACAGCAAGAGCAGCCAAACCTCCACCTTGTTACGGCCATCTCAGATAGTGGCTAAGGCAGGCTGCTCAAGACAAGAACAAGGCAAAGCATGTTCTCTCTCCCAGCCACTCTCCCAGCTCCAGTGACTTGCAGTTCAGCAATTTCCCTAGTCTGATGTGGTATCCTTTGCAATTAYAGCCCTTAGCGGATTTTATTTCATTTATTTGTATGGTTGCTTCTTGAACCCATATAGTAACAACAAAGCATCTAAATARTTTTGCACATTTTATAAAAGCAGTGAATTTTTGGCACACTCATATCAATACACCATGTGTGCGATTGCCTCATTGCTTTTTTTCTATCTGTAATTGTTCACCTTACTGCTGACAACATTGACTGATGCAAAGACAGAGCTGTAAACAGAAAGGGGACATTTGCAGATGTGGAAACACTTTAAAATATCTGTCAAATGGAAAAGAACAACACTGATCAGGAAAGAAATTATGTTTTCCATCTTCCAACTGTGCACATTGCAAAAGATGCAAAGTTTGTTAAAAAGGACAGCTTTGAAAAAAGTAGTTGACATTTTAATTTTTATGAGAACTGAACGATAAGATTTTCTGCTGCATAAATGCTTGAAACTTCATTTTTAATTTGTCATCAGTAATAAACACACAAGCTGCAGAAATGTCAGTTGGGTTTATAGGAACTTAACACTAATATAACTAGAGATAACTCTGCAGAACAACTGGAAGCATACAGCAGCAAAGCCCTCTTCGCTGGCTGTCCACAGCTGCATAGAGGGTTGAGCTGTGACAAGTCAGCTGAAGGACTCGTCAGAATTATTATAAGGTAACGTATTAATAAGCTGGAATTTGGCCCAAAGAGATGACACAAAAAACATTTTGCCGTGACAAATTTTGCCTGCCATTGGCTTTTTGAAGCCGAAGGCCCACAACGACTTGGTTTTCCCTATGGCTGGGAAGCAGGTGGCCATGGCCTCCAACAGCCCACATCACTCACCTTCTTGATGCAGCGTCAGCAAGAACTATTAGGACCTTCGTTCTGGAATTCAACGCCAAATAGCCCAAATTTGGAGATCAGGAGGGAGACCTAATGCCAATAATTCTTCAGCTAGTAGCTCTTCTTCCTATCTTTTTCCCATGCCCGTGACTCTGGCAAATGACTCAGTCACTTAAAGGGCATCACATACTTAGAGAGCTTCCTAAATTGGTACCAGCCAGACCTTACTTAGCATAGCAGGCTCCTGGGACATAGAGCTGGGACTAAGCCTGTTGGAAAAGCAGCTCATGCTGTATGCTTTTGCAGTCTGTTGGTAATAAAAACCAGCAGCATATCTCCTAAGCCTCTTCTTCAGACTGCTGACAGTTCTATGTGTCTAGTATGTAACTGGCATMAGACAAAGGGACGTAAGCCCATAGAGTCAGAAATAAAAAACACTCACTAAACCAGATGTATTGCAGCTATCATAGTTTCCACTTATTTTGGCAAATCTTTAATAATTGCCAATCTGAAACGGGATCAGCTGACTGGCTATAATATATAACAAATATGTTCATGTTTATATATGTCCCTAGTTTCCTTCTCCACATGTACACATTTGAAAAGCCTCATATTTTGCAGCCTTCACCCAAACATCTGCAATCATTTATGGAATAAAAAAGTCTGCCATCTTAGCCTAGGTTTTTCAGTGCACACTACAACTGATGTCATTTTGGTATTTTGGATTTTCAAAAGAAACAAATAGGTTTCCAGGCAAACCACATCACAGAACATGCCATGGTTATCAGTTCAAAGAGCCTCACTGGCTCAGCAGCTAGCGCTGTGTTTCATCACGTCTTCCTGAGGTCAGGCAGGGAAATGCTAGCCCAGGAGTACACATCTGTGTGTATACAAATAGCTTCGGTCTTTCAGTTGTTCTCTCCCCGACTGCCCTCTGAAATAATCCTCTGCAAAGCACAAGAACTGTCAAGTACAGGCTTGGCCAAGGGTAGACTTTAATACAAATCATGCTACGTTCTGGAACGTGGGTGTTTTGTATGTCATTTTAGGGATKAAGGAAAACAGACTGACTGAAATTGAGATCGTTACTGCACTATCCCAACACCTTTCTATGAAAAGGTCCCTCAAACTTATTTACAAAAGTGTATTCTGCTTGCATTTTGTCTCTCCTGTAGCCCACACCAGAGCTAGGGTGAGAAATACACTCCCTAATGATCCCAGAGCATGGAAGTAAGACTGGTTTCAGAATGGACTGCTTAGACTTTCGCTTCTCCAATTTGGCAAAAGAAGCTAGACATATTTTGGGTGCCCAAGAGGACCCAGCATGGATCGAGGATCCAGTAAGTGACAGATTAGACTGGACATAGCAGAGGCAAAGCAGAACCACCTCTGGGGCTGCTCCCAGCTAATCTGAGCATGTTTTCAGTTAGTAGCCTCAGGCAAATCCTGGGCTGATGCATATGCAACTTTTCTGAAGCGAATTCTGCTGCATAAATGAAAGGAAGGTGTTGTAGGAAGGGGGCTGAGAGCATGCTAACAGCTCAGGATCGGTAGGTATTGATTAAACACTTTACTGACTAATCCCGACAGGCTACCAGTGATAAAATTACATCAGACTCTAAAAATGTCCAGTAAACTTTCTAAACAAACATCCTTTATTAAAATTAGAGGAATAATCTGGTCAGGAGACTCAACGGAATACTGAATATTTATTAACATATAAACCCTCTGGAAAAAGACATTACGCTAACTTGGTAAATGGGTGTGAACCCAGCTGAGCTAGGGAAAATATGGTGTAGGAGACACTGTATTTTAGGTAGATGAAGTATATTTCTGGAAGGGCGACAGTTCCAGAAGACCACAAACATCAAATTAAGTGTCCTTATACGTTGATGTAAAAACATAAGCTAGAAACGAAGGTAACGCAAAAGTTGGCTGCAGGGAAAGACATATGAGACTGAAAAGTTTCACCCTTGGAAATCAGTCCCTGTGTTGTCACTGGGACTGCTGTCCAGCCCTTCTCTTCCCTGTTTGCAGTCTGACATATGCAGGCACACACTGCTGTGACTGATTCATTTATTGTAGGTTATAAGTCCTCATGAAAGGGCCCCAAAGTGTGGGTGTTGTTCAAAGGAGGCATTCAAAAGCACAGGTTTCTAAAAATGTATTATTAAAGAGGAACTATAAGAGCTTTGCAAGCCACATTTTTCCAAGGGCAAGCTGACCTTTTTTCCCTTGTTCTTATCCCTGAGGTGTGGGATTTTTTTTCACAGACACAGATCCTAGTGAGAAATGATTCTTCATGTTACAAATGCCTCCTCTGCTGTCTGTACACGCTGCCTGGCAAAACCTTCTGAGCTTTAAGGTAACATAACGACGACTACTTTTGAATGTAAGTCATGCTTGGCATTGCAAATTTTAACTGTTTGTAGTGCCTGGTTTTACACACATGAAACTGCTCCAACAGTTTAGAGGACTTGTCCTTTCCACAGGCATGCTTATCCAATGAATAAAGTTAACATTCATAAGCATGTGACCTTGCTATTCCTTTTTGACTTGAGATGCTAGTCAGTTTTGGATTAGATGGTTGCTATTGCTAGGAAAGGACTGTGGTGATGGAGTAAGCATCAATCTTTGAATCTTTGTTAAGAAAGAATAAAGGGAGTCTGACTTCCTTCCACTCTGGAAGAATCAGAGACGAAGATTTTTGTCTTGCAAATCTAAGCTGCTAACAGCACATACTTTAACCAAAAATAGTCACTCCATACTTCCACCAACCCTCAGTGTCATGCCCTGAGGTTTTCTGTGCTATACCTAGCATTTTTGATGTACCTGTGCAAGTTTCTGTTGTTTCTGTCATGCACCGATAGGTACAGCTCAACAAATCAATGCCCCAGCTCCTGTGTTTGCTACTGCACTTTGGTTTTAAGAGATATTCACCATGTTTTTATGTTTTGGGTGATAACAACATATTGCTTCACATCTATAAACCAGCTCATTTTGGATATCTGTACTCAATGGAGGACAGTTGCTAGACCCACAAGCTCCTGTGCAGATTCTCCCCATTCCTCAGCAAGCCAGTGTTCTCCAGACCAGCCAGCAGAATTCATCATAAAAGCTATTTTACAAAAAATATTATTTCCTTTTACCACAGTGCTACAGTACTGCTGCAGAAGAAACACCTGCACTACTCAGGAGTTGTGGGCAAGTCACATAGAAATGTTTTAGCCTCACATAGAAATGTGGCATGGAAATGTTCAAAAGCCTATAATGAAAACGTCCCCAATGAATGGGCTGTTCAAAAAGGATCATTTCAGCTCCTTTCAGAGAATGTATTAAGGACAAAGTAGTTGTCTTCAGTGGTAGTACCGATGCAGATCCCTTAGCCACTTCCTGCCACTTCTGCACTGCTACATCCCCACCTGTACTAAAACACATCAGTTGGATGGTGCTGTCAACCAGATCAGGTACATGATACACATCACTGCTTTTACAATCAGATTTTTTTTTCCCTCCTCTTTTTTTTTTTTTTTTTAAAAAAGAGCCAGATTCACAGCACAGCTCCAGAAAATAGCCATACTAGCAGAGTTGGAAGGAGCAATAAACTGTGAAGTAGGGACAGAGATACCGTATGACAGTATTGCTTCTGAAGACAGAGTGCTGTCACTACAGCCTAACTGTAAGTGCATGGAGGAGCCCCTGTCTTTACACTGAGCATGAAAGCAGCCCAGGGAGATTTATTTTCCAGGCTGAGCTTGGCCTTTTTATATAACCTTCTCTCCGTATTGTAGGAAGATTCAAATCCGTACGCTGATTTTTACCTTCAAAATCAGGAGCAATGTATTACCTTGCAACCAAGGAAACAGACCTAAAGTCACAGAGATACTGGTATTTAAACAGATTTACAAAACCATACCTATTTAAACATTTGGTCTGCATAGGGGTTTCTGTGAATTTTACCAGGCATCTATTCACATCATTAAATACCTAAATACATTTCCCCTCCTCTACATTTATGTTGGTGTAATTAAGTTGAGAATTTGATTCTAGTTCTCTCAGGGTTCTCTTTTACTTATCGGAAGAAAAAGATTTACTGCCTGGATAATTTGTGTATGGTTCTGATTTAATGAATCAACAATTAAAGACCCACCTCTAATAACACCCAGATCTTTTAAAAGATCTCTACAATGCAAGTCATCTACCTGAATGTATGAAGCATCTTCTACGCTCACCATTATAACAATGCCAAGATCCTCTTTTTGTGCTGGTGAGCTCTGTAAAGCTGACACACCTAAGAAGAGAATAGACTCATCTCCATTAGATCTTACACACCTGCAATAAAACTGTAAAAAAAAAAAAAAAAAGTTTTGTTGCAGAATCCTTCACCTTGGCAGTGTTGTGAAAGCCAGGGGTATACAATTTAACATCAGGCTCAGCCTGGATTTACTTTGATATTCATCAATGAAAGGATAATTTTTACAGAATACCCTTTTGAGAACAGAAGAGAACTTTGAAGTCTTTTCTGCTGAAAAGACAGCTGGGTTGTGTAATGAGCTGCTCTTTGCTTCATATTCTACAGGTGAACCTCATTGTAGTGGCTGTGGAAAGTTAAGCACCGTGTAAATAATAGAAACTAAAAGTAGTCAGCGCAGAAGCATTAATTACACGTGGGGAAAGAGCAGAGAGTGAGTGTCCATTTTAGTTCATTGTCTTGGAAGTTCAGCGGCGAACCGGAGAAGCTTCCCACCTGCCCCAGCATTGTGTGAACCGTCATGGAGTTGGGCCAGTTTGTTGAAATGTTTTCCTAAAAAATACTGGCACAGATTCACCTTGGGGCTGTCCATGTGTTTTCTTTCAATCAGTTACTGAAAGCCGAGCAGTTGCAAGAGCCTCTATACGGAGAGCCCAGGGGATTCACTTTTCCTGGTCCAGGCCAGCTGAGACTTCATGGGCCAGAAGGACAGACTTTTAGCAGGCACAAAATACAGGTATTGCTGCTGAAAGGGCAGCTCATTTCTAGTGAGTAGATAACCCACTCACTTCTTTCCTACCTGTGTACCCAGATTTGCTTCCATGGAAAACCAGGGCACCTGGGGAGATGGTTGCATCCTGGTCCCTTTCCAGCATGCAGCACACCTCAGGACCAGGACTCTCAGGGTGCAAGGACTTTACCAGTTCAGACACAGGCACTCTGATAGAGGGAGGGCATATGTGGATGGACCAGGAGAAAAGGCTCATTTAACAAACAAGTAAAAATGGTTATTTCTTATTTCCTGCTCATCTGGCTCTGGACACTGAACGGTAAGTCTCTAGTATTGTAAACAGATCCTAAAAAGTTACTGGACGGTAAGTGGGTGTTATGCAGCAATTCCTTGGTACAAAGAATCAGTACATTGGAGTCAGCACTGAAAAATGGTGAAGAAGGCAAACTCTTTCAAACGTCACTAGAATGAATGGTTTCACCATTTATATTTTTGTAGAGTCATGTCATCTGAACTTTTTTCTTTTGTTGGAAACCTCAGTCACGCTATTTACAAGTACCATATCCCGAGGCTTTCCTTTCCTAGGTTTCCAGTAGAACAATAACTCCCTCTGGTGTTTGCCTGCTATTGTTACTGCCTCAGCCACAGCCCTGGGAAAGCCTGCCAGATGATGTACGTACTATAAACCCTCTTTCCTTGGTCGACGGTATTTTAGGCTTTGGGCAGAAAGGACAGTGTGTGCCCATCAGGCACACGCCGGCCCCAGATGCACTCACCTCTGCAGGTGAACATCACTGCATCATGAAAAGTGGATTGCCAAACTGCTGCTGCCGAGCAGCTCACGGTGCCAAAGACTCATGAACATGCTCCCTGCATTTATTTAATTACACGAACAGTAGGCTTATTGCAATGTGTCTGGATGCTTTATTTGATGAATACTGGAACTTACCTACCCAGTCCCGAGAGGGTCAGGATACGTATAGGGATATGTCAAGTGGCTGGATGATAGTTCAGAGTTAATGAATTGCTGTGCTCTGCTCTTGGGACAGACAATGTGGAACTGTCATTCAGCTGCAAACTTACTTACAGGAATGCTGTCACAGCTTCAAGGCTCAAATCTGACCTACAAGTGAGTTTCAGGCTGTATCTGCAGGCAGAGGAAGCAAAATGGGATGCAAGGGAATTAAGCTCCTGTCCTTAGGGCTAGACCTTACCTACCTATTGCCATAGTAGTGCTGATTGTAAATTTTTTTAATGCAAAATTTACAAGAATATATAAACTTTTTATGTTAAAATTGTATCACATGATAATTTATAAGTAAACGCCCAATAAAATTTTTTTTCCAGATTTTTGCTGTAATCAGTTGATGAAAACAAATCTGCAAGACAAGATGAAGGAAACTAAAATGTAAATGAGRTATGCCTTTTGCCAAAGAAAAGAGGCTATTTTGTTGGGCAGTTTAATAGAAATTCCTTCCAAAGAATCATGTGGTCATTCAGCTGGGTGCTCTCTCCAACCAGCCCACAGGCTTTTTATATTTGACCTAAATGTCTGGAGTTTTTTTTTCTTTTTTTCTTCTGTTCTACAGAACAGGAATCTGTAAGCTGATTATTGTTGCTGTTAATTCACTTCTGAATGCAAACATCTTTGCATGTTTCAAACACTGGTGTATAGAGCTGAAATCAGAAAAATTAAAAGAGCTTGAAAGCTCATACTAAATCCTGACTGTCTGGTTCCCTCATCCTTGTTACAAATAGCCCTGTGGCAGAAGGCTCCCTGGCCAAGGCCTTGTATTATACAGTGTGTAACCATACTACACCTTTGATGTAAAACAACTCCCCTTTAATGTGCTGTAATCTCTTATCCCCTTTGTCTCTCAGATAATAATCCTCTTGTGCGTGGTAATCCTCAAAATCACATATGCTCTTGAAAGCTTTGCTTTTGGAAATTATTCATATCCATTTTCTGGGCACTGGCAACTAAATATTACAGAAAACCTGATTCTTCTGTTTTTGACAAAGACAGTCTGATTTTTTTCATATTCCAGATTCACTGCTTGGCTGGAACTGGGTCAACAAAATGAGTAAACAGTTTCTAGTTGTCTTTTTGTTTGGTCAAGACAGAAGTACAACATTTCTGGGAGAGTTAACAGGAAACAAGTGAAACAACATTTTCTATTTATTTGTGTTGTAGAACAGAGAATTAGAAAAGAAAGATCTAGTTGTCTAGAATGATTTAAAATGATTTCATCCCGGTCTACTAAAACAAGTTGGTAAAATAAAAATTCCCACCTTAGCAGTAATAATCAAGACCCCTAGCACCGGCACCTGGACATTTACAAGCATGCTGTTGGCTACTCAAAGTTTCATTATTGCAAGATTAAACATTTTTAGATATTGCCACCTTAAGTCAGAGGTAGAGGTTGAGACTAGAATTAATTCTTCAGATCGGCATGTTTATTTAAATGACTTAATCGAGACAATAGGTGATGACTATAATGTGAGTCTCACCAGGTCAAATGTAAGATCCTAAATGACAAAAACTGCATTAATTGCAGGACATGATTAATATTAGCCTAAGAGTTCAAAAAAATGTTTTTATTTGCTGACAGACATGCACATTGCCATAAGGAATTTGTAGCAAGCTAGGAGGAGTGCTGAGCTACAGCTTCCAACGATACAACAGCACAACCTCCTGAGATCAGACCATCTCA
The DNA here is from genome assembly GCA_030449065.1 of Oceanodroma leucorhoa. Classification (NCBI taxonomy): domain Eukaryota; kingdom Metazoa; phylum Chordata; class Aves; order Procellariiformes; genus Oceanodroma; species Oceanodroma leucorhoa. The sequence continues at coordinate 2,823,719 of JASVER010000023.1, forward strand.
TCTTGTCTGTCCAAGCCCAGCCAGCTTTCCTCGCTCGCTCCCTGAAAGACCAAGCATAGAAATTTTTCCAGGTTTGCTTTATACAGAGGGCAGGGTCTGCTGCCAGCAGGACAGATCCTGGTTGTACTGCTGAGGTCTAGGGGCGTTTTATTCTTTTTGCCCTTGTTGAGAGGTGGTCCCCCATCATCCCCACCCATCTTCAATCCCTTTGCGTTGGTCTGTCCTACACAGCCACATTGTCCTCCCCTGTCCTGGGCCAGCGGGCAGAGCAAGGGATCAGCCGTGGGCTCTGGGTCAGCTGCTGACTCACGGCAGCTGCCCTGGGGATGATGGATAAATATGCCCGAGCTAAACAGCACAGCTCTCTGGCATCCTGAGTTAATGTTTCACAGTGTTCGTCATTTAATCTTGTGACTACAAGAGGCTTAAAGTTTCTCCTGAAGTTCTGTGAAACTCTCATCCTCATACAAAATCAAAATTACCTTGCACCTACTTCATTCAAATTATAACCTATTTCATGAGTCACAAACCYGAATGCAGACTCCCCAGCGTCAAGAGTTTGAGGGAAGGGGTGTTGGTGGTCTCTCAGCCTAAGTGGCTTTGAACTTTGTTGGAGGATTAGGGATGCTCCGCGACCTGCAGGTCCTTCTTTGGAGTGAACTGTGGCAGCACATGTGTCGTAGCTGAACAACTGCTACCCAGGCGTAACAAGAAAAATAAATAGTACTGATAAACACTCCAAGCTGAAGTGGGCTGCACGTGGGAATCAGGCAGTACTATTTCTAAAAGAAAGGCAGGAAATTAGGCTCTCTTATACCATTTCAAATGTTTACAGTAAATCAGCAAAATTAATGGTTCTAGCAGAGAGAAACTCTACTCTCGCTGAGAAATTCACTGTACTCCAAGCAAACTAGCCAAATATTAATTTCCTTACAGCTGTTTTCGCCATGTATTTCCTTGATTTGCCAAAATTAAGTCAGCTGAATTTTCTCATGAGTGCAAACATTTGTGTTGCAAAAAATAAGAAACTCAAGTATTTAATCCATTTTTAGGAAATAAAGTTAACTTATCAACTTTAARTGCTAATCTTCCCATCTCATATGAAAGTCCAGAAACTCCAGATAGATATGAAACACTTGGGTGATTTGACAGTTTGCATGAAGTTTTAGATTCTGAACATCGGAGGCAAACACCTGTCAAAAGGAACCAGTTTTAATTTGGTGAGCAGAAAAAAGTGAGGTAAAACACCAAGGTTACAAGCAAGACTCCTGGGAAGACGCCAAACAAAGTTTTTCATGTAGATGCATCAATGCATATAAAAAAGAAGTAACCTCATCTCCTCCATTCCTCTCTCTAAGGAGGATTAGAAGTCCAGCTGTCACAGGGAGCATGCTTGCTCTCTTTAGTCCTCATCTAGGTGATGACAGGCAACTCTAGCTTGCCAAAGCTTAATTAAGTAATCACTTTGCCAAACTTCGTTATAGTGTATTCATYAGAAAAACACAACTTTTAAATTATGAAATATGTTGCCCCGTTCAGTTTCTGAACTTTTAAAATCAGCGTAATTACTCCTAAATCACTGCTTTAATGTTTGTTGATTGAAAAACAAATTATTGAGGTAAGAGCTAATAGTTATAATCAACACTATTTTTCTTTCATCTTAATTCTTAATTGAAATGAGATTAAGTGAACAAGAATTAAAATAGAAGCCAATGTAAACCCACTGCATGTATATTATTACTATGAGGAGAAGAAAACTTTAGTATTAAGATGAAAAGCTTAATGTTATCAGCACTTACAAGACTGGAATCACAATGTCCAGATTAAAATTCAGGCTCTAATTCCCTTTTCATCTCAGCTTTCTCATCACTGATACATGGCTAATAATCCTTACTTTTCTCATTCATGGATTGTTTCAAGGATGAAAAATACAATGTCAGTGTTGAGTATTATCATAATCAGTTTTAAAAGTATGGATGAAAACATGAAGATATATCATAAAAGTAAAGAAATAGGGTATTTGAAACCATAAATGCACAACACTGAATTCATCAGGAAATAATAACGGTCCGATGAGAAAAAGAAATGAACCTTTTTTTCTTCAGTTGCAAGGAAACAAAATTTCAGAAATTACTATATGACTTTTTTTTCACATATTTCCACTAAAGAGGTCCATTCTGAAAAGGTTTATAGAGTAATTTTTGAGAGTTAAACCTATTACAGGTGCAACTAGCTTTTGATGTACATATGGGTAGAGTCTAAGATTTTCACTTTATAGAAGAGTGGTTGTACAGACAAAGAACAGGAGTAGGGAACTAGTAAAATGTTGTAATTAAATGGGTTTCAAAACACCTAGTGATACATATAAAAGAAACTGCAAAGCCCTATTTGATTACCTAACTGTATTAAAAAAACCCAACCCTCCCACTTAGAGAATTCATGGAGAACATAAATGGCATAAATAACTACAGAAGGAAAAAAACCTTCCTTAAAATATTAAAATTAACGCCAGCAAAAATCATCCATCATGGTTTGGGGTAACACATGACAAGCATAATAGGCTTATTATTTTTCCAAGCCATCAGTAGAACAAGATGAATGACAAACCTTACAAGTTACAGCAATTTATCAGTTGCTTGTAAACTTGTTTAGCTATAGTGCCTTAAAAAGCGTGTTGCTATATATCAGGTAATGGTCCAACGCTTTTTTTCACATCATGGACATCACCTCGTTACCTCTTATCTACAGGGGATTTTCAGGACTCACTCCACTGATAAACATGGGAAAACTTGGTCCTTTAACTTTTTTACTCCTAATCTCAGCAAAACTTCACACCAACAAGCATCTGCTTATCATTCAAAACAATGTCAGTGGCCATTGGTGGGTTTCCTCTCAGAAAAGACAGTCAAAACCCAAATCTTACATATACATTTATGACTGAAACACAGAAATTCCAACCCACTTCACATTTCTAGGCATTTCTAAATCAATATGAAGGCTTAAGCTCCAATGGTATAAATTCATTTGTTTGGGCTGTAGGACATGGAACTGATTTGGTTATTCTTTCAAAGGCAAACTCAAAGTCATCTTATATACCTTTCAAAAAAAACACTTTAGGAGCAATTAAGTGAATCAGGGATACAACATGGATAACTTATGGCAAGGTGTATGCAAAGGTCTATGGAGATGTGTCAATGCTTTTTATGACCTGAGGATCCATCTGTRTACTATGTAAAATGAGGATGAGACCAAAATGACAGAATTTGAAAAGCGACTGTAAAACTGTCAGATTTTGCATGCTGACACACTTACTTGTATGGTGCTACAGCATTCTGCCCTGTCTGATTAAAATCTGGAATAATTTTAAAATGAACCAACACGACATCAAAAGTTAACACTATGATACCATAAGTGTGTTTTGTTTTTCTGCAGAAAATGAATCCTTTATTAATTGCATTCATGGTTAATATGACAGTTATCTGAAGAAAAATATTTTAATGATCAGCATTGGTCTAGGTATTCAATTTCCACAGAAAAACAAGGAAGAGCGTATGATACCATTTGGCTGTCATAAAATCCATGAAGATGTCATCCTTTGTCATTTCAAAGTAGCTTTAAACCCTTCAGTTAAGACATGCAGGTCTATCATTATGTCAAATCCCAAGCTTTTAGCACCAAACACATGATTAGTGTTGTCAGATCTGTCAAAACTCAACAACTTCGGCAGATACCAAATGCAGTAGCACCGACTCGGTTGTCGGCGGCTGGTAGGCTCTAGCGGGACCCACTGTGGGACCGGGTCGGGATGCAGCCCCCTGGGGTGGCCTTCTCTAAAAGACCTTTCCCCTTCTCTAAAAGACCCTGGGCAAGCCTGAGCACAGGGTGAGCTTTGTCAGTGGTGGAGGGACAGTGAAGGGATTTAACAGGTGGTTGGTTGCTTGACTTTCTGTTTAATTGACCATCTTAATGCTGCTGAGATCAAATTATATTGTTTACAGTGTGTTATGAAACACTACTTTGGATGGGGCATTTTTTGTTATTATTGAAATCAAGTAACTGAATGCAAAGGGCAGCTGTGCAAGAAACATATTTTGTAGCCAACACCGTATTGTATTACGTTATACTACCAAAAGCACACAACGAATGTCAGATCTTGTAAGTTTTCTCCGGCCCAAGTCTTCTGTAGCTGCATCTTTCCTGAATGAAGACATGTTATGAGAACAACTAAAAAATATTTGAGTTTCAGTTTTCAAAGAATGATTTCTTGTATAGCTGTTATGTGCTCAACTCTATATGGCTCAAGCTTTGAAAGCATAAAACCAAAGATATGTATAAAACTTATGAAAGCTTTTCATACCAGAAATTGGTAATTTCAACTTTGATACATCAGGTCCTTACAGGATTTGAAAGAAGCAGCTGCACAGAACAATTAGGCAGCTGGAGATCAACCCCTTACAGCAATATAAAGCTCCAGTTTCTGAGCCTGCAGGGATATGAGATATCAGATTTTAAGTAGTGACGTCTCAACATGCAGAAGAGCTGTCACTGCTGTTTTCGGTTTCAAGAAGGGAAATTATTTCTGGGGGTAAAGCCAAATTTAAAGAGGAAACATTTTGGGGGTGCATTAAGGCTAAAGCTGGAAACTCCTGGAAATGGCAAACATGTTTGAAACAGCATAGTATAGGTCTTCCTTTTAAACATTATCGCTACATTTACCTTTTCTGAAGTACTTGATTTTTAGCCTTGTTTACAATATGTTCTAGTGCATGTGTGCACCCAAAGGAAAAATGCTAACAGCCTGTAGGATCACTTTGCCACAGCATTTTTCAGTCTCTGCCAATTTGTTTTTAATAATAGCTTTATATTTGTAAATTTATTATGATGATTCATCAGACCTGTAGACCCTTAGATACTGCACAGAAGTGCTTTACATATACCTACATTGAATTCTGCAAGTGTTCAAAAACTGGGGGGACTTCTCTCAGAGCTAGCCAGGTACTATAGGATCCCCAGCAGTGCTTAGCTCCATTTGCATCTTCTGCCTACAAAAGAACTCCATATGATACTTGAAATTACTTAGAGTGAAAACAGCAACCCTCAGTATGAACACGAGTGATTACAAAACCCATGTACTGGAGATCCCATGGGAAAACACACACACAGGGGCATAAGCTACAATTTAAACTAAATTTGAATTAGGAAGAAATCAGAGGACAGAAAATTAGGTATAAAATGTGTATTATATATTTTTCTATATAATCAATATAGCCATACATCTGCACATAATACATAAGCCTTCCTAGAGAATCCTTGAAGAACAATAAATGCCCTGCACTCAAAAGGTAAAAAATTACAGCCGTTGTAAGCCTTAACTTAGTCTCCTTGACTACTTCTTCACAAAACGGCTACTAATTCAGTACACAGAAAAAGCAGTGCTCCTCAGATCAGCAACTCTCATTCATGGGGTTCCCTCTTGTTCAATGTGCAGTCCCATCATAGATCTACTAAACACAGTTCACACTACACCCAAAAGACAGAATTACTATATTCTTGGTGGCTAACCTTTTCTTTCAGAAAAATTACTGTATTTTAAAAGCACCCTTCTGAGTAAAAGGGAGGTTAATTACTCCCATTTCAGAGGTGGGGAAATGAGAAGCAGAACAGTCAAATTTAAGATTACCTACAATTTTTAGTGCCCAGTCTGAGATGTTACCTAATTTTCCAGATTATATCACCTCCTACATGCAAGGGAGAGCTCCCTGTGACTTCAGTTCTTAGCACTTCCACAAATCAAGTCCACCCAGAGACCTATGAAACAAAGATCTCCAAGCAGGCAGACATGTCCCTGCCCATGGCAGAGGGGTTAGACTAGATGATCTTTAAAGGTCCCTTCCAACCCAAACCATTCTGTGATTCTATGACATCTGCAGGAAATGACTTGTTTAACATCACACAGGAGCTTTGTGTCGGAAGTGGGGCAGAATCCAGCTCTCCAGGGCAGCTTTCCATGGGTTTAACTGTGAGACCATTCTTTTTATTGCTGCAGTTCCCTGGTCTTATTTGGTACACACCTTGCTTCTGCAACCTTGGCCTCAGAGGACAACAGCTTCAAAACGTTCAACAGCCTTTTTTATTTCTATGCTGTCTTTTTTAATTTCTATGTTGTCTTGTTGAGTCACTTTGAGTTTTCTGTATTTTAAAAACTACTTCAGGTTATAGTCCGGAAAAACTTATCTTTTTGAATTTAAAAGCTTTTCTGGGTCTTYTTGGGCTCACTATGAGAAATAGGCTGAGGCTGATCTACCTCAAAACATCAACAGTCATCTTGCCTTGCCGGTCTCCACCCTCCCAACTTTTAGTCCCAGGCTTACCACAGTGCTCCATCTCAGAGTCATCAGCAGTTTATAGGTATCCTATGAGGTGACTGCTTTGTCTTCCTGACGTCTTGCTCTTGCAGCTCACCAGGAGAGTTTGCTTAGGCAAAACCTCGGCCCTTGGTTTGAACATCTGTCTTCCAAGGTTTCAGGTGAAAATCTCAACATGGGATTTCTTCTTTAAACGAAGTACATAAACATGGTGTTTGAGAGTTTTTTTTTCCTCAGCATGTGAAAATCTTTAGCTTTGGAAAGAAAACCATCTTGTTGAATATGTTATGCATTATCTTTCTTTTTTAAAGATGACCATGGAAGACAGTAAGTGTTTGCATTCTGCTTTAGTCTCTTCACTAGGAAGCAATGCTTGCTGCAAAATGACTTTAAGGAAACCAGGCATCCATACATTAAGTGAAGATCTCTGGAAGAAATTATTAGCTGTTTGCTTTATGTGATCCCCTTTGTTCCAACACGATAGGCATAAGTAAAACCAGTTGTTCTCAGGTCTTGCAAAAGTGATCTCCATCTGCGTCAATGGGAAAGRCCAGAGAGCTGCAGCACTGCTTGGTAGGGCTTGCTGCTGATGCTAATGAAGAACAATCACGTTGGAGGAGGAAGCAGCCACATCTCATTTTGGTCATTGGTCTTTAGGAAAGCTATGACCCAGATTTGCAGTTACCTCCAAGAAAGTTCTCATTTATTCATTTTTAGTTGGAAATGATCTTTTGTCAAAACCACAAGCATGTATACTTCAGGGGAATGTGAATTCAGACTGGAACTTTCTGCCTGGGACCAATTTGTACCCTAAATTAGGGGTAGAAGCAATGGAATTGATTGATGCAAGTAATGTAAACAGGAAGATCCATGAAAAAATCCTTCAAGATTGAATAAAGCTGACAAACTAAAAATTAACAAAACTRAGGCACAACAGTGAAAATAAGCATGATTTAGTAATAAATTTGCAAACCTCTGTAACAGAAAGGGAACATTTCAAGCAGAGCACCTGCTGAAGTATTTTATTAGCCTTCCAAATCAAAAACATCATTTCACATTCTTTGTTTCCAGGATCAGATGTCAGTCTCCTTGGAAGCAGGAGGTGCAGCAGATAATGCCCTCTGTTACGCTTTYAACAATGCTTGCTAGTTGTTACTCTCCAAGCATGTCTTTCTGTTTTTCTAAATGTTGCCAGAAGAGTTTTCATTTTTGCAAATGAAGGGAATGATGGTGTCATGGCAGTTGCATGATTTTCAGAAAAGTGAAAGACAAAGGGCACGCTGACTGGGTTCATGCTGTGCTGCAGTTCACACCCAGATGAACTTCACTCCTTGGAACTGTCTGTCCTCAGCACTTGCTGCAGCTGTGAAATTCGGAGCTGCGCCTTGGCTGCTGCTAGCTACAGCATGGCACGGTCACACATCACAGCCCGGCAGGCACTCAGGCTATACAGGAACTAGTGCTAAGCACACCTGCACGATTTTGTTGTGATTTCACAGATATCCTCAGCTGCTCAACTTCAAAAGACATGAAATAATGGATTTACTTCTGATATMCAAAGAGGATAATCTAGGACATATTTATTTCAGGGCAAAATTCACTTTGGCTATGGAAACAGTGTTGCATTCAGTGTTCAATAAGAATTTTTAACATCTAAATTAGAATACAAAAAAAGAAAAAAGGGATTAGCTCATAACTTTTCAGATATCAGAACTAGGCTTAATTCATACTACTGCTGTTATTATTAACCTAATTTTTGTAAAGGGAATTGTATTTAGTTTAAACCTAGTTAACAGTTTTATGTCTTGTGCTGGAGTAGATCCTTATGGCCAATTCTGACCCRTTAATGAGATGAGAGTTCCCTGAAGGCAGCAAATGAGATAAATCAGCACATGCATATGTAGTTATTAAAAAAACTTGACCCTGTGCCACACAGTCCACGTGTCTGAACAAAATACAGGCCTTGCTTTTGCCCATAAATTTTACGTTTTTTAATCTATAAGTTGAAAGAACACAATATACTGTAATTGTACTGTATTTGTAACAACTTGTTCAAAATCATGAAGTGGAATTGAGCCAGTCAGATTACTGGCAAAGCTTCCTGCTGAATATGATTAGATAAAGGGAAAACGGAGACCGGAGAAAATTGATCCTCTCAGCAGAATTTGCCATAATTATATGCAGGATGAGGAATTAGCTATTATTCTACTGTTAAATTCCTCAAGTGGCCAGAAGGAACACTCTTGCATAATCTGCTTTTTTGATCTAGTCTATGCAAAATGAATATCCTGGTAAGAAAAATGGAGGTGTGGCTAATCAGGTTCTATAAACCTGGTAATTTTTCTCCCTAAAGGTTAGACAGTGGAAGGATGTATTGGGATTGCCTTACCAGTACTTCTCCAATAGCCCACTAGCTTCTGTTTAACAGAAGCTTTCATTTCAAGAAGTGAAATCATTGGATTTCACACACGCATTCATCCCTGGCAAGCTGCAATGCAAAAAGYCTCTAAATCTCAATTGCTATTCTTGTAAGGCAACCTTTTTGCAATGGTTCATTGCTAGCATGACCTGAACTCTGCCCTGTCGCAAGAGCAATCACATTGTTGTGAATCAAATTCTTGTGTTTTTACTCACAAAACAGGACTTCTCTGATTGAGAGCTTCTATTTTTGCAAGGAACTCATGGCTTGGAGTACAGCTTTCTCATGGCTACCTAATTCAAGTGGAGACAGGACTAATAAGATTAAATAATAATTCTGAGAAGATACAAATGACTCATTAACACAAACAGGGAATAGGCTATGTAGGCTAACGAGAAGGGGGGATTGCCCTTAACATTACCGAGTGGGGCGAAATAGCAACAATGAAATTGTGATAGGTTGGCATTGCTGGCCCGTGGGCTAACAGCCGAGTTAGGTAACAGAGGAACCGTGAGCACAGCTATACGAGTGGAAAACTTCTCGGTGCTTCTCCTTTCCAAAAATCAGAAACTGTTACATAATTATTCAAATTAGCAACATGAAACAGAGTCAAAGGAGAAGGAAACAAAAGCAAGAAACTATGAAAAGGGACAGCTTGTCTGAAAGATAATTATATACAGTTAAAAAGAGTAAGAAAAAAAAGCACTGTGTTTAGTATGCATCTAGATTAGCAATGCTCCTTCCCCAAATGCAGTCTGCTCTGCTAATTCTCCTCATTTCTTTTACTATAGCTGTTGCAAACATGATGATTTTATAGTTCATGACTGGGTGGGTGATCTTAGCTGCAATACTACTACAAGCCACCCATACCCAGTCTGCTGAGATGGCCTCACTGTAATTCTAACCGCTAAAATAATCACTAATTAAAACATAAAAAGGAAAAAAGGAAAAAGAAAACCTGATTTTTTTTTTACAGAAAAATCTCTCAAGTTGTCAGAGCTGTAACACTGTGATGTCCTTTTTGCTTGCTGCAGGCTCCCATGTAACCCATTCCCTTTCTTCAGCCAGGAATGACACTCGCCTGCTGGAGCTGTCCAGTTTGTCCAACAGCACATTTGAGTGGGAATGCACAGAGTTCCTCTTCATGCTAACCAGAAGGGTGCAACTGGGAGAAACCAGAAAATCAACAGACAGGCAAAATTGAGGGGAAATGACTGTTACAGCCATGAGTGATTAATACGCATGTGTACAGCAGGGAGAGTTGCAGACCAGTAACATTATGATACAATAATGCATTTAGCAGATATAAAATATGACTTTAATGGATATGATTCCAGAGAAAGCAGTTGTATTCAAGAGGTGGCTGTAGAGGTGGAAGTTCAATTAAAGGCCTTGTATCAACAACAGCTCTACCTATCTATATGCCATAACTGATGGGCAAAGGGCATCTGGCACACTGTCTGGGAGTTCTTCCCTAGAAAAGCCTTTATTTATTCTCTACATACCACTGGACCAGACGCAGCAAATACTTTTATGTAATATAATTTTTCAGATATTCTAATTTGCATCTTTAAGATGGAGGCAGATTAGCAGCACATGTTTGGAGTTTGTCTCAGAACACAGAGTTATGCACTACTGGATGGTAGTCCCTCAATTTTTGTGAAAATGTCAATCGCATAGTGTTGGTTCAAGAAAAAGTCTGTTGTTTGACTGTTTGCTGGATGTGTTGCTGGCTGACAAACTAAAAGACATCTGCATTTTTCATAGGCAGGAAAAGGTGAAAGATAAAAGTCTATGTGATAAAAATAAGTAGGGAGACATCATTGGTTTTCTCCAAAGCAGTATTATAGAATGTTTGGAGAGCCATTATCCATAAAAATCAGAATAAATGGCCTAGGAAAAATGGTGAATGATGTGAGTGTCATGAGGTTATCAGATATAGTTTACTAAGCAGCAGTTTTTATTGAGTAAATGAGCTACCCCATTAGCTTCAACTTGTCCCCAAACAAATCTTCATTAACTAACCACTTCTGCCAAGCATGGCAAACAGCTTAGGCTTGATTATTGCGGGTAGTCATCAGGGACTGAGCCAGAGAAATCACAGTGTAAGTACAAGTCTAGGAGAAGACATGCCAGTTGCCTTCAACATCAGCCAAGTATTAAAATATGGATTCAATGGAGATAGAATCGGAAATCTGCAGTGAGAGTAAAGATGATTCAAAGTGCATGAAATCCAAAGTTCTTTACAAAAACACATTTTAAGCAGACAAACTGATAAGAATCAGCAAAGCAGCTAAAGTGAATAGTGCAAAGCTAACCGGCAGATGACTTGTGCATTGGCAGCACATGAAGCATTTGCAGGCCTCATTCTACAAATTATTTAATGACATTACCACTTTTGCAATGTGAGCTTCTGTTCACCAAAGCATATTTGAGAAGTGCAACACTTTCCTCCAATTTGATGAAAAGCCATGACTTCATGACTTACTGCACTTTAAGGAAGATGTATGTTAATTTGGATTTTGCAAAATTTCTACAAACTGCCCCAGCAGAAAGATACCCACTTCTTCCTGCTACATTATCAAAAAGCAAACATGCACCAGTTTTATAAGTGAAATGTTTTTCATAACAACATGAATCAACTAGGTATTGCTGACAGCTTGAATCAATAATTTCCTTGGGCTTCCTTCTCTCTCATAAGAAGCATAATGTCATAGTCCAATAACAATAACAGATTTTTCAGGAGAAAAAATTAGACATAAAAGATGATGCCAGACGATACCAATGCAGCCAGTGCCCTTCAGTATCAGAACCTGACAATGCCTCAAGCCCCAAAGAAATTAATATCACATTGAAAGTGAGAAAAAGTGGTTTTGAAACGGGAAGCCTACACTAAGCGGGTATGCCTAGTCCTGTACCCATGATTAATGTCGCATGTCCCGAATTACTACAATGATGTTGTTTGATAACCACACTGTTTATTTTTGGAGATTAGTGATAGTAATTGGCAACATTTTGCAATTACACAGGTTCTGGCTTGGGATAAAAAGACCTTCTTCCATGTGCTTCTGCACAGGCTTTGGCCAGAATGCCACCCTAAAAGAGGCCCTGACTCCTCTCCATGCATGCTGGAGAGGCAGCCAGCTGAAGATGGAGTAAGGCTTCCTCTCCTCATCAGCAGTAGCTGGCAAAGTTATTTTTTTGCCAGTTCTTCAAAGGTGACACAAAGGACATGCATGTACCAAATTTAATGTGTTGAGGAGGAGAAAACACAGATGGTTTGCGGGAAATGCACATGGTTGCAGTGCAAATAGAAATAATCTCTTTAATGGAGACATGCTAGTTTTGCAATGAGTGGTCTTTTTTTATCATTGTTTAGCATATTTATATGAAATATGGTGGCAGTGGTCAATTCACAATATGATGTTACGGAAAACAGATGCAAGGCACCCGGGATTGCTCCATCTCATTCTGCTAAGCATGATCTCCTTGCTAATTGTGGGGGTGGGAAGAAAGATACAGCCACCCCTTCTGTCTCTTCCATTTATGAATGTGACAGAAACAATCTTGACATTGGGTAAAAATCAGTTTTCCTTGTGCTGCAAATTTGTCTGCTACTACAGCATAGGGAAAGTGTAAATATTTACCTCACTGACATTTCCCAGGATCTCATCTTTTGTAGCAGCATAATGGAAAAAAACCTGAAGCATTCGAAAAGATTGCCTAGAAATTATGTTTTGCAAACCATTTCTATATTATTCCCTAGCATCGGGTTGCACGATTTAAGGTTTAGACAGAAAAAGGACTAGAAACGCTTACATTTGTATCTTCTAAAAAATATAATAAACTGGATTCCAACAGATTCATGCTCCTGACCCAGACTCTTCTGGTTGTAAAGGTACGTGCAGTGAAATAGAGGAGCCAGATGTTTCTGTGACACCAGGCATATGGAAATTACGAGCTGATTCTACGATGCTGGCAGCTGAGGACACTCAGCACCTTTTACAATTAGACCCTCAATGAGTAAAGTTTGCAGGAAAAGAAAGATCTGTCTCACTTTTGCAGCTTAATAGACTGCTCTGATCTGCAATATTGTACTTAAAATATTGAAAAATGTATCTGCAAAACAGATAGGGGAAAGAGTTACCCTTCACTTGATGAGATTCCAACACTGCTGCTGTGGTCCCACAAAYTCCCACAGCTATTTAAGCTTTCTATCCAGTGCCTACTCTTATCTGTCATGTTCATTATTTTCCATTCACTAGTTCTGCCAGCCTTTTGAACACAATAAAGGGATTCTGGATGCCATTAATTTGATGACCATCTCATATCCCTCTCTATCTCCTGCCTGCAGGGGAACTGGAGACTCATCACAACCAGAACACATGTTCTAAAATAAGTGTCAAAAACTGGCTACACTGGTGATCAAACAGCATCAATAAAATGTGCTAGATATAGCACACCATCTCCATCTAGTCTACAGACAAGCGCCATCACCCCGAACGTCCCCCACTTCCTTCTTCTTCCCCCAACCTTATATGCTGAGCATGACATCATATGGTATGGAATACCCCATTGGCCAGCTGGCCTAGCTGTCCCGGCTATGCTCCCTCCCAGCTTCTTGTGCACCTCACAGAGCATGTGAGCTGANAAGTCCTTGGGACGTAGACTACCTAGCAACAACTAAAAACATTAGTGTGTTATCAACATTCTTCTTATACTAAATCCAAAACATAGCACTATACCAACTACTAGAAAGAAAATTAATTCTATCCCAGCCAAAATCAGGACACCAAGTCATGCGTGATGAAGGAATAAAGAGAAGACAAAGCATTTTGGAAAAACTCAGGTTAAAAGCTCTATGCATCTATTTCTCACCATCAACTATTCACACAGGGAAAGGTGTTACTGATTCTACATTTTGTTGAAATGAATGATTTTTGAAGTGTAGGACACATTTCTATTCTATGAAACTATTCTGGATCCACTTTGCTACTCAAAATCAGTTTCTTCCTTGTCCTTTTCCCTCCCCTTTTGTCACTTCTTCTCAGCTTTTTTTCTTAACCATCAAACTCTTTGCCCTTCAATGGAAGGAGGTATGTTGAACCAGGAAAAAAAGTATAATATTAAGAGTAAAAACTGCTTTAACTCCTACTTATTTACAGATACATGTTTTCTCCACTGGTGCGTGTCACCTGTAGGGTGGGCTATTATATTTTATTAAAAAAACCCCACCCACATGCTTTCAGGCTCAGTACCGCTTCACTCTACAGCTATTACTCAACCATCCCACCCAATCTCACAGGACATAAGACCAGYCTTTGTACTCAGCGCGAGTCTTCTCAACTAACTTAGTTGTACGTGCTCTCCATAAGGGAAATATATATTTACATTCTCAGTAAGCATTGACAGAAACAGGAAAAGGCTCTCAGGACTGCAGCATACATTTGAAGTCCAGAAAGGGGGATGACTGGGAAGGTAAATCAGATTATGTGTTCATAGGGTGTTCTTGTTCATAATGCCATGTGTGATCTGTGGAAGCACACGACTCCAGAACAGATGTTGATGTGCTGCAGAGTTGGCGTAGACAAGGACTGCCCTGCAGGTAGCTGGTGAGAGGTAAAACACAACCACCCACTTACACGAAATGACACCCTACACTTTTGGGTGAATGTGATGCAGCTTTTCAACTGTGGATAAAGTCCTAGAGGAAGATTTGGGAACGGTGAACGTTGGTATTGGAAATCTTAACTAATGACTTCTTGCCCTTATTTGTCTCCCTTTTTTTTGAAAAGAGACTAAGCATTTTGGCCTTAGCTGTGCATTAATATCACTTTTAACATGATCTAACTTCCCTACAGCAACATCCCAAAGAGGGAAAGAGATGGCGTAAAGTGATATGTATAAGGACAGAGCCAGCTCCCGTGGWAGTACGTAACAAGACAATAACTGACTTCACCTAGATCAGAGCATGCAGCCTTGCAAACCACACTATCAGAGCTTCCAACACAGGCACAATACTTCCCCTCACCCCACCTCCATCTCTCTGGATACCTTCTTCCCCTGCTTCCTCCCTCTTTTTTTTTTTTTAAAGAGGCAAATGGTAAAATGTCACATGAGAAGCCAGGGAACTGTGTGAGATAAAGACAGCGTAAGGCCATGGCACCAGGCGACAGCTAATTCTGTCACTTGGGTGTAAATTACCCTTCACGCAAAATGGAAAGCGGAAGATTTTCTCAGGACTTCCTGAGGCAGGCAGATTGGGGCTAGTAGTTCATGGATAGGTTGGATTTTATTCATAGCTTGTTTATTTTTGGTCTACAAAGACCCTGGCTTTTTTCCACCACAGATGTACATAATTTTATT
Source organism: Oceanodroma leucorhoa (assembly GCA_030449065.1). Lineage (NCBI taxonomy): Eukaryota > Metazoa > Chordata > Aves > Procellariiformes > Oceanodroma > Oceanodroma leucorhoa. The sequence continues at coordinate 2,838,869 of JASVER010000023.1, forward strand.
TGACTCTTAGGAAAGCCCAGGAGAAGAGAGTTAAAAGGAATTGAGAGCAAGGAATTTCAAAACAGAAATAGCCTGCTTTGTTTAAACAAAGTCTGCCAGCATTTATTTGGTTATACTATTACAATGTACTGACTTCCATTTAAACCTTCCCAGAGGGATACAGATCTACATTTTACTTTAGCTAAAGACAGAATTAATTTGAAAAATCATTACAGCAAAAAGAACGGTTATCAAGCCACCATCGTCTTGACTGTGCAGAGACAAAAAGTAGGCGTCTTTCTCAACAGAACAAGCAAGAGATCTGTCACAGTAGAGGGTTCTATGATATTTATTGTGGTTTTTTTTTTCTCCTCTGATAGCTTAGCTCAAATCCTTGATCAGAGCAACTAGGAATCGTTCTGCTCAGATGGCTTACTGCATTTTAAGTGGAATGTAATTTAGCACTCTCCCATCTGACCAAAGCCAAATTCAGTAAGGGAAAACAATTTCCAAAGACCAACACATCCATTTCCCCCTTGAGAGGCCAGACAAAGGTTGCGGCATTAGAACAGATTACCAGCATCTGCCTACAGTGTGCCTTTGATAAAAGGGACTATTAGACTGTAATGGCAGCTAGACTGTCCCTCTTTGCAAAATAACGTTAGGCGTTTTCCAGATCCCACTATTTGAGTTGCATTGTGCTTTGTTATTGAGCATTGTAAGAACCAGTGCAGTAAGATCAGTGTAACAGCAAGAAATAAAAAGAGTAAATCACATCTCTCTGTATACTTCAGAGCTTCTGTAATTTTTTTTTTTAATGTACCGATTTCTTTGCTGCCACATTTCCTTTGGGTTTATCTGTTGTATTGTGAAGGAAAAAAGGCAGTCTCTGTTTCAAAAAGTGGTTAATAATATACGCACTCCATAGTCCACCATAGCTTCAAAGAGCCAATTACTGTTAGACTGTTGCATAAACACATATTTAGGAAGTGTGAAAATGTGTAATTATTTACTGGATCCAGTACCTAATGCATCATATTTGAGTTCTGAAATGGGAATTACTGACATGATGAAATATAATGGCTCCAAATGAATTGCTGTAGTACAAGAGGGGCCCTGCAGAGCTGTATTCATTAAACCCACCTATTAAAAATTCTTACTTAGTTTTTTGAAAACTCAAAATCACTCAGTCACTTTAAAAAGTCCATCATCACCAAATATCTCGTCTGTAACTTTTTGGAATATGCTATGGCTTAAGAGAGCTTTGTAATTATTATATCTGAGGACAACCAAAATATTCAGGTTTGAATTAAAGGAATGACGTGGAACCTACTGCAGGTGGGTGGCAACACATTGCTGAAGACTGGACAGTAGCACACACTAAAAAGAACAACCTGAGTTATTTTTACACACTGGATGTATTAGTTAAGCATAGCCCCTTCAGGAAAGAGGCCTAGGTCTTGCTTCCCAAAAGACAACTGTAGTTAAAAGTGACCATATTCATCTATTTTAGGAAAATGGCAGGAATTATTACTGAAAATGTGATCGCATTATATATATTGGGGCATGTCTTCAGCTTACTGATTAAGCTCATTTCTGTCACCGCCATCACAAAAACATTGCATTGGAAATAAGCCAGAACAAAGAAAAGATTCAGGTCTGTTGTATTTCTCCATAAAGCGAAAATGGAATTATTTGCCCTTCATTTGTTATCAGCATCTCAGCTAAGGGACAATGTATCCTTAATGCTCAGAGTTCTGTTGTTTTAGAGCAATGACCAGTCCCTGAGAACAATATTTTGGTAAAGGTTTGTCATGGTTTAACCCCAGCCAATAGCTAAGCCCCACACAGCCGCTCGCTTACTCCCCCCTGGTGGGATGGGGGAGAGAATTGGAAGGGTAAAAGTGAGAAAACTCGTGGGTTGAGATAAAGACAGTTTAATAGGTAAAGCAAAAGCCGTGCGTGCAAGCAAAGCAAAGCAAGGAATTCATTCACTATTTCCCATGGGCAGGCAGGTGTTCATCCATCTCCAGGAAAGCAGGGCTCCATCATGTGTAACGGTGACTTGGGAAGACAAACGTCATCACTCCGAATGTCCCCCCTTTCCTTCTTCTTCCTCCAGCTTTATAAGCTGAGCATGATGTCATAGGGTGTGGAATATCCCTTTGGTCAGCTGGGGTCAGCTGTCCCGGCTGTGTCCCCTCCCAGCTCCTTGTGCACTCCCAGCCCACTTGCTGRTGGGGTGGTGTGAGGAGCAGAAAAGGCCTTGACTCTGTGTAAGCACTGCTCAGCAGTAACTAAAACATCCCTGTGTTATCAACACTGTTTTCAGCACAAATCCAAAACATAGCCCCATACAAGCTACTATGGAAAAAATTAACTCTGTCCCAGTCAAAACCACCACAAGGTTATACTGTCCTCCAATATGTAAGTGGAAACGGACTGTGGGTTTATTCTGATGCACATTCTACCCATTAGTTTGTGATTAAGCCAGCACTGCTACAGGAAACCTGCTTCCTTGCAATGTAATTCCAGGCACACTTCAAAGGGGGATGGTTCCTACTGCTGCTTGCAAGTCAGAAAACATTTCCTCAGAAACGCAGACACACAAGGCTGCAGAGTCAGAGCCAGTCATATCAGCCTGGCCCTGCACCTGAGCTCACTGTCAGGACACCAGACCTGAGCTAAACTGCTGCCCCTACCTGAGGTAGACCTGTCAGCCAGCCCAAGCGTGATGGCACAGGGTAGACTTGCCTTGCAGCAATGAGCAGAAAACACGGTTGATTTAGCCACTGCTTCTTGGATTGTGACAAAATCATTGAGGTTTCCTTTTTGTTTATAGGCTTAGAGAACAGCTAATTCTCAGCTAATGAGACTTGAGGCATGCAGTGCTCAGTCAACACAGCAACCTTCATATTACTATTTCACTTGTAATACCCTCCTGTACATTTGTTACAGTAAATCAAGTGGTATTTTGTCTCAGCTAGATGTTGGACATTCAGGTGCTTTGATACACTCAGACAAGCATGGCTGCAGGCTCCGTCAGGAGTACTTATACAAAATAGGCGCACACCATCAGGAGTGGGGTGAACAACCGTGGGACCAGGGTTGTCTCACTGCATTAGTACACCAGGAGGTCTCCGTCTAACTGGGGCTCTGGACACTCCTACAACAGTCTCCAGATAGTGGTGCATTTGATAACACACATACGTAGTCTGAAGCAAAAGCATAGCTCAAATCCAAACACAATCTGTACTCCTTTAGGGAGAACTATATAAATCTGATCACCCGAAATGATTACCACTTTAGTGTGTGTGGTATAATCAAAGGAAATGGATTAATGGCAGAATACATTTAGGCACACTCCATACAGATGTATGCAAAGGGCTTCCGTACAATTTTTCATCTCTGTAAAGAAATTAAGAAGAGACTAACAAATAATGAAACATTACTAATTACTGCATCCTCTGCATTTGTGCTGCCACTAGATGAACAATCTCCTTAAAAGTTCTTTTCACAGAACGATATAGATTTCTGTTAAAGATCTCCTTCTCCTGAAAAACCATGTTTTTTCCTGTTTCATTTGAGACTGTCAAATCTACAGGTCTGATGGCCATCCCATTCCCACCACCAGAAAAGGCTCGTGGGGTGCTGCAGAGCAGCAGGCTGAGCAGCAGTCAGCAGGGTACCCTTGTGCTGAGRACAGCTGACTGCATGCCAGGCAGTCTTTGCCAAAGCATAGCTGGGAGTTTGAGGGAGGTGTACCTGGTAAGACCACATCTCGAGTCTTTGCCTAGTGTGGCACTCCCCAGCATCAGAGACATGTGGACATTGACAGAGTTAGTGGGGCTAGTGTGTGATGTACCCATTTTCAGCCTCAGAGATGTCCAAGTTGTTTGGACAACTGGAGAAGTCAACCACACAAGTGCTATTCTGTGCTTCTGGAAATGTTCACAAAGACAGACGACACATTCCTTCAAGACAGTTTAAGACCACAGTTTTGAACAATTAAGATCTTTCTCATATTCTTACCTCACTAAGAGCCTTAGTCCAAAAGTTCAGAAGCATATCAAGCAAACGAAGCATAAGAATAGTAAGCAAAGATTGAATACCAAAGGGTATTACAAGTCTTTCATCTCCTGCATTTGAAACATATTTATAACTTTGGACACCACTTTTAACTCCTCTAAGCTTTACGTTTTCAGCAGTAGAAAAAATAAATAGGCCATACCCTACAAAACAAAGTCCTTCTCTCACTTTTTCTCTTTAGGAAGTTCTGAGCTTTCACTATGCCCTTATGCTCAGCAAGTCACCTCGAGCCTTACCTGAAACTGCAAGGACTGAGCACTTTCCTGAAGTGCTGTGAAGGAAAGTGCATTTGTCATAAAGAAACCAAAATCACCAAGCTCCAGGGTGAATGCCACAGGTTGTCTCTCTCTGGATCTGGACAGTGTCTCAGATAGGACCAAGCAGTTTAAATTCAATATTYGTAATCACATAGAGAACAGAGGCAGAACCAGGGAGGATAACGAAAAATTGATGTAATACATTCCACTACCTGACATCACTTAAATTGCAAACCATCTGTAACTACCAAGTATTCTTAAAGTAGGGGCCTGTGTAATATTTATTCCAGTAATCCCTGTCTTTCAGGCCACAAAGTTCCATGTGCCTTCAGGACATACAGACTTTACGTCCAAAAGGTAAAATGGAATTTATCAAACTTATTTCAATTCCTGTTCTCAGTTGGCATACACCACATGTAAACCGACTGGTGAAACCTGCCAAATGTTTGGGTAGCCTTCCCATGGCTGACTCTTTCTCACAGCTCAGTCCTGCTCCTTCTCAGACACTTATTATCAGAGCAATTTCCATGAGTGCCTTGCATCATGCTTTAAGTCAGTTAGAAATGTTCCAGCAAGAGCTCTCTTCTGAGTTTCTCTCATTAAAAACTTCCACTGGCTTCATAAACATGTTTTTTTTTTGGTGTGATGTGGAGTTTAACATTCATAAAGTGGACTTCTGGGATAGACAAGACGAAACTTGCTCCAGCTACAGTCAGATGCCTCTGAAATTGGAAACAGTGTTCTCCTCCAAGGTCAGCTCCTCATTAGTAAAGGAAAACATTTTTAAGTGCTGGTTTAAGCAATTTGATAGCGGATACAAAGGCAGACTGCATTTCAGGATTACTCAAGGAAACAGAGGAYATGAACCATGTAAATTCTTTGTCAAACAGTTTTCTACACTCTTCAAATCTATTTTAAGGTTCAACATCTGCATGAAGGCCTTAACTTTTAGTTGTATTTCTTCAGACCTTCTGTGGAAATATCTTAATTTTGGCACAGATCCAGAAACCAATCCTAGCTTCAACTGGAAATCAAATTTGAAATCCTAATTCCTTGTTTCTTTTTGGACAGAACAGTCTCTGAAAGGACAGCTCTGAGGAGTCCAAAAGAGCTTGGACACAGCTGGCATACAGTCAGTTACAGCTTCCTTCTCCATAGGATCTGATTTCATTTTTGAATTCTGCCTGGCACAAGCCTATTTTTAAAGTTGTTTGCGTTTTTCTGTCTTTTTTTTTTTTTTTTTTT